>CM055265.1:184452601-184521093 GCA_029237695.1 Conchocele bisecta | reverse complement strand
GGAAGAGTCCATACCAGTTACTTAAGGGTGAAAGTGTAAAGGATATCTGGTTGTCCTACCACAGGAACCCGAAGTCGGGCGAGAAATACGGATGAAAACGGACCAGGATTGGACAAGTGTATGGCCAACTGCCCAATCGTTCCGTTGGTCCGCAGTGCCACTCCCCATCAGGCAAGGCGCTATCAAGGTTAGTGGAATAAAGAATTCCAGGCCAGTATCTTGTAATATCAAATTTATTTGGCTGTGACTCGAGAAATGGGGCTTATGGGTTTGTGACGAGTGTAGATCCTGGCCTGTGCTTCCGCACAGTCTGTTCAGGATCTGCACCGTTCATCATTCCATCAATGAAACATTTGTCACGCTTCTAACAAGGAATATATATTGCTGTCAGGCTGCACAAGTGTGCTATTTGATCAGGAGCTATACTGGTCACAGACCTCAAAAGCTCCATTTCTCCACAGCCACATACGATATATTCCGTAAATGACTTTAAAAGATGACATAGAGGATATTCATATTTACATATACATGTATGTCATATTCGTTGCAAAAATATGAATATTCTATTTATTATATACCGCTCCATGGAAATTAGCAGTTTTTTAGACTGTATACGGTAATGAATGTGTATTTGCAGCCTATTTGCAGTCCGGCACTGCAGATGCGCGTTATGAATATAGATAGCGGAAGTAGTCGTATTTTCACCGACATGTTTTTCATTGAATAGACTTGTTTACGTTGCATCATTAAACTGACGTCATTCGATACATCATGTGACATCACTCAACCAATGAAACATGAATTCATTGTGACCTTGATATGAATTTCTAGTCAATGCAGGACTACTACCATTTTTAGCTTGACTATTCAAAGAATAGTGAGAGCTTATGTAGTAGTATAGATAAATAGCGGTTCTGGCTCACTTTTTTTCATGCCTATAAAGGCTCTAAACGGGGTACAAATGTATCAAGATTATGCTAATAGAGGGCCAAAAATGAAAATGTCTACATAAGTTCCCAAGCGTACAATATTTAAAACCCAAATTTTATCCAATTTATTTGGTATATACTTATGAATATTATTGTTTATAAGAGCGCAAAAATCCCGCCGACAATCATGTTTTCGACAACCACAATCTAGAGTAGTATAGATAAATGGGGGTTCTGGCTCACTTTTGTTATGCCCAAATAACACTGGAAAAATAAAACCTCTGTAAACACACCCGATAAAAGGTAAAAATGAGGTTAAAAATAGGTTAAAATTACATTTTACCCAAAATAAAACAATAATGACAACAAATATTTCTGACTCAAATAATTATGAATTATTTATTTACAATTGAACACACAATATTCATTAATTATATGAGCCAGAAATAAATATGTCCAAAATAATTTCAACAAAGCGAAAAACCAAACTGCCAACAACAATGGCAAAGGCTGCAAAAATTAGACGACTGGCGGGGGAAACGAACCCGATTGCAATTTAATCCAACGCCAAACGCAGTAGGCAACTATTTACGATCATACAGAATGATAATTCCTAAGAATAATATATTTGCAAAGGACCCAGCCTCATTATACGCACACATATTTGATGAAATAAAAAAGAAGTTGTCAACGGTTTTGCTTGAGAACGGATCAGTAAAATATTTATTAAGCGCGAAGATAACCATGGTAAAAGCAGCTCCAGATAAGCAAACTTTCCAGGACCCCGTCTTTAAGGCACACACAAGTCTCAATATTTACAACTGATGACATAGTAACATCCCTTAAAACAAAGGCGTTTCCTCACTTAATGGAAAAATATGGAAAAGTGGACAAATAAAGGATCTGGTTGGAAGGTTGTTAATGTAGAAAGAATATGGCTTGACGTTGCTAAATATGTGCCCACTTAGAGGATCTGGATATGTTTAAATTACCAGCTAAATTAGGTTCCAAAAAAGCAATCATTAATATATAAAAAACAAAGATGACAAATGTCTGAAATGGGTATTACGTGCTTTTAATAACCCCGCAAAGAAGAATAGCGATAGACCGGCCAGCTACAAGGATGCCGACGACGGCACAAACTTTAAAAACATTCCGTTTCCAACCCCACTATCTTATATTGGGAAAGTTGAGGAATTAAATAAACTTAGTATTAACGTGTTTGGATGGGATGAAGAAACTAACAGCGTGTTTGTTTACAAAATTAGTAAAAAAAAGCAGTATAAATTAGTAAATGTTATGCTGATAGAGGGAGTGAAAGATGATGTTGTTACTACTCATTATGTATTGATAAAAGATTTAAATAAATTATTATATGATCAAACAAAATATGAACATAAAAAGCACTTTTGTGAGCGCTGCCTGACTGGATACACAAAAGCAGAAAGTCTGAACGAGCACGTGCCAGAATGTATGGGAGTAGATGGACCAGCAGTAAAAATACAACTACCCAATGCCGGTGAGATATGCAAATTTAAAAATGCTCAAAATTTAATTAAAGCACCCGTTGTTATATATGCCGACTTTGAAGCGCTGACCACTAAAATATACGGGCCAACGGGAGATCCAGAAAAATCAAACACATCGCAAACACAAGAACACAAGGCCTGTAGCTATTGCTATATTGTGGTTAAATCAGACGGCAGCTGTGAAAAACCAGTAGAATATCGCGGCGAAAAAGCAGCAGAACATTTTTTAAAAACCCTTCAAGAAGATCAATAACCGACTTCAAAGTGCAATTAAGAAAGGAAATGGCAGAGTTATAACATCAAAAGATCAAATAACAATAAATAAAAAACAAAATACTGCTTAATATGCGAAGAATTACTAAAATTAAAAACAATAAAAATAGTTTTGTCCCTGGTCAGGAAAATACCTAGGAACTTATCATAAAAAAATGCATTCGCTCCACAAGAGAAACACCAGTTGTATTTCACAACCTGCGTGGATATGACTCCCACTTAATAACACAAGCCGCAGCACAAGTAGACGGTAAAGTAAAATGTATACCAAACAATACTGAAAAATATATATCCCTGACAATATTGGATCTTTAAGGTTTATAGACAGCAATCAATTTCTTCCCGCCAGCCTTAGTAAATTAGTTGATGGTCTGGACAATCTTCCAATAACATATAAAAATAAAGAGTGAACAAAATCCTAATTTAACTAAAATTAATTGACCCGAAAAGGGTGTATATTCCATACGACGACATGGACAGTTGGGAAAAGTTTGATGAAGAGGAATTGCCACCAATTGAATGTTTTTACAATAAGCTTAACGACAGCGAAGCCAGTACGAAAGATTATGAGCACGCGTTAGAAGTGTGGGACACTTTCAACTGTGAGACCCTGGGTGACTATCACGATCTATACAACAAAACAGACGTTTTATTACTTGCAGACGTCTTTGAAGAGTTTAGAGAAAAATGTATGATCAATTACAAACTAGATCCAGCCAAATATTATACCAGCCCAGGATTGTCTTGGGACGCGTTATTATCACACACAGGAATTGAATTGGATTTAATATTCGATTATGACAAGTATTTGTTTTTTGAAAAAGGAACTAGAGGAGGAGTTTCAATGGTATCAAAGCGTTATGCCCGAGCTAACAATTCTGCGATTGATGGACACAACCCCGCCCAACCAACCTCCCACATAATTTATCTTGATGCAAATAATCTCTACGGATGGGCAATGTTGCAACCCCTTCCAGAAGGTGATTTTCAGTGGGTTAATCCCGACGACTCATTTTTTAAAAACAATGAATTCCTTGATTTACCAGATGACGGAGAAGTTGGATGTGTTTTAGAAGTTGATTTAGAATATCCACCTGAACTACATATTTTACATAATAGTTACCCACTAGCGCCTGAAAGAATGAGTATTAACAAATCCTGGCTGTCAAAATATCAGCTTAGTTTATGCCATAAAATACTCCCATCTTATGGAGAAGACATACAAAAATTAGTCCCAAATTTAATGGATAAAACAAAATACGTATTACATTATAGAAATTTAAAACTTTATCTACAGCTTGGAATGAAGTTGACCACAGTTCATAGAATTATTAAATTTAAACAATCCCCCTGGATGAAAGATTATATACTTTTGAACACCGAACTTCGTAAAAGAGCCAACACCGACTTTGAGAGAGATTTATTACAAACTTATGAACAACTCGGTATTTGGAAAAAACAATGGAAAATGTAAGAAAGCGAGTAGATGTAAAATTAGTAAGATCAGCAGACGATATTTTAATGAAAAAGTTAATAGCCAGCCCACTATTTGCATACGCAAACATATTTGACTGTGATCTTGCTGGGATACAAATGAATAGAAAGTCCCTTGTACTAAATAAACCAATTTATGTTGGTATGTGCGTGTTAGAATTATCAAAATTGCTTATGTATGATTTTTATTATAATAACTTAGTAGCGAAATATAAAGAAAATGTTCAGGTCCTTTACACGGATACAGACTCTCTATTACTTGAAATAAAAACAGAAGACATTTATGAGGACATTATTAACGATATTGATGAATATGATACATCAAACTTTCCTCCTCCAATATAAAACCTACAATACACAAAATAAAAAAGTAGTTGGGAAGATGAAAGATGAGTGTGGGGGAGTTCCAATTGAGGAGTTTGTGGGATTACGACCTAAAATGTATTCTATTTTAAGTAGTAACAAAAAAGAAATAAAAAAAGCAAAAGGAATTAAAAAATGCGTTATAAACAACGAAATAACACACGAGCAATACAAAGACACACTAATTGAGAAAACAATAATGCATCATGGAATGGGATTTTTACGTTCACAAAAACATAAAATATTTGCCCAATATGTGAATAAAGTATCTCTATCACCCTTTGACAACAAAAGATGGATTCATGATAACGGGATTGACACACTAGCATACGGTTATAGAGGAGATGATGAATATAATTTTGAAAAAATTAATAATAACATTACTACCACAGCAGATTGTAACTTATTATTGGAAGATCTTGAAGCGCTTTTTATAAAGTAATTAATTTCATTACTAAAAATTAATCTTTTTTTTTGACTTACCGATATTTCTTTTTTCTATTTTTTAATTTATATTTATTTTTTCTAAAATTATTTAAATTATTAACTCGGATTTGTTGTTCTGGTGTGAGATTATTTAAATCAAACTCAAAAGCATTTTTAATTTCCTCACAAAGATCATAATATTTATTTGAATTATTGTTTTCTTCTTGTATCCATATTATATCGCACGACAACTTTTCCATTCTTATTAATTTTGTATAAATCAATTTTTACAAAATTATTAATTTATTTAAATTACCAAAATTATTAATTATCAGTTAAAATCAGTTAGATAATTTTAATAAATCATTTAAAATATTATATATTCTTTATTGTTATTGTTATTGTTATCTTTAATTTCTTTTAAATCTTTTAGCTCATTAAATACTCTTTTGTTCTTTTTATGCTTTTTAGATGATTTATTACTTTTTATAATTTTATTAAAATTATCTCCACCCCTAGCCAGCTGTTTTGCATTCGTTATCCACGAAATCGTTTCCAACTCAGCGTTTTCCCACAACTTATTAAGACGTGCACTACCTATTTTATACTTCTTTTTAATATGATCCGCGGACACCTTTCCACGGGATAAAACAATTTCCTCAATACTTTTATTAGATAAGTATGACTTCGGCATTTCAAAAAACTACTTTATAATAAGTAATTTATATAAATTATAAATATGCTCAAAATGCTTAAAATAATTTCAATTAATTTATAAGTAATTTATTTAAATTATAAATTACTTATTAATCAATATCAGACCAATCCAAATCTATGATCAATATCAGACCAATCCAAATTTATGATCAATATTAGTCCAATCTAAATCTATACGTTCTTGAGCGTACGCTTCATCAAATCCAGCATCTATATAGTGTTGAACCACCTCTTCATAAGTTCCCTGAAGCACCCAATCATCCCCTTCTACTTTTAATAAGTTAAATAAATTAATTATTGGAATATATTTTTTATCAATATCTTTAAGTTTATTAACTTGTTTTTTCTTAATTTTATCAACTTGTTCTGGATTTATCTTTTCACTAGTTAAACACACCTTTGACATAGTTTATAATAGATATATAAAACACGTTCAAAACGATAAATAATTAATTTATTTAAATTATTAAAAATTAGAATGGACCAAGTAATTTTATGGGAAATGGAGTTTTTAAAAGGGTTTGGTGGGGAATATTTTCCTTATTTTAAAATGAAAGAATTATTTAAAATAGAGTACATGAAATATCAGAGAAACCTATTACGCACTGATAAAAGAGTTGCATTTTCAATATTCTATAGAAAATTATCTAAGTTGTTTAAGAAACAACTTAAAGAAATTAGGGGTTTAAACAGAATGAATAAACAATTAGTTGAAGAGAATGCAGCAAATTTTATAAAACTATTTCAAATAAAAGACTCATTTACTGATATGGATTTCTATCAAGAAACGGAAGAATTAAGTGCGTTATTTGAACCAATTCCAAGTAGTATTTATTGGTAATTGTTGAGCAATGCTGAGTAATTATTGAGCAATTGTTGAGCAATGCTGAGTAATGCTGAGTAATTATTGAGCAATGCTGAGTAATTGTTGAGCAAGTGCTGAGTAATTGCTGAGCATTATTTACTAGTTGCCCAGCATTGAGCATTATTTGCTCGTAATTTGTTTAAAATGCCCAAAATACTCGAAATTTCCAGAATTCCCAGAAGTATAAATAAAAAATTAAAACCAACATTTTAAAAAAATAAATCCCAAATTTAAAAAAAATCCTTGTTTGTACAAGTATATATAATTCCAATACTAAGTGTACATATAGAGTACCTTTTTTGTATAGGATTTTTTTTAAATTTGGGATTTATTTTTTTAAAATGTTGGTTTTAATTTTTTATTTATACTTCTGGGAATTCTGGAAATTTCGAGTATTTTGGGCATTTTAAACAAATTACGAGCAAATAATGCTCAATGCTGGGCAACTAGTAAATAATGCTCAGCAATTACTCAGCACTTGCTCAACAATTACTCAGCATTGCTCAATAATTACTCAGCATTACTCAGCATTGCTCAACAATTGCTCAATAATTACTCAGCATTGCTCAACAATTACCAATAAATACTACTTGGAATTGGTTCAAATAACGCACTTAATTCTTCCGTTTCTTGATAGAAATCCATATCAGTAAATGAGTCTTTTATTTGAAATAGTTTTATAAAATTTGCTGCATTCTCTTCAACTAATTGTTTATTCATTCTGTTTAAACCCCTAATTTCTTTAAGTTGTTTCTTAAACAACTTAGATAATTTTCTATAGAATATTGAAAATGCAACTCTTTTATCAGTGCGTAATAGGTTTCCTCTCCGATATTTCATGTACTCTATTTTAAATAATTCTTTCATTTTAAAATAAGGAAAATATTCCCCACCAAAACCCAAACCCTTTTAAAACTCCATTTCCCATAAAATTACTTGGTCCATTCTAATTTTTAATAATTTAAATAAATTAATTATTTATCGTTTTGAACGTGTTTTATATATCTATTATAAACTATGTCAAAGGTGTGTTTTAACTAGTGAAAAGATAAATCCAGAACAAGTTGATAAAATTAAGAAAAAACAAGTTAATAAACTTAAAGATATTGATAAAAAATATATTCCAATAATTAATTTATTTAACTTATTAAAAGTAGAAGGGGATGATTGGGTACTTCAGGGAACTTATGAAGAGGTGGTTCAACACTATATAGATGCTGGATTTGATGAAGCGTACGCTCAAGAACGTATAGATTTAGATTGGACTAATATTGATCATAAATTTGGATTGGTCTGATATTGATCATAGATTTGGATTGGTCTGATATTGATTAATAAGTAATTTATAATTTAAATAAATTACTTATAAATTAATTGAAATTATTTTAAGCATTTTGAGCATATTTATAATTTATATAAATTACTTATTATAAAGTAGTTTTTTGAAATGCCGAAGTCATACTTATCTAATAAAAGTATTGAGGAAATTGTTTTATCCCGTGGAAAGGTGTCCGCGGATCATATTAAAAAGAAGTATAAAATAGGTAGTGCACGTCTTAATAAGTTGTGGGAAAACGCTGAGTTGGAAACGATTTCGTGGATAACGAATGCAAAACAGCTGGCTAGGGGTGGAGATAATTTTAATAAAATTATAAAAAGTAATAAATCATCTAAAAAACATAAAAAGAACAAAAGAGTATTTAATGAGCTAAAAGATTTAAAAGAAATTAAAGATAACAATAACAATAACAATAAAGAATATATAATATTTTAAATGATTTATTAAAATTATCTAACTGATTTTAACTGATAATTAATAATTTTGGTAATTTAAATAAATTAATAATTTTGTAAAAATTGATTTATACAAAATTAATAAGAATGGAAAAGTTGTCGTGCGATATAATATGGATACAAGAAGAAAACAATAATTCAAATAAATATTATGATCTTTGTGAGGAAATTAAAAATGCTTTTGAGTTTGATTTAAATAATCTCACGCCAGAACAACAAATCCGAGTTAATAATTTAAATAATTTTAGAAAAAATAAATATAAATTAAAAAATAGAAAAAAGAAATATCTGTAAGTCAAAAAAAAAGATTAATTTTGTAATTTATATAAATTACTTATTAATTACTTTATAAAAAGCGCTTCAAGATCTTCCAATAATAAGTTACAATCTGCTGTGGTAGTAATGTTATTATTAATTTTTTCAAAAAAAAATTATTCATCATCTCTCCTATATAACCGTATGCTAGTGTGTCAATCCCGTTATCATGAATCCATCTTTTGCTGTCAAAGGGTGATAGAGATACTTTATTCACATATTGGGCAAATATTTTATGTTTTTGTGAACGTAAAAACCCCATTCCATGATGCATTATTGTTTTCTCAATTAGTGTGTCTTTGTATTGCTCGTGTGTTATTTCGTTGTTTATAACGCATTTTTTAATTCCTTTTGCTTTTTTTATTTCTTTTTTTGTTACTACTTAAAATAGAATACATTTTAGGCCGTAATCCCACAAACTCCTCAATTGGAACTCCCCCACACTCATCTTTCATCTTCCCAACTACTTTTTTATTTTGTGTATTGTAGGTTTTATGGGTTGGAGGAAAGTTTGATGTATCATATTCATCAATATCGTTAATAATGTCCTCATAAATGTCTTCTGTTTTTATTTCAAGTAATAGAGAGTCTGTATCCGTGTAAAGGACCTGAACATTTTCTTTATATTTAGCTACTAAGTTATTATAATAAAAATCATACATAAGCAATTTTGATAATTCTAACACGCACATACCAACATAAATTGGTTTATTTAGTACAAGGGACTTTCTATTCATTTGTATCCCAGCAAGATCACAGTCAAATATGTTTGCGTATGCAAATAGTGGGCTGGCTATTAACTTTTTCATTAAAATATCGTCTGCTGATCTTACTAATTTTACATCTACTCGCTTTCTTACATTTTCCATTGTTTTTCCAAATACCGAGTTGTTCATAAGTTTGTATAAATCTCTCTCAAAGTCGGTGTTGGCTCTTTTACGAAGTTCGGTGTTCAAAAGTATATAATCTTTCATCATCCAGGGGGATTGTTTAAATTTAATAATTCTATGAACTGTGGTCAACTTCATTCCAAGCTGTAGATAAAGTTTTAAATTTCTATAATGTAATACGTATTTTGTTTTATCCATTAAATTTGGGACTAATTTTTGTATGTCTTCTCCATAAGATGGGAGTATTTTATGGCATAAATTAAGCTGATATTTTGACAGCCAGGATTTGTTAATACTCATTCTTTCAGGCGCTAGTGGGTAACTATTATGTAAAATATGTAGTTCAGGTGGATATTCTAAATCAACTTCTAAAACACATCCAACTTCTCCGTCATCTGGTAAATCAAGGAATTCATTGTTTTTAAAAAATGAGTCGTCGGGGATTAACCCACTGAAAATCACCTTCTGGAAGGGGGTTGCAACATTGCCCATCCGTGATTATTTGCATCAAGATAAATTAGTGGGAGGTTGGTTGGGCGGGGTTGTGTCCATCAATCGCAGAATTGTTAGCTCGGGCATAACGCTTTGATACCATTTGAAACTCCTCCTCTAGTTTCCTTTTTCAAAAAACAAATACTTGTCATAATCGAATATTAAATCCAATTCAATTCCTGTGTGTGATAATAACGCGTCCCAAGACAATCCTGGGCTGGTATAATATTTGGCTGGATCTAGTTTGTAATTGATCATACATTTTTCTCTAAACTCTTCAAAGACGTCTGCAAGTAATAAAACGTCTGTTTTGTTGTATAGATCGTGATAGTCACCCAGGGTCTCACAGTTGAAAGTGTCCCACACTTCTAACGCGTGCTCATAATCTTTCGTACTGGCTTCGCTGTCGTTTAAGCTTATTGTAAAAACATTCAATTGGTGGCAATTCCTTCTTCATCAAACTTTTCCCAACTGTCCATGTAGTCGTATGGATATACACCCTTTCGGGTCAATAATAATTTAGTTAAATTTAGGATTTTGTTCACTCATTTTATATGTTATTGGAAGATTGTCCAGACCATCAACTAATTTACTAAGGCTGGCGGGAAGAAATTGATTGCTGTCTATAAACCTTAAAGATCCTATTGTCAGGGATATATATTTTTCAGTATTGTTTGGTATACATTTTACTTTACCGTCTACTTGTGCTGCGGCTTGTGTTATTAAGTGGGAGTCATATCCACGCAGGTTGTGAAATACAACTGGTGTTTCTCTTGTGGAGCGAATGCATTTTTTATGATAAGTTCCTAGGTATTTTCCTGACCAGGGACAAAATATTTTTATTGTTTTTAATTTTAGTAATTCTTCGCATATTAAGCAGTATTTTGTTTTATTTATTGTTATTTGATCTTTTGATGTTATAACTCTGCCATTTCCTTTCTTAATTGCACTTTGAAGTCGGTTATTATCTTCTTGAAGGGTTTTTAAAAAATGTTCTGCTGCTTTTTCGCCGCGATATTCTACTGGTTTTTCACAGCTGCCGTCTGATTTAACCACAATATAGCAATAGCTACAGGCCTTGTGTTCTTGTGTTTGCGATGTGTTTGATTTTTCTGGATCTCCCGTTGGCCCGTATATTTTAGTGGTCAGCGCTTCAAAGTCGGCATATATAACAACGGGTGCTTTAATTAAATTTTGAGCATTTTTAAATTTGCATATCTCACCGGCATTGGGTAGTTGTATTTTTACTGCTGGTCCATCTACTCCCATACATTCTGGCACGTGCTCGTTCAGACTTTCTGCTTTGTGTATCCAGTCAGGCAGCGCTCACAAAAGTGCTTTTTATGTTCATATTTTGTTTGATCATATAATAATTTATTTAAATCTTTTATCAATACATAATGAGTAGTAACAACATCATCTTTCACTCCCTCTATCAGCATAACATTTTACTAATTTATACTGCTTTTTTTTTACTAATTTTGTAAACAAACACGCTGTTAGTTTCTTCATCCCATCCTAACACGTTAATACTAAGTTTATTTAATTCCTCAACTTTCCCAATATAAGATAGTGGGGTTGGAAACGGAATGTTTTTAAAGTTTGTGCCGTCGTCGGCATCCTTGTAGCTGGCCGGTCTATCGCTATTCTTCTTTGCGGGGTTATTAAAAGCACGTAATACCCATTTCAGACATTTGTCATCTTTGTTTTTTATATTAATGATTGCTTTTTTGGAACCTAATTTAGCTGGTAATTTAACATATCCAGATCCTCTAAGTGGCACATATTTAGCAACGTCAAGCCATATTCTTTCTACATTAACAACCTTCCAACCAGATCCTTTATTTGTCCACTTTTCCATATTTTCCATTAAGTGAGGAAACGCCTTTGTTTTAAGGGATGTTACTATGTCATCAGTTGTAAATATTGAGACTTGTGTGTGCCTAAAGACGGGGTCCTGGAAAGTTTGCTTATCTGGAGCTGCTTTTACCATGGTTATCTTCGCGCTTAATAAATATTTTACTGATCCGTTCTCAAGCAAAACCGTTGACAACTTCTTTTTTATTTCATCAAATATGTGTGCGTATAATGAGGCTGGGTCCTTTGCAAATATATTATTCTTAGGAATTATCATTCTGTATGATCGTAAATAGTTGCCTACTGCGTTTGGCGTTGGATTAAATTGCAATCGGGTTCTTCCCGCCAGTCGTCTAATTTTTGCAGCCTTTGCCATTGTTGTTGGCAGTTTGGTTTTTCGCTTTGTTGAAATTATTTTGGACATATTTATTTCTGGCTCATATAATTAATGAATATTGTGTGTTCAATTGTAAATAAATAATTCATAATTATTTGAGTCAGAAATATTTGTTGTCATTATTGTTTTATTTTGGGTAAAATGTAATTTTAACCTATTTTTAACCTCATTTTTACCTTTTATCGGGTGTGTTTACAGAGGTTTTCCAGTGTTATTTGGGCATAACAAAAGTGAGCCAGAACCCCCATTTATCTATACTACTCTAGATTGTGGTTGTCGAAAACATGATTGTCGGCGGGATTTTTGCGCTCTTATAAACAATAATATTCATAAGTATATACCAAATAAATTGGATAAAATTTGGGTTTTAAATATTGTACGCTTGGGAACTTATGTAGACATTTTCATTTTTGGCCCTCTATTAGCATAATCTTGATACATTTGTACCCCGTTTAGAGCCTTTATAGGCATGAAAAAAAGTGAGCCAGAACCGCTATTTATCTATACTACTTATGTAGTCACCCTGGTTAGCTCAACTATTCGAAGAATAGTGAGAGCTTATGTAGTCACCCTGGCGTCGGCGTCAGCGTCACACCTTGGTTAAGGTTTTTAGTCAAGCTTGGATATGGAATACTCCTGGCCCTACACCCACCATACTTGGACAACTTCATCTCCTAGTAATGTACATCAACAACCCCTGACCTATATTTGACCTTCACCTACATTTAACCTTGAATTACTTAGTTAATTCCCCTTGGTTAAGGTTTTTACTCAACCTTGGTTAAGGTCCAGCTTGTACATGGAATATTATTGTGCATACAGACACTATACTTGGACAACCTTTTCTCATAGGGATGTACATTAATAACCCCTGATCTATATTTGACCTTGACCTACATTTCCTCTTGAATTACTTTAAAAGTTAATTCCCTTGGTTAAGGTTTTTAGTCAAGCTTGTAGATGGAATACTCCTGGCCCTACACCAACCATACTTGGACAACTTCATCTCCTAGTGATGTACATCGACAACCCCTGACCTATATTTGACCTTGACCTACATTTAACATTGAATTACTTAGTTAATTCCCCTTGGTTAAGGTTTTTTAGTCAACCTTGGTTAAGGTTTTTAGTCAAGCTTGTACATGGAATACTATTGTGCATACAGACACCATACTTGGACAACCTTTTCTCATAGGGATGTACATCAATAACCCCTGATCTATATTTGACCTTGACCTACATTTCCTCTTGAATGACTTAGTTAATTCCCCTTGGTTAAGGTTTTTAGTCAACCTTGGTTAAGGTTTTTAGTCACGCTTGTAGATGGAATACTATTGTGCATACAGACACCATACTTGGATAACCTTTTCTCATAGGGATGTACATAAATAACCCCTGATCTATATTTTACCTTGACCTACATTTCCTCTTGAATTACTTAGTTATTTTCCCTTGGTTAAGGTTTGTACTCAAACTTGGTTAAGGTTTATAGTCAAGCTTGTATATGGAATACTCCTGGGCTTACAGCAACCATACTTGGACAACTTCATCTCCTAGTGATGTACATCAATAATCCCTGACCTATATTTGACATTGACATACTTTTACCCTTGTATTACTTAGTTATTTCCCCTTGGTTAAGGTTTTTAGTCAACCTTGGTTAAGGTTTTTATGCAGGCCGCAGTCACCTTGTTTGTCGAGCTATGTGTACATCGACAACCCTCGTAGTCGAGCTATGCTGTTCTCCTACAGCTCTTGTTTATCATTCAGTGAGTAGTTGGTCAATGCAAAGCTCATACCGTGAGGTTCTGTACATCACATGAGGTGCAATCTTTCATGAAAAATAGTGACAAAACCTGTGTTTTTTTTTTGGAAATCTCGCTAAGCTAATGCAAATAGAATTCCGCATTTACTATGAAAAGGCATCCAGTTTAGAGAGGTTGCACTGTACAAATTGTTGCCCATGTTGTAAGGCGGCTAAAGTTGTGAGCAATAGATGTGAGCACTTGTCCTACAGTTATGGTTACAGAATAAAGCGGAGGGCATGTTATTCTGCCCGAATTACAGTAGAACCTCCCTAACTGGACATCATGGGTGTCCATTTAGGGACATTCTACTGTCCAAATTGATGCACATTTTTCAAGGTTCCTATCCCAATATGTGCATCTCTAGAGGTGTGAGCCAGTAGATGTGAGCGCTGTGCCCCACCTGTTATGATTACAGAGTCAGGTGGAGGGTATTCTGCCAAAATACAGTGGAACCTCTCTAATCTTTAAAAATGTGTTTTCATCATGGCCCTGTGGAAAATGGTTTAATTGAAGATATACATGTATGACGATACTAGGACCGCTGAATTAAAAAAAATATATATATAAAAATGTGTTTTCATCATGGCCCTGTGTAAAGTGGTTTAATTGAAGATATATGACGACACTAGGACCGCTGCGTTGTTTCAATTTTGACCAATGTAGGTGCAACAAAATAGAAAATCGGATATTTATGTACCTATAGTATCGTCATATACATTGTAAAAACATGTTTTAACAGCACTTCAGAATCATTTCCAATGGAAATGATTCTGAAGTGCTGTTAAAGCATGTTGTAAATTATTCTAAAGTGCTGTCAAAGCATGTTTTTGATGATAAAAAGGGAAAATAGAAAATAAACAGCAGACGACAAAAAATTAAGATAACGGTGTAAGGGTTAACTGTGAATGTATTGGGATTCACACCTGGGTCTGTGGTTCTACTGTACAAATCATTGCACATGTTGTATGACCCCTAGAGGTATCAATAGATGTGAGTGTGTGTCCTACGTGTTGTGATTGCAGAAAATGTCGGAGGGCCCGGGAGATGGGACCCCGCCCCTTAAGTTCGCGAATATGGAGCTGATGAAGATTCCAAACTTCCTACATCTGACGCCAAAACACATCACCAAGCATTGTGCAGCGCTGAGAAGTAAGTGACAACTGGTATTGCGGTGATACGTGAAACACTCGCCTTGTGACTACTGTCTGTTTCACGAAACCTGCCTAAATTTTACGGCTATATAAATAATGCAAAAACAATACATTTTTTCAATAATATTAAATTACAGTATAGCAAAATTTAAGAATGAGCTACTTTTTATTTCGTGAAATTTGCTCCAACCCCATAAGCCCCTTTTCTCCAGTCACAGCCATATTTTTCTGTTGCAGAATATTGTACTCCATGGCCAAGTCAGCTTGACAGTCGTAAAAAACTTGGCCGCCATTTCCCCATGGAGGTTGTCACAAGTGACTACTGTTTCTCCGCACCATCTATACGTGATCCCCATCCCCGAGCTCGCGGAGTATCCGTCAAGGTAAGTTATTCTATCCGGCTGTTTGTTTCACATAAAATTCACCGAAGGCTGTTGACAATTAAGCATATTAAATCTGGAATATATGCAACATTAAGTAATTTTTCCGAAATAATTAATGTTACCTGTCCCAATTTTTATCACGCTCGCTTGCGGTCGGCGTGATATAGTCTGCGCTAATTTTAGTACCAAATATCTGCACAACCACAAGTACGATAGACTTGAAATTTCACATACCTCTTTATCACCTTCCATATTTTCATTCTAGCCAGCTCATGACCAGGATCAAGGTTAAATTAATCAGAAATTTGGATCAATTATTTTTGCAAAATCTGTGTTAAGTTTTTATAAGTACCCAATACTCCACAACTCGACTGACTAATTACACTGACACATCAAATACCTCGGTGGGCGTGATATGCTGGCAGCGACCATCTAATATTTATTTTACATAAATCCATCATCAACTATAGATGCTATTATTTAATAAAAATTGGAATACAGAACTCCAGATAAGCTGCATATTTGCTTAAATACCCAATTAAAATTGCCAAAAACCCAATTGAAATCAGAAGCAGCGAGTATCAAAAAGCAAAACAAATGTTATGGTACCTTTATCATGCTGCAGAAAACAATAAATATACCACAAATATAGTATATTTTTCTTATTTTCTAAGAAAACACATCTTGGTATTTCATTAGAATTGTCTCCAAGGAGACAATTCTAATGAAATGCCAAGACTTGTTTTCATTTCGAAGCAAACTATTCAATAATTGCTGTGTAAACAGTAGTGTGATTTTAATTTACCCAACTCAAATTTTGAAATACCCAATTGCTTCAGAAATGATGGAGTGAAACTTGGCTAGATTGTTTGGAAATGATCTAAATAAGAAACAGAAGTTAATTTTGAATCTGTGTCTAGGTTTGTCACATTGACAATGTGTCATTCAGGTGACCATGACCTACTATTTTACGAAATATAGGTCAGAGCTCCAGATAAGGGGCGTATTTTACGCACTTGTTTTAGCTGAATACGCATTGATTATCAACAGTGGGAGTACAAATTACTCACAGCAATGTGAAAATACGCATTGATTTTCAAATTTAGTAGTGAAAATACTGTAATATAGTTGAAAATTTACTTAGTTGAGCTGCGAAATGCAAACGGTGTTTGCTTTTTGCAGCTCAAATTAGTGAATGTTTTATTTGTTATTATTTGTTCCCTATTTAATAACGAAGAAAATCAATAATAAATTTGTAAAACTAAAATTCTCATTCAATTTGAAATCTGGGGGTATAATAAATACTCTTTAGATACAAAACTTATCTGGAGCGCTGATATGTCACATCCTGTAAAACGTGAGCATGAGCATGACCTATATTTCTTGAAATAAACTTGGAATATATGTTCACCATATTTTGCTAATCTCCGGATATGTTTGTCAGACCTTCACCAAAGTTAAACTAAACATTCTACAAAAAGATGATATACTACTCATAATAATAGTATTATGTATTTGATTAACATGTGAATTTGACCTACCCCAAATGTGGTCTAACTACCATTTCAGTTCCAACTGGACGATCTGAATCTTGATAAGCATGCCAGGGACAAGTTTATACGCCTCGTGGACAGCAGATTCAACCCACGCAGTGGCTCCGTTATTATTGCCTCTGATAGGTAAGCTCTAGTAAATACAGTGGAACCTCTCTAAGCCGGACACCCTGGGAGTCCCCAGGGTGTCCGGTTTAGAGAAGTTCCACTGTAATTCCGATGTAAGAGCACTGAAACACACGCCTGTGTACATTACAATTGTGAACACTGATCAACATCAGCGATATTTGACAGTGAAATTGGTCATAATTTAACACATCGATGTCGCAAGGTTGTCCGTTTAGAGAGGTTCCACTGTACATGCTTACTGCCTTAGAATATAAATTATTATAGGAATGAATGGCCTTTTTGTAGAATTTATCGGGGTATAAACTTGGAAAAATCGCGGGAATACTGGACGAAGGCCGGAAGGCCTCGTCCAGTATTCCCGCGACTTTTCCAAGTTTATATCCCCGATAAATTACACAAAAAGGCCATTCATTCCTTATAATTCCTTATAATTCCAGCATTTGAAATATTTTCCGTTTTCTTAAGAATTATTTTAACTGCGCGGAAAGTAGTTCGGCGTGGGAGTTTACTGGGATATAAATTTTGGACAGAGACTTGCTACGGGCCAATCAAATGTTAGGGAATTGTGTAAATATTTTTGTGCTGGAATTATATTCTGTTGAGCCTTAGACAAATATTAGACGAGCTTGTTTCCTGATCAATCAAATCTTCACAATATGATTTTCCGACTATGGTGATTTTTTTTTTATTTTTTTTTCTAAAAAAATATGAAAGTTACTCGCAAAAGTACAGATCCTGATGGCTCAGCTGGATCTACACTGTTTGCAAACGCCGCAAAAGACGGCTGTAGTATTGAAAGTGTTAACGTGATATTTTTAAACTTGTTGATTGATTCCATAAGAAACTCGGCCCATTAATACCACATTAAATCATCACTCATCTAAGATCGTCCATCATTGGTGCCCGTTTTCCAGATGTCCCCTGAAGAAGCAGAATTATGACTACTGCATGTATCTCCTCACTGCCCTGTATTACGAATCTCGGGTAAGTCTGCGTAGGTATACCCGTATTAACCTTTACTATGCTGAATTCAATTTTATCGTCTGCTGGCAATGCTTTATTTTCAATATTTCTCTACAAAAACCTGTTTTGCCAGCGTATGAGAATCGTCTCCACTGGAGACGATTCTCATGTGCTGTCAAAACAGGTTTTTTGTTGAATTAAGGCAAAAATGAAAAACAGCAGATGACAATTTCCGTTTTTCCTGCGTAGTCGGGGTTAAAGGAGCTGCTTTACAATTCAAGCCCAAAGACAGCTCTGTAGCCGATTTCATCAAAATTGCAAAGTATACTTTCCTAGCAAAGTATACTTTGAGGGAGCAATCATTTATTTTTCCGAAGTGCTTTATTTCATGCAGAACTAACGATTGCATATATTTGATGATTAAAACTATGCAGAATTATTGTACTGAATTTATTACATTATCACAGCCAAAATTGACTGTGATAATGTAATAAATTCAGTATAATAAAAATTCATAAATTGATCCTAAAATTGAAAATTGATCCTAAAATTGAAAATTGATCCTAAAATTGAAAATTTCTCCCTCAGAGTATACTTTGCTAGGAAAGTATACTTTGCCATGTTGGTGAAATAGGCTACAGAAGTATGCAATTTGACAAATTATATCAAATAAACAATTAGTATTGCAATTCATGGTTGGTTGGAAGAGAACAAAGCAAAAACCTATAGAAATTGTGTTTTATTTTATTGCAACTTTAGTAAGTGAAAATAGAATCTCTGTTGAATGCCTAAGAATATGCGGTCAGGTGATCACCACATGCACACCGGAGTAATGTAACATCATACAACAAGACAACAGGATGACCTCAGACAGTACTGAGGCATGGTGTGCCATTGTCGTTGCTGTCACTCGTTGTGACGTATACAGACTTAATTTTGGCTGTGACTGGAGAAATGGGGCTTATGGGATTTGGGGCCACTGTAGCTCCTGATCAAATAACGCACTCCTATAGCCTGATACAAGCATGATGGGTGTTGTATTGATGGAATAGCGAATAGTGCAGATCATGTCCAGGCTGCGGAAGCACAGGCTGATCTGGATCTACACTGGTTGCAAAACCCACAAGCCCCATTTCTCCAGTCACAGCCACAATAATTATTATACCCCCCGCATCGAGTTGTGGGGGGTATACTGGAGTCAGGTTGTCCGTCCGTCCGTCCGTCCGTCCGTCCGTCCGTCGTCCGTCCGTCCGTCCGTCCGTCCGTCCGTCCGTCCGTCCGTACTTACGAGAGCTACATTGTGAGGTTGCTGTGTTGTGCTGAAACCCACCCACCGCCCTATTTAAGACACTTGGATAAGTGTTTTTCAAATATAATTAACTAATGGCTAGCTCATTTGCATATTATGCGATTTATTCCGTAAGAGAATCGTTAAGGAAGAAAATAACGGAATAAGTTGCTACATTGTGAGGTTAACCCCACAGTGTAAACATCAAAGGAAATAACCTCACAATGTAGCTCTCGTAAGAACGTCCGTCCGTCAGTTCGTCCGTCCGTCCGTCCGTCCGTCCGTGTGTGCGTACGTCACTAAACTTAACATCAGAGAAATATGTTATAACTTCTATTTCCTTCATCTAAGATGCTTAATATTTCACACATGCATTCCTGTAAGGCTCTACTACCATGCTGTGCCAAGTCCACGACCGTCCAGCCCCCGCTGATCCCAAGGTCAAATACTTGGTCTCTACAAAACTTAACATCAGAGAAATAAGTTATCACTTCTATTTCCTTCATTTAAAATTGTTAAT
The DNA here is from genome assembly GCA_029237695.1 of Conchocele bisecta. NCBI lineage: Eukaryota > Metazoa > Mollusca > Bivalvia > Lucinida > Thyasiridae > Conchocele > Conchocele bisecta. Next base: position 184,500,957 of record CM055265.1, on the reverse strand, counting down.
ATTTCACTCGTGCATTCCTCTAAGGTTGTACTATCATGCTCAGACAAATCCACGACCGTCCAGTCCCCGCTGATCCCAAGGTCAAGGTGACATACTTAGTCTCTTTACAAAACTTCACATCAGAGAAATCGATTATAACTTCTATTTCCTTGCTCGGATCTGCTTCACATTTCACACACGCATTGCTCCAATGGACCTCTACCACCCTGTGACAAATTCACGTTCGTGCCGCCCCCGCTAAGCCCAGAGTCGAGGTCACAAGCCCACACACTTGGAAATTGTTTACATATTTAGGGGTACCTGGGCCCACGCGGGGAGTATTCCGTAAGCCTCGCTTACTGACCAATCTAGTTCTAATTTCAGAAATAGTGGATCGATTTTCAAAATGTAACTTTTGTTTTCTTTATAGCTATATAGCTAGATTTCAGAATTAATGAATAACCTTGTCAAGTTATGTTTTTTGTCAATTGACAACACAAATCAACTCTTGTCATGTATACCCGCCCTAGAGAAAACACATAAAATGTCTTCAGAAGATGGTTTGATTTGATAATATTTTAAGATGAACACTTCTCGATATCGTGACAGCTTTACAACCAGTTTTTCCCTGGAACACCCTGTATAGTATTCAGATCTATACTGTTTGCCATTTTGTATATCAATCAATTTTGAAGCTGGTCATGAGTAATGCAAATCTTGGCAGAGTGAACTAAGACAATCAGCTATATCTTCTGTAAATGGGATTGGATAAAATAAGTTTTCTTTAACCCATTCACCCCTAAATAACTGGAATGGATTTTGATATGGTGTTTTTCAAAAATATGAAAATTACTAATATAGAAAATGCAGTGAATGGAGAAATTGGGCTTATGGGTTTGCATACTGTCTGATCAGGATCTGCACTGTTCGTTATTCCATCAATAAAAACATCCATCATGCTTCTGACAAGAAATATCGATAGTTATCAGGCTACAGGAGTGTACTAGAATATCAGGAGCTATTGGTCATAAATCCCATCAGCCCCATTTCTGCAGTCCCATACAAATAAGCCCCATTTCTCCAGTCACAGTCACATTTTGTGACTGTGACTGGAGAAATGGGGCTTATTATGTGATAAGGTGTATAGTTTCATGGCCCGACCCACTGTGTTGTAGAAAGTCGAGCCGTGGGAGAGTCAGAAGACGCTAGAGGACATGGAGGAATACGTCTGGGACATCAACCCCTCCAAGGTCAAGGTCACCAGTATCCTACAGCAGTGTCAGCAGACGGACAAGGTAGGTGGGGTTTAATTGTTAACTAATAGCCGTCTGTGACAAATCAACCACTCCAATGTAGTTGTGTCTGTGACACTTTGACATGATTTCCAAAGGTGAAGGTCATCGATATCTTAAAGCAGTGTTAGCAGACGGAAAGGTTGGTAGGGTTTTCTTGTTAACGCGCCATAATAGCTGTGTCTGTGACAAATCAACCACTCCAATGTGGTTGTATTGACATGCTTTCCAAAGGTCAAGGTCATTGATATCGTAAAGCATTGTTAGCAGACGGACAGTTTTCATTCGCTCTAATAACTTGTGTGTGAGACATCAGCAACTCCAGTAGCCTATTTCATCAACATTGCAAAGTATACTTTACTAGCAAAGTATACTTTGAGGTAGTAATCATTTATTTTTCCAAAAATGCATTATTTCATATAGAACTAACGACTGCATAATTTGATGATTAAAAGTATGCAGAATTATTATACTGATTTTATTACATTATCACAGCCAAAATGGCTGTGATAATGTAATAAATTCAGTATAATAAAAATTAATAAATTTATTCTTAAATTGAAAATTTCTCCCTCAAAGTATACTTTGCTAGATAAGTATACTTTGCAATGTTGATGAAATAGGCTACTGGTAAAGCAGTGTCAGCAGTTGGTGAGATTTTCATGTTAACAGACATGCCCTGTACATACAGAGCTCCAGATAGTTTTTATATCTAAAGAGTATTATACCCCCATATATCAAATTCAGTGTGTATTTTACTTTTATAAATGTAGTATTGATTTTCTTTAATATAAAATAGGGAACAAATGATACAAAATAAAACAAATTTAAGGGAACACCGTTTGCTTTTTGCAGCTCAACTATTAAAGTAAATTTTCCACTGTATTACAGTATTTTCACTACTCAATTTGAAAATCAATTCATATTTTCACATTGCTGCCATTATTTTGTACTCCCACTTTTGATGATCAATGCATTTTCTGCTAAAATAAGTGCATAAAATACGCCAATACGCACCTTAACTGGAGCTCTGTATATAGCTGTGATCGACATGAACTCCTCCAATGTCAAAGTCGTCAATCTCCTACAGCAGTGTCGGCAGTCCAAGGTCTGTTGACCCTGTGAAGCTGGCACTGTTCTGTCTGATGGCATGAAAAAAACATTCATAGTATTTCCATCACACTGGTGTTTCGGACATGACATTAAACTCATTTTTTTTCTCGAAAATTGTAATTTTTTAAGGCCTCGTCCAGTATTCCCGCGACTTTTCCAAGTTTATATCCCCGATAAATTCCACAAAAAGGCCATTCATTCCTTATAATTCCAGCATTTGAAATAAATTCATCAAGAAAATGTGTTTATTTTCCGTTTTCTTAAGAATTATTTTAACTGCGCCTCACGGTTACGGAAAGTAGTTCGGCGTGGGAGTTTACTGGGATATAAATTTTGGACAGAGACTTGCTACGGGCCAATCAAATGTTATGGAATTGTGTAAATATTTTTTGCTGGAATTATTGAAGCATAACCCAAAGTTTCTATCGCACACGACCTTAGTTTAACCCTGACAATGCTGAATTAATTTTTGTCGTCTGCTGCGTCGTCCTTTTTTTTCTCATCAATTCATGCTTTGACAACACTTTAAAATCATTTCCAATGGAATTAATTCTAAAATGCTGTCAACCCATGTTTTTATTTAAAAAAGAAGACATAATATAAAACAACAGCAGACGACAATTGTTCTTTCCTGTATACCAAGGGTTAACCCTTTCACTTTGTGTTTGTAGGATAAGCCAGCCAAGGCTTCACAGCTGAAATACCTGTACTGTTTTTACTTCAAAAGATGATAAAATATAAAACAACAGCAGACGACAATTGTTGTTTCCTGTGTACTAAGGTTTAACCCTTTCACTTTGTGTTTGTAGGATAAGCCAGATACGACTTCACAACTGGAATACCTGCAGGACGTGGCCGTGTCGGAGGACTCAGTTGGGCAACTGGAGCCGGTGAAGAATTACAAACAAGCGACCGAGGATATGATTAACTTGGGAGAAAACGCCTGTGCCATCGACAACTATAAGAGATCAGTTTTACAAATGTTACACAAGAACAAAGCAGCACCACCACCCTGAAGATGTAGATCTGGCTGTGAAACGGGATTTGTGACGTGTGTGACCAGTCTGATAAGGGCCTACATGTTAATATTTAGTCGGTATGGCATTGGGTTTGATCATAAATACGTTTTTTATCAATCTGAATACAATGTGTGCGACCAGCATGGTTCCAGGCTGTGAATCACGTGCAGTCTGATCAGAGCCCACACTCATTGCTATTCAGTCAATCTCGCATTGGATGTTTTGTTCATGAAAATGTTTTTGATCTGTCCACTGAGTGCAATGTGTGCAATCAGCGTAGCCCCAGATCAGCCTGCGCATCCGCGCAGTCTGATCAGGGGCTACGCACGTCGCCATTCAGTCCATCTGGCGTTGGTTATGTTCATGAGTAACAGTTTTTGAGGAGTATGTTAACTGAATGGGTATAATGGTCTACGCTGATCAACGCTGTCCCCGAGGACCTTTTATCAGCCGAAACCCTGGTTATATCCATACGAGACGAGCCATGAAGCTTAAGATATTTTCTGTACGACGTCGAGAGATTTTCATAGCAAATGCGGATTTATATTCTACATATGCTATGAAACTTTTGTCAACATTTGACGTCATTTACTGAAAGTATTGTAAATTTTGTAAATAGTTTTCATATAAAGATATCACGCATTTGCTTAGGTACAAAATCACCTGGCGTGTCTTGTGTGTGTGCATGCATATAGACATCTGGTAATTGTCGAGTTAATACGATTATCTGCCATACATTTGGCTCCAAGGAAACAGGAGTTACTTCCTGCCAACTTCTGTTGTTACTATAAAAATAATTGTATTCATAGGAGATTGTTTCACTGTTTTAGGTGCCCTGAATTTTTTATTGGGGGAGGATGGGGGGGGGGGTGGGGGGGGGGGGGGTACTATAGTTCCCACCCTGTCTGTTCATCCGTCCGAGATTGTGTTAAAAGTATTCAGCTACCTACTATCTCCGTTACCTCTATCAGTGATACTGATTTCATTTTGCTCAAATAACAAATATTTGAACATCCATGTACCAGATTTGTATGTGAAGTCAAACATGTTTTTCATGAAAATGAAGAAAATAAAGACAAAACACAAGAATATTAAATGTGCAATTTTGAGAATACGCTGACATCATTGTTTCTCCGTCTCTTCCAGAATTTGACCACTGGCCGAGAAAACGAACCTTGCGATATTTGGAGAAAAAAAAACAATTGCAAAAGTTGATCCTCTGGCACAGTCAGTTAGATTAGGTTTGACATTGTTACATTTGCTGGTGACAGTGACTGAATGGCGAACAGCGTAGCCCCAGATCAGACTGCGCGTATGCGCAGCCTGATCTGGGGCTACGCTGGTCGCACACTTCATAAGGTCACTTTTCTCAACCAGGGGCTCAGTGCTTAAGAGCTTATGCCATACCCCCGGCGTCGTCGTCGGCGTCCACAAACTTAACGTTGGGGTAAATGTCTTATAACTTCTGTTTCCTTTCATGGAACACCTTGTTATATCATACATGCATTCCTCAGATGACCCTCTATCATGCTGTAGCAAATCCATGACCCACCACCCAATCCTTACCCCAAGGTCAAGGTCACAAACTTAGCACATTCATAAACTTAACGTTGGGGTAAATTTCTTATAACATCCGTTTCCTTTCATGGAACGCCTTGATATTTCATACATGCATTCCTCAAAGGACCCTCTAGCATGCTGTAGCAAATCCATGACCCACCACCCAACCCTTACCCCAAGGCCAAGGTCACAAACTTAGCATGTTCATAAACTTAACGTTGGGGTAAATGTTGTGTAACTTCTGTTTATTTACAGGGAAAGCCTTCATATTTCATACATGCATTCATCTGATGACCCTCTTATCATGCTGTAGCAAATCCATGATCTACCACCCAACCCTTACCCCAAGGTCAAGGTCACAAACTTAGCATGTTCATAAACTTAACGTTGGGGTAAATGTTGTGTAACTTCTGTATATTTACAGGGAACGCCTTCGTATTTCATACATGCATTCCTCAGATGACCCTCTATCATGCTGTAGCAAATCCATGACCCACCACCCAATCCTTACCCCAAGGTCAAGGTCACAAACTTAGCACATTCATAAACTTAACGTTGGGGTAAATGTCTTATAACATCTGTTTCCTTTCATGGAACGCCTTGATATTGCATACATGCATTCATCTGATGATACCCTATCGTGCTATCGCAAATAAATCCACAACCCACCACCCAACCTTACCCCAAGGTCAAGGTCACAAACTTAGCATGTTCATAAATTTAATGTTGGGGTAAATGTTGTGTAACTTCTGTTCCTTTACAGGGAACGCTTTGATATTTCATACATGCATTCATTTGATGATCCTCTATTGTGCTACAGCAAATCCATGACCCACCCCCACCCCTTTTCTCAAGGTCAAGGTCACAAACTTAGCACATTCATGCATGCATTCCTCATGTGAATAGCTATCATGCTGTAGAAAATCACCAACTTAGTGCGTCCATAAACTGTTTTCAGGGAGCGCATTGATATTTCATACATGCATTCATCAATATGCTATATTATGCTATAGCAAACCCACGACCCACCTTGCACCACTGACCCCAATGTCAAGGACCACCTGTGCCAAGTTTGAGTGAAGGCTGCCAACAGGCGAGCTTCGTTGTCTTCTGACAACTCTTGTTGTTATATCTACTCATTTCAACCATCTTAACATATTAGCAGTTTAAATAGTTGGTCATTACAAATGTTAGAAATGGTAATGATTTAGAATTGACTGAATGTCAATTAATGTCCTCCCTCACCAGACTGCTCTGGGACTTTGTTTGTTGGCGACGTCGTACAAGGGTGATCTAATACGTAACGTAAAATTTGTATTTTGTGGCAATATAAATGGTACTCAACAGAACCGTGGTCATTCATTCGCAGTAATCTCTCCAGCCAATTGGTAAGTTGTTAGGGACCGCCGTTGCTAGGCAACCGTAAACTACATTGTATGTGCAATACAAATACGCAGATTCTATTAAAAAGTATTATTCCATTCATCATTTCTTGTTAGTTTACAGAAAGGTCATAGTCAGACAGCCCCACCCCTTTAACCCTTACTACGCTGAATTAAATGCCGTCGTCTGCTGGAAATGTTTTATTTTCAATATTTCTCGACAAAAACCTGGTTTTGACAGCACATGAGAATCGTCTCCGTCAACAGCGTAGGAAGGGTTAAGGCTTAACTTGTTTTGCTGTTCGATATAAAACTGTACTTACCAGAAACAACCCATACTTTTTTGTGACGTTCCAACGCCAAAACATAATACTAAAGTATTATATGAACCGCTATTTTGTTCACATATAGTTTGGCTATCACCGACACTAATGTTGTTGTTGTTTAACGGCATATCAACATCTAAGGTCATGTAAGGCCGGGCCAACGGGTTCAATCATGTATTCAACCTGCTGCATTGGGGGTAAAATCGGAACAGAATATTTACATTGAAAAAATTAACATAAATTCAGCCCTGAAATTAGAATAACCCGACCTGGTGCCAGGTCCATACCACACCAAAGCCACTTGGCCCATTCCCCTTGGTAATACACAGTAACACAAAGGCCATGTTATTACAATTTAATTTCATGATTTCAAAGATCATCAACATTTGTAGGCCGACAGTAACATATTCTACATGAAGTGACATACCATGGGAATTGATTGATTGGGGTTTTATGTCAGTTCAACAGCAAGGTCATATATAAATGGCATAACATGGGAAATGGGACCAGATGTAATTGTACACCAGTGTAGTTGCCAGCAACTTCTCTGGTGCACCGAATGAACTGTTCGGGGCCCGTTTCACTATGACTAAGTTTGTACAGTGGAACCTCTCTAAACCGGACACCCAGGGTGTCCGGTTTAGAGGTTCCACTGTAATTCCGATATCTGAGCACTGAAATACTTACAGGTGTTTTGCAATCACGAACACCAATACACATCAGAGATATTCGACAGTGAAACCGATCTTAATTTAACACATCGATGTCGCAAGTGTCGGATTAGAGAGGTTGCACTGTAAGTGTAAAATTACTAAGAAAGTTCACATTAGCAGACGATTTCGGGAAATATTCTGTGAATTTGTTCCGATTGACTGAGCACTACATGAAGGATGGTAGGAGTAATGAATCACAATGTGTAAAGTCATTGTATAGAAATTTTTGTACAAATGTTTGTGTTGTAACAAAAGTTCAGTGAAACGGGCCCTCGGGTCCACATCAGGTTGCAGGAAAGCTAGTTGATTCAGGCTCTGTAATTATCAAACTGTCTTCAGTGTGTACTCGAAACCTCATGTCCTGATCAAAAAGTTAAAATTTGTTGGTCGACCGAGCTGTAGTCAGCTCGGTCAATCAAACTGCTCGATTTAGAGTCTAAATTTTGATAACATTTTAAACCCGTCGAATGCAGGAAAAGAAAATTGTCGTCTGCTGTTCTTTCATATTGTCTTTTTTTCAATCAAAACGTTTGCCAACACTTCAGAATAATTTCCATTGAAAATGATTCTAAAGTGCTGCCAATTAAACAAACCTTTTTGTTGATAAAAATTGACAACTAAAAATAATCAGCAGACAAAAAATTTTAATTCAAAGGGAATTTTAACGGCAGATATAACCTACAAACCACCATTTTCCACGACATGCACTAAAGGTACACACTATACGGTTGTGTAGTTAACCTTTTCACCTCTACATATCTGAAATGTATTATAGGAATGAATGGCCTTTTTGTGGAATTTATCGGGGTATAAACTTGGAAAAGTCGCGGGAATACTGGACGAAGGCCGGAAGGCCTCGTCCAGTATTCCGCAACTTTTCCAAGTTTATATCCCCGATAAATTCCACAAAAATAAAAAGGCCATTCATTCCTTATAATTCCAGCATTTGAAATAAATTCATCAAGCAAATGTGTTTATTTTCCGTTTTCTTAAGAATTATTTTAACTGCGCCTCACGGTTACGGAAAGTAGTTTGGCATGGGAGTTATATCAATTTTGGACAGAGACTTGCTATGGGCCAATCAAATGTTAGGGAATTGTGTAAATATTTTTGTGCTGGAATTATTATTCCATTAATAAGACCAGAGTATAGATATATAGATATTAGGTAGTTAAAAACAAGACACATTTTGAAAATAATTTCACCTTGAATTTCAGTACATGGGGTGCATACAGAATGAAAGTATGGATGATGATGAATAAATAGTAAAATACATTTCAAGTCGATCTGATTTATGGTTGCAAATATGTAGGTACTTGAAAACTTAGGAGCAATCCAATCAGGATCTGCAGTTTATTTCTGAATAATTCCAGTACAAAAATATTTACACAATTCCGTAACATTTGATTGGCCCGTAGCAAGTCTCTGTCCAAATTTATATCCCAGTAAACTCCCACGCCGAACTACTTTCCGTAACCGTGAGGCGCAGTTAAAATAATTCTTAAGAAAACGGAAAATAAACACATTTTCTTGATGAATTTATTTCAAATGCTGGAATTATAAGGAATGAATGGCCTTTTTGTAGAATTTATCGGGGTATAAACTTGGAAAAGTCGCGGGAATACTGGACGAAGGCCGGAAGGCCTCGTCCAGTATTCCCGCGACTTTTCCAAGTTTATACCCCGATAAATTCCACAAAAAGGCCATTCATTCCTATATTGTTACAATTTTTCTGATTTGTGAAATGGTCTGTAATTGCCATGGGTTAGTCTATGTCAGATACTTAGGGGCGGAATGGTCAGATATCACGAGACAGAAACACAGGTGGAAGACTCGGACCTGTGACACAAAAAATGGCCATTACAAAAAATCCATTACCCCACCCACTTGGTCCTAGAAGATAGTACTGTACGAGACCAAGTGGGTGGGGGTAATGGATTTTTTGTGATGGGCATTTTTTTTATGTCACAGGTCCAAGTCTTCCACTTGTGAATAGAAAGACAGAGTAACGCATGCTACATGATTCTCTATTTACAAACGATATTTACATACATGTAGTTAACCCTTAAAAGGTCTGCTGTTTTTTTTCATATGTTTAATTTTTAACAAAAACATGTTTTGCAGCATATGAGAATCGTCTCCTATGGAGACGATTCTCAATCGCTGTCAAACTATTTTTTTTTTTTATTACCGTAAGAAATATTGACAAAATCTACAAACAGCAGACGACAACATTTAATTTAGCATCGTACGTGTTAACTGAATACTCGAACACGATACATTTCCTTGAACACTTCACACATGTACAATATGTGTAGAACCACAGAAACGCAATTTATAACAAGCATGTATATATATGTAATAACACTGAAATCAGCTGGTTTGGTGGGGTATATAAATATATGTTTGCCCATAGATACGTTATAACAACAAGCATGGAATATGCTGCAAATAAGGACTATACTTATCACAGTTGGCAAAATGGCATATATTCATGTTTTGTTGAGCCCACACACACACAGATTTGATTTAATGGTGTTAACGGCCTGTCAACAGCTAGGTCGTTAACGGTTGAATCCCATATTTCACCTGTTGAGCTGGAGGGGGCGGGGGGTCAACAGCTAAGGTCAATAACAGGGTTGTACCCCATATTTCACCTGTTGTGATGGAGGGGGCGGGGGTCAACAGCTAAGGTCATTAACAGGGTTGTACCCCATATTTCATCTGTTGTGATGGAGGGGCGGGGGGTCAACAGCTAAGGTCGTTAACAGGGTTATACCCCATATTTCACCTGTTGTGATGGAGGGGGCGGGGGGGGGTCAACAGCTAAGGTCATTAACAGGGTTGTACCCCATATTTCACCTGTTGTGATGGAGGTGGCGGAGGGTCAACAGCTAAGGTCGTTAACAGGGTTGAATCCCATATTCCACTGTTGTGCTGGAGGGGGCGGGGGGTCAACAGCTAAGGTCATTAACAGGGTTGTCCCATATTTCACCTGTTGTGCTGGAGGGGGCTGTGGTCAAGAGCTAAGGTCGTTAACGGGGTGTACCCCATATTTCACCTGCGTTAACAGGGTTGAATCCCATATTCCACCTGTTGTGCTGGAGGGGGGGGGCGGGGGTCAACAGCTAAGGTCGTTAACGGGGTTGTACCCCATATTTCACCTGTTGACATGGAGGGGGCGGGGGGTCAACAGCTAAGGTCGTTAACGGGGTTGTACCCCAATATTTCACCTTGTTGATGATGGAGGGGGCAGTCAACAGCTAAGGTCGTTAACAGGGTTGAATCCCATATTTCACCTGTTGTGATGGAGGGGGCGGGGAGTCAACAGCTAAGGTCGTTAACAGGGTTGAATCCCATATTTCACCTGTTGTGATGGAGGGGGCGGGGGGTCAACAGCTAATGTCGTTAACAGGGTTGAATCCAATATTTCACCTGTTGTGATGGAGGGGGCGGCGGGGGGTCAACAGCTAAGGTCGTTAACAGGGTTGAATCCCATATTTCACCTGCTGTGATGGAGGGGGTGGGGGGTCAACAGCTAAGGTCGTTAACAGGGTTGTACCCCATATTTCACCTGTTGTGATGGAGGGGGCTGGTGGTCAACAGCTAAGGTCATTAACAGGGTTGTACCCCATATTTCACCTGTTGTGATGGAGGGGGCTGGTGGTCAACAGCTAAGGTCATTAACAGGGTTGTACCCCATATTCCACCTGTTGTGATGGAGGGGGCTGGTGGTCAACAGCTAAGGTCATTAACGGGGTTGTACCCCATATTTCACCTGTTGTGCTGGAGGGGGCGGGGGGTCAACAGCTAAGGTCGTTAACAGGGTTGTACCCCATATTTCACCTGTTGTGATGGAGGGGGCTGGTGGTCAACAGCTAAGGTCATTAACAGGGTTGTACCCCATATTTCACCTGTTGTGATGGATGGGGGCTGGTGGTCAACAGCTAAGGTCATTAACAGGTTGTACCCCATATTTCACCTGTGTGATGGAGGGCGCGGGTGGTCAACAGCTAAGGTCGTTAACAGGGTTGTACCCCATATTTCACCTGTTGTGATGGAGGGGGCGGGGGGTCAACAGCTAAGGTCGTTAACAGGGTTGAATCCCATATTTCACCTGTTGTGATGGAGGGGGCTGGTGGTCAACAGCTAAGGTCATTAACAGGGTTGTACCCCATATTTCACCTGTTGTGATGGAGGGGGCGGGTGGTCAACAGCTAAGGTCGTTAACAGGGTTGTACCCCATATTTCACCTGTTGTGATGGAGGGGGCGGGGGGTGGGTCAACAGCTAATGTCGTTGTGTGGATGGAGGGGGTGGGGGGGTGGGGGATGATCATGCGTCTGTTTTTAATATATGGATTGCGTAAGCACACTTAGTGTTTATTGGATGCTAGGTTATTTCTGCCACAGACTTGCATAAAGTAAAATATCGGCCACGAGGCGACAAAACCAAGCATATTTAATTACTGACCAGTGCATGCCAATATTGGTTGACAATAACCTGCTGACAAAATAGCAGACAGTGTAGATCCTGATCAGCCTGCAAGGATATGCAAGTTTGTATGGGTCTACACTGGTTATAAAGGCAATAAGCCTGTTTTGTCAGACTGTAGGGCAAGCATTGTGTAGTACCTTTTGTAAACATATGTGACTGTGACGGGAGAAATGAGGCTAATGGTTTTTGCGACCAGTGTAGATCCAGATCAGACTGTGCAGCATCCGCACAGTCTGATCAGGATCTGCACTGTTCGCAATTCCATCAATGCAGTTCTAACAAGCAGTATAGCTTTTTATCCAGCTACAGGAGTGTGATATTTGATCAGGAGCTACACTGGTCCCCATGTCTCCAGTCACAACCACATATAAGCAATTGCATTGAGTATCTGCGATGACGAGACTAGTAGATGATGGTAATGGAAATGGTGCACAAAATATAAAGAATATACACTATGTACACAAAATATACATACGTTTTTTACAAGATCACCAAAACTGTAACTAATGTCTGTTTCATGTAAAATCCGCCGAAGGGTTTTGGACAATTAAACATATCAAGTTAAATCTGTAAAATATACGTCAAGATTGTTTTTCCAAAACAATAAAAATGTTACCCATCATAGAAATTTTGTCAAATATTGATTTTACTGTGAAAAACTGATTTTATTAACATGGGCCGAAATTGAGCACGAGAAAACAAATCCACAAAATTTTTTTTTAGCCCTAATGGTAAAATGCCATAGAAAATTAGTTTTTTAGCATTAAAATCAATATTTGATAGAATTTCATCAAATAACATTTTAGAGAGGGTAACATTTTTATTATATATAAAAATGTAGATTTTGATAAAAGTGGGAGTGAATATGTTTATTTGTTCAACACTTTCTGGCGGGTTTTACGTGGAACAGACAGTTGTATTTTTGTCGAGTTCAGCAATCACCTACAGTAGTGAAAGTGATCCCAGCTAGGGTCGCATGGATTCTCGACTAATAAAACACTGGTGGGACAGGATACGTGTTAACTCTCGCAATGTGAGAAATTAACGTCTTGCTTGCTTGTGCGTTGTCACGTGTCGTCAATCTCATCGTACGGCATCACATGCACAGTCTGTTTCTGTTCGTCAAACAGGTTCTTGGCATAGTCGATCTGCTGGGCAACCTGTTGAGGATTGCATTGATTAATTTAACCAGGTTCAAGGTGGATAATGATTCGCAGGTAGAACAATTTCCTAACATTTTTTTTTGTGTTTTCTATATTACTTAATGAATGTATATGTTGTCACCACTCATTTGAACTGTCTCAACGAGACGGTTCAAAGTGAGTGGTAACAACATATACTTTTAGTCAGAAATAAGAAAAATAATATTTTTTCCATGAAAAAAATGTGTAGGTATGTAAAGCATGAATTGGTTAACAGCATGTTAACAGATAATGTTATTTAGCTGATTACCAAGAGAATAGAGAACTGATAGAAGTGAGAGACCGTGACCTGATCTGTACATACCTTTTGAGCTATCGTCTTCTTGTCACATCTGATTTTTATACCACTCGATGTCTCGTCCTCCTTTCTGTTCAGTTGTATATAGTGGCGGCCATCTGGCACAATGGAAAACATCAGCCATCAGTAACAATGAATTAGTAAATACAGTCAATACTTGTTATCTCAAATTCACTTAACTCTTTGCATGCTGGGAAACATGTGGGCTATAATTAGTTCAAAAATAGTAGATGACAATTAATTAAAGTTTCCTTTATTGCTCTCTGTAAATATATTGTATATGTCTTGGAATTTCATTAGAATTGAGTTGCAATTTCATTAGAATTGAGTCCGCTGGACTCAATTCTAATGAAATTCTAAGACATATTTACAGAGAGAAATATGAAAAATACTCCTAATTTGTTGGCTGTTATTTTCGCCGCTAGCGTGCAAAGAGTTAAGTCAAACTACTGATGACTTGAAGTCAAATTCTTGGCCCTAAGTACATGTTTACCTATGTAATAACTCATGTTAACTCAAAGTTTCCTCAGTCTCCTGAACTTGGAGTAAACGAGTGTAGACTGTATAGAAATCCAATCGATTTTGGAAGAAATGGCATGAATTTTAACTGTTTGAATGATGACATCCGACAGACCAAGTCTATTCTATAAAGAAAGGTAAACTAAGAAAAATGTGACTTTGATGGTGAAATGAGGCTTATGACCTTCATGACCTTTGTATAGCTAGATTAGCCTATCAATCTATGTGATCTGATCAGGACCAGCGTTCTTCGCCATTTATGTTGCAAGACATCCGTCATGCATTGAGTAAACAAAATAACTATGTCAGATCTGGAGTAGACCGTAAGGCATCATATTATCACATATGTGTATTTTATAAATATTCATTTCGAAAATCAGAAATATTTTCTGAAAATGACATTAAAGCTACATGCCCTCTCAGTAGGCACAAAATGTTCTTTATATCAGAGACATCATCCGAGACATTATCTGGCAAAATAAACATTCATTCATCATTACCCCACATATTGATTAGCATTCTTATACATTTTATATCAGATGTAAATTTCCACACTCAGTGATATGAGGGGCGATAACCCCGTTTCCTTAAAATGTTAACAGACATTTCTATTTATACTCTGCATTTATTTTTTGATGTACAATGATCATACTTTATAATCTGTCGAAAATATTATTTTTTCAGGCGACACATTTAATTAGTATAAATAATTAAAAAAATATGCCTCTGATACCACCGTGAGTCTCTATTCAGTAAAATAAATATTACTAAATGATTATATCTGTATAGCGGGCACTCATAATTTTTAGAACTGGTGGAATAGTGTCACAATTATACACTAATTTAATTCCTATAAAGAACATTTTGTGCTCTATACGGAGTCGGCATGTACCTTTGAAATGTACATAAATTGCAAAAGCAAACATTCAATTTAACTTCATCAGTTTTCTGTTACCTCCTATACTACAAGGTATATGACGGTATCGTTAGCCAGAGCACAGGCGAGTGAACTCCCCACCCACATGCCTCTATTAGACAGATCAATCTTGTCCGATTAAACTACATGTACAGATAGTAGTCTAGGTGGGTGGATATAGTCTAGGGGTTGGATGTGTAGACGGGGGAGTTCAATCGCCTGTGGGCAGAGCAAGGTCATTACTCCATACAACTGGCCAGTTGGACCATACTCCCTCACAGGTTGAAGTTAACGGACCGAGGTATATCAATACATTAAATATGCCTAAAAGCATCAATAAATTAAGAAAACAAAAAATCATTTTTTTTCCTTCATTTATTGATGCTTTTAGGCATATTTAATGTATTTATAGACCTCGGTCCGTTACTTCAACCTATGTACTCCCTATATCCCCCAGTGTCTGTGTATACCTTCGTCCCTGGGCCGGCAGTGGGCCACGGAGCTGTGGTCGACGTTCAGGGTGATACTGGCGTGGTGGGGCTCGAGGCAGGACAGGAAATACACCTGGACACTCGTGACGAGGGCATATAAGCGGTCGCGGCTCTCACAGCGCACCATCTCCAGGGCAATGAAGCTGTAATCGTCACGGGGCATTGCTATAATTATGGCTAACTATGTCTGTGAATATTATGTACAAAATCAAGAACCAAACTGCATGATTTTTACATTAATTTTCATGTACATGTACATGCTCAGAATGTTCAATAATGACAACGTATAACTGTCAGAAAGACATACTGGTTGTACGGCACATATTACCAGCTCAATCTGACCAATCATGCAAGATTGATTAGGGTATTAGGTCCATTCAACAGCAAGGTCATATACATACGGGAATGCACCTGTATGGGGGAACACTGAACAATCAGCACTAAAATTACAAAATAATACTGTTCAACACAGAAAGAGCGTCCTGATCTGATCACAGGCACTCTTACTATACCAGACAACGAGGCCCAGAATTGCAGTAAGATTCGCTGTAATATATGAATCCTTAAGGATGGATTCATCATTAACCCATTTCAGTCTAAGGATACAATATTTTTTGTTGAAAAAGAAAAATTACGGTATATGTTGTTACCACTCATTTGAAACCGTCTCATCGAGACAGTACAAACAAGTGGTAACAACATATACTTTCCAGATGAAATAAAGAAAATAAGGATTTTTTTGTCAAAACTTTCATATTGCTATAATTGTATCCCGTCTCTAATGGGTTAAGATATGCATACCCTCCCATCATACTGCACTGGCATAGAATTACCAATACTGGCGTAAAATTACTAGAATTACCAATACGGGCGTAACATTGCTAGAATTACCAAAATTCGGGCGTTAAAATTACTAGAATTACCAATACGGGGCGTAACATTGCTAGAATTACAATTACGGGGCGTAAAATTACTAGAATTACCAATACGGGCGTAACTTGCTAGGAATTACAATAGGGCGTAAAATTACTAGAATTACCAATTACGGGCGTAACATTGCTAGAATTACCAATACGGGCGTAACATTGCTAGATTTACCAATACGCGTTAAATTACTTGACATTACGGGAATCGGGGTAACATTGCTAGAATTACCAATACGGGCATAAAATTGCTTGAAAATGACAT
The DNA here is from genome assembly GCA_029237695.1 of Conchocele bisecta. NCBI lineage: Eukaryota > Metazoa > Mollusca > Bivalvia > Lucinida > Thyasiridae > Conchocele > Conchocele bisecta. The sequence continues at coordinate 184,484,463 of CM055265.1, read as the reverse complement.
ACCAATAACCCTTTCAACACACCATACAGCCAACATTTGCAAACACTGTAGAGTCAAATAAACTGGCTCATAATGAGCCGGCTTATCAGGATCGACAGTATTTGTCAGATTTGTAAACAATAGTCCTCATATGTGGCTGAGACTGGAGAAATGGGGCTTATAGGTTTTGCGACCAGTGCAGATCCAGATCAGCCTGTGCATCCGCAGTCTGATCAGGATCTTCACTGTTCACCATTCCATCAATGAAACAACCGTCATGCTTATAACCACAGGTGGAAGACTCGGACCTAGGACCCAATAAATGGCTCATTTGAAAAACTTTACCCCACCCACCCATTTCCTTACACCAATACAATACTTTTTTTTATAGCCTTTCAAGGTAGGCAAGAGCTTGGGAAAATGCCCTAGACAGGCTTAGTTTCGGGCTCTCTCAATCACAACACGTTTCAAATTTTCTGCTGACTTATGCCTCTGGCAAATAATATGTGCCTTAGGCCCCCAAATATATTCACTTTAAACATCTGTGTTTTATAGTATATTGTTAGTTACACACGTTTTAGCTACCAACGTTACAGAGAAATATCTCTTTCTGAAAGAATCACACACATACATCACCACCTGATTGGCTGTACTATTTGGAACCCTCCAGTTTAGGTTTTCCCGTGACGTCATTATTGATCATTCTGCGAATATTACAAAGCAAATCCGAAAGTAAAGTTCACAGAAAGTTATGTCGAAATGTTGGGACGCAAATCAAAATAAACACACGTTTTAGATCATTCAAGGTTAGTGAACGACACTTATTAGTCACAAATTGTAACATCGGATTTACTGATGTTTATTTCAGTGATTCTCGTCAATATGTTAAGACTGTAATGTCATTGTGATTTCAGCCAGATTCTACACGTAATTGATGCTTCCACAAAAATGTGTGACATTCTTTCGTACACACAATTATCGCCTTGGCTGTGGTAGCTACTTTCCCGTAACTAACGAAATGCTAAAAGCAGATGCTTGAAGTGAATATATTTGAAGACCTATGACATTTACCGATTACCAGAGTCCGAAACTACAACATTTTTCCAAGCTCTTTCCTACCTTGAAAACGCTATAGTGTCTATTGTACGGAAATTGGTGGGTGGGGTAACGGTTTACAAATGAGCCATTTATCAGGTCCTAGGTCCGAGTCTTCCACCTGTGCTTATAACAAGTAATATAGATCGTCATCAGGCTACATGAGCGTGCTATTGGATCAAAACTGGTCACAAATCCCATAAGCCCCATTTCTCCAGTCACCGCCACATATGAATAATGAACTTGAATGAGAATGAACCTGTCTGTGCCTGTTATTTAAGGGTAAAATACATGTAGTGTCGGTACATACAACTCGTCTTTCTTGTAGTCGAGCTTGTACATGATGGACTGGGCCTCCGCCTGGGTTTTTGAGTATGCTGGCAACAGGTCCCCGGGCCCCCGGCAGCAGCGGGAGGGGCGGATACGGGCGGGCGGGATGTGGGAGCTGCGGCGGCTCATCTCGCGGATGGCGCCCGCCGCCCCCGACGCCAGGTCCAGTACGCCCACCGTCGGCTTCACCACCAGTCCCCCCCCTTCAGTAGGCCTGGCACTATACCCTACAATGGATGAGAAGGGATCAGTAGAAGAAGGGGGCTAACTCCATTTAACATTATCTGTGACTGGAGAAATGGGGCCTATGGGATGCGTGACCAGTACACTCCTGTAGCCTGATTATGAACTATATTGCTTATAATGAACTAGAAGCAGGACGGGTGTTTCATTAATGGAATGGCGAACAGTGCAGATCATGATCAGACTGTGTGGATGAACAGGCTGATCTGGATCTACACTGGTCACAAAACCCAAAAGCCCCATTTCTCCAGTCACATATGCGTTAGTGTGAAAAGACAATGTCTTCATCGCATAAACTTTTATCAAAATTAATTTGCCAACTATGCAGTGAAATCGAACTTACCGGTAGTCTCAGCTAAATGGTAGTATATAGATATGTAAGAATATTCATGATGATCACAATGTGATTTTTTTGGAATGCAGATTAGCCCATTGCATTCTGAAGATAGACAAAAAAAAAATTCCGGAAAATTTCAAATATTTTTTTTATTTCTCATCAGAAGTATATGTGGAGACGGTTCAAATAAGTGGACACAACATATAGTTTCGTTGCGGAGTAAGAGAAATAGATAATAAATTCTGTTAAAATTTGCACTCATAAATGAGTATTGAAAATTTCATATATAAAATTTATTTCTCATCAGAAGTATATGTTGTGATCACTCATTTAAACTTATTCTTCAAATGAATGGTCACAACATATACTTTCGTTAAGAAATAAGAAAAATAGAAACACAAATATTTCAAAATTTACAAACTTGTAAAAGTGCAATGGGTTAGTCACCTACAAGCTTGTAACTCACTAATGGGTTATCTGCTTTCTGACAAATGTAGCCCATGTTGTGACAATACTCACCAATATCCCGTCCTTGTTGACCTCCTCCCGTGGTTTCTCCCAGATGCCCGTGACCCCACCCTTCACCCCGTACAGGAAGCCCTTGAGCCCCGACTTCATCTGGGTGCCCACACCTGTCCCCGGGGTGTTCATGATCTCCTCCCGCCGCGTGTTGTGGTCACGGTCCATGTACACCTGGCCCATACCATGTGAGATGGAGCCCACCACCTGTAACAGAGTTCTATATTGTTACCAATCGAGTCAATGGTTGTCAGAATACAACGAAGCACGCCATTGAAACAAATATCAAGAAGCTGTGCGAAACGAAACAGAAAAAAAGTTTCCCCAATGATAAGCGTTGGAATAATTGTGACCTTGACCTTGGGTTAGAGAAGGGTCTGAGGGACGAGGATTTGTCATGACATGAGGAAGGCATGTGTGAAATATCAGGAAGTGGGGTGACAGGAAACAGAAAGTATCACAAATTTCCCCCCATGTTAAGTTTTGTGAACGCAGTGAGACTGACCTTGGGGTGTGGGGGTCGGAGATTTGGCATTGCATGATAGAGAACCATTAGAGGAAGCCATGTGTGAAATATGAAGAAGTGGGGTGAATCCCCCCCCCCCCACCCCCCCCCCCCCCAAGTTAAAGTTGTGAAAGCACTACGTCTGTGACCTTGGGGTAAGGTGGAGGTCTGAGTGTCGTGGATTTAGCATGGCACGATAGAGAACCATTAATGAAATGCTTGTGTGAAATATCAAGAAGTGGGTGCACTCAGTAGGCACAAAATGTTCTTTGTTGGAATTATAATTGTGTCACTGTTCCACCAGTTCTAAAAATTACAAGTGCCTGCTATACAGACATAATAATTTAGTAATATTTATTTTACTCGCGGTGGTATCAGGCTATTTTCATATGCAAATGAGGCATGCTGTTTTTTAATTATTTATACTAATTAAATACGTCACCTGGAAAAAATAATATTTGCGACGGATTATAATGGTGAATGAACGTGAAAATGTCTTCCTTCGAAAGACGTGCTAAAAATGTAACAACTAGATTACTCTCATACCGTCCATAGTCTATGGGTAAAGTAGTGTTATCCTGACACTAATTGTTACATATGTAGAACTAGTAACCCTCATCTTCTTTGAGGGATATTTCAAACATAAATAATACTACATGTCATGTATACAAAGTTTTAACAATTCCAGGAAATGCATTTTCATAATAATATTGTTGTTGTTGTTGGTCCATTTGTTAATCTTCCGCTAGTTTAGCCTTTGGTCACATCTGTGCTTCGTAGTCTCAGGAGGCTCTACTCTTAGTGCTTAATATAGTAATGAATGGCCTTTTTGTGGAATTTATCGGGGTATAAACTTGGAAAAGTCGCGGGAATACTGGACGAAGGCCGGAAGGCCTCGTCTAGTATTCCCGCGACTTTTCCAAGTTTATATCCCCGATAAATTCCACAAAAAAGGCCATTCATTCCTTATAATTCCAGCATTTGAAATAAATTCATCAAGACAATTTGTTTATTTTCCGTTTTCTTAAGAATTATTTTAACTGCGCCTCACGGTTACGGAAAGTAGTTCGGCGTGGGAGTTTACTGGAATATAAATTTTGGACAGAGACTTGGTACGAGCTGATCAAATGTTAGGGAATTGTGTAAATATTTTTGTGCTGGAATTATACCCTTGTGGCTCATGCGTGAAGTAGGGATACAAATATTATTGCAATCTCCATATACCGTTTAGAAATTTCAGGAAAGCCATCGACAAATCCCAGTTGTAAGTACTGTTTTCTCAACAAAATTTATCACATACTCAGAGATGTCATAAAAACCTTGTGACTACACGCCCAGACGCCCGTGGGTGACTGTTACCTTGGCGGTGGAGTTGGAGACGCCATGAGCGATGTTCTTCACGAGCCCGCCCACGTTGCCGTGCTGGATCAGTCCCTCGAAGCCCTCCATCACGTCCGAGATCAGCCCCAGGGGGTTGCCCAGGAAGTCAACCGACCCCAGGATGTGGGCCGCCTCTTTCCGCAACTCCTGAATACATATGAGACACACCATGTGATTTTGTACCTAAGAACATTTGAAATATCTCATGAAAAGTACTTACAAAATTTACGATATTTTCCGTAAATAACATTGAAATTTGACAAAATTTTCATAGCAAATGTGGAATAATTCTTTCGATGTCATTTACAGAAAATATCACAGTTTCTGTCAATATATTTCATGAAAAATCGCACATGTTCTTAGGTACCTAATCGCATGGCGTGTCTCGTATGTGACTTTGACTGAAGAAATTGGGCTTTTGGGTTTTGCGACCAGTGTAGATCCAGATCAGCCTGTACATCCGCACAGACTGATCAGGATCTGCACTATTCGCATTCAAGTTTTATTACTAGGCTTGGCTTGGAAACGGTAGGAATTCATCGACAAGCCTTGGAATTCATGGTATTTTCTATAAAGTGTGCTAAAGAAGGAAACTTTGTATGGAAAATGATCAAGTAAATCAAAAAAAGAGTTCACAATAGCGAGTGGTTTGAGATGAGCACCATATCATTACAATACAGGGGCCCGTTTCACTAAACACCGTACGACTAAAATATTTGTAAGCAGAAATTTAGGTTCGTCTGGAAATTTCAATTGATGGATTTACATTTATTGAGCATAGGCTGCATGTGCAGCCTATGCTCAATAAATGTAAATCCAATAATTGTTTACAAGAAAACATTGTTAATGTGATATTTACAGACTATCATAATTTTGCACTTACGAACATTTTAGTATTACGAAGTTTAGTGAAACGGCCCCCAGTTGTCTAAGAAGGGTAGATGTATGTGTTATAAGTAGAGAGAAACAGCTAAATATGCAAACGTAAATGTTGAACATGTATGGGTTTAATGTCCCAGCAACAGCTAAGTTCATATGGAGATGGGACCACAGTTTTAAAGTCTCATCCAACAGACCAGTGGAATGGAAATACTATGAAAGCATCTTTCATGCCCTAGGGTAGGTTTTGAACTCAGAACCTTCAGTATTGAAGTCGTGTATTCTACTGCTGAGCCACAGTCCATCCCTCCATAAATGTTGAAGTGTAGGGCTACAATATAAGCCCATTACATGTATAATTGTACATACATGCTAGAACACAATAGTACCAATAAATTTTACCTTGGAGAAATGTGTTTTTATTTCATTGATTATAAATGGTCGCGTCTCGAATGAGTGATTTCTTTTGAACTGGTCTGAAAGCAGAAATATGTATTGTTCATTTATAAAGATAATTTTGAAATACACGATTAACTTGACACATGACACTGGTAAATCTGATAGCACGACATAAGCATGACGCAAATGCTTCTCTATCTGATTTAAATGCACAATTCAAAATTATATTTGACAAAAATTGGCTTCAGATGAAATAAGACAGTACCGGTATTAAATATTCAATGAAGTAAAACTAAAGGAACACTTTCAACCCACATGCTATAAATCAAACATTGCAAACAGTCATACCATCTCATGTACTGCCCCGGTCGAGTATTGAACCTGCGCCACATTTGAGACATGCATGCAATTCTGTATCGAAGAACATGTACGATTTTTCATGAAATATATTTACAGAAAATACAATATTTTCTGTAAATGATGTCGAAAGATGACGCCATTTTCACAGCAAATGCGGAATACTAAGTAAAAATGAGTGGGTTTAACGACCCACCAACAGCTAGGATCATATAGAGATGGGACCACAGTTTAAAGTCTCATCCGACAGACGATGAAAATATCTTAAATTTTGTACATGTTCTTAGGTACAAAATCGCATGGCGTGTCTCATTTGTCGATGCTCATTATCAACTGCACTAAGCGGACATCTAGAACATGATAAACTGTACCTAATTCCACGTTAGCGTTCTCGAACTGCACTATTATGTCGGTCATTGATCGTTTCACCTGCAGCAGGTCGACCGACAGGAGGGAAGTCGTCAGGACACTCAGGGTTATGGGGTTCAGGTTGATACGGAGGGAACCAAAGTAATATCGCTTAGCCTTCACCGACATGGCTGCCACCAATGTCCTGGAAATATATGTAACTATACTGGTCTACCTGGTTTTTGATCATTTAAGCAATACGAAATTAGGCGAAAAGTTCTATTTATCTCGGTCATCATTCCACACAATTGAAAGACTACATTGTAGTTACTATTAAAGTTATACAGTATTAAATCATTATGTGCCTTAACCCTTTAACCCCTAAGTAACTGGAATGGATTTTGATACATTGTATGTCAATTTTGCAACCGATCAAACCGTCACAAAATGATTTTCAGACTAGTCCATTTATGAAAAGGGGGTGTTTTTGTTATTAAAACTATGAACATTACTTGCAAAAAGTGCAGATCCTGATGAGACTATTAATGCCTGTGATGTTGAATGGGTAAAAGTGTAACTGAAGACATATGTGGCTGTCACTGGAGAAATGGGGCTTATGAGATTTGCGATGTAGATTCTGATCAAACAGCACACTCATGAAGATCTATATTCATTACTGGAATGTCGAACAGTGCAGATCCTGATAGCAATTTATATACCTTGTTCGAAGCACGACAAATATTTCATTTCACACCATTTCACACCATATTTCACACCAGTGTGGTGATCGAAACAGATTGTTTATTGGCTTGTCAATATATAATGTTAACAACAACTTTAACAGTGAACCCTTTCAGCCGTAAATAACATTTTCGGTCAAGTCCATTCATCACAAAATACTTTTCAAATAATCGATTTATAATTTTTTTTTTTTTTTTTTTAACAAATATGAAAATTACTTGCAAACAGTGCAGATCCTAATGATACAGTTCATCATGAGCCGGCTTGTCTTAGTCTACACTGTTTAAAAACACCTAAATGGCTGTAGTGTTGAAAGGGTTAACACATGGTTTAAGCATGTAGATGCGCAGTAGGATTGAACTTCACTTTTTGAAGAATGGGGCTGGTTCAGTCGGATCATGGGTAATATGAATGATAACATAAAAAAAAAATTATAATCAATTACATGCATTACATATGCTAAATCAAACTTTGGCTCTTGCAGTGCTGGAGAGTGACATTGTCATCTGCGGGTATATTATAAGTATTACTGTTTTATTTTAATAACATGGGCAAGTTTTTATCGAAAATTCAGGTCTCTCATTAGTGACATTCTAATGTACCACTCAACCATGAAGTCTTTAAAAAATATACTAGAACAGTGATTTCTACTAGTACTGCAAGAGTAAAAGAGGGTGAATATCTGTAATTGTATATTTTGTAGTTGTACCTGATTATTGCATGTATATTATGTACGGTTTGTGGGGGATGGCCCCGACCCACCACAAACGTATTACGGGGAAAATAAATATTTTCAAAAAACAACAACAAAAAACCCCCCCCAAAAAAAAAATATTTCATTGATGGAATGGCAAACAGTGCAGATCCTGATATCAATTCATATACCTTGTTCGAAGCACGAAAAATATTTCATTGATGGAATGGCAAACAGTGCATATCCCGATAGCAATGTATATACCTTGTTCGAAGCACGACAAATGTTTCATTGATGGAATGGCAAACAGTGCAGATCCTGATAGAAATTTATATACCTTGTTCGAAGCACGACAAATGTTTCATTAATGGAATGGCAAACAGTGCAGATCCTGATCAGACTGTGCAATTACACAGGCTGATCTGGATCTACACTGGTCGCAAAACCCCATAATAGGGGGTTCAGGTCATTTTTTAATGTATAAGCTACCTATTTTTTTAACCCATTTTTTGGCAAATTTTGTAATTTTTCCACCATGTATTTGAATGGGAGCAAATGGCACCGAAATCGGCTAAAATCATGTTTTCTTTCATATTATTAATTACCTATTTTGGAAATAAATGAAGAAATATGTGTAAAACCATGCATTTTATTGAATAAAATATCACGTTATACACATTTCTCTTATATTTCGTCAATTTTGCTGAAAATAATTGTTTATGGAATGTAAAATAAGTCAACAAAAACATGTTGTTTTACCCAAAAGTGTTATTATTTGCAATGTTCATCTCATTTCCAATGCATTTCATTACCAATTAACACAAATAGGTATATAATAACATTATAATGTAACTACATTCGTTTACCATGTTGAAATTCCCTGCAAATGCTTCATTTTTCATCGGTTACCATGGCAACGGTTTTGAAAAAGTGTTTTTGATACCTATTGTGACGTTTTAAGACGTCAGCAAATTATGATAAACTTTAATAGATACAAATGACACAAAAGTATTGCTACTGTACGTTTGAAAAGCACAAATTGTTACCTTAGTAACAATATTAACATTATGTCTTGATTTTCAAACATTCGGCTTATTTTAATTATTTCAAATAAACCTTTTTGAGATACCTTAGGTGATTATCAATACTGCAAATACAAAATTTATCTGACAAACCATATGTGCACTATACTATCTTTGTTCATATTCATGTAGAACTGTTACTATGGCACAAGATATAGTTTGCCAAAATCTGTCACCATGGAAACCATTTTTCCTTCAAAATATCGTTGTTCAATTGCATATTTTTGATAACTGAATAAAATGAAATATATAGTAACATCATTGGATGCAATAAACAATTAAACATACAACAATTGTATTATACACTAGTTCTGAAACATATATGCATTACCATAGTAACCATGGTAACCAATATTGGAAAACACAAAACTAGTATTTGTTGAAAAGGTGTTTACTTTTTGAAAATCAATGCAATACACCCCGAGTACTGTTACCATCTAACAATACACTTAACATGTGAACGTTTAATAATATTGGTTGTCATGGCAACCATTTTAATATTTCACACAAAAAATCATATATACTCCATTGAAAATCAATATATTCGTCGAATCAGTATACATTATCAATGCTGCAAAAACAATATTTATCTTGACAAACATGATTGTTCAAAGTAATTTCACCTTGACCTTGGACATGAAGGCCACATGGGTGTGGTACATGTATGGAATGAAAATATGGATGATGATAAGGAAGTATATGAAGTTTGAGGTCGATCCGACTTTCCATCACAGAGATAATGGGTACCCAAACTCTTTAACGTGGACGGACGAATTACGAAAACTATATACCCCTCGACATACATTTATATACCGGGGGGGGGGTGGGTATAATCCTATAGTTTTGTATACACAGTTTAAATTTTTAAATTTTATATATTTTACAACAATTACAAACAAGAGCGAGCAGTCATGCATGGAACAGGGGGTATATCTATAGTTTTGTATCCAGAGTTTAAACTTTATATATTTTACAACAATTACAAACAAGAGTGAGCAGTCATGCATGGAACATGACAGGTTGACATGTCATCAGTCCCTTTTTTCCTGTCACAGCCATAGCTCAGGAACTAGACTGGTGACATATGTCATCGGTCCCTATTTTCCTGTCACAGCCATAGCTCAGGAACTAGACTTGTCAGTGGCGGATCCAGCATTTCACCCAGGCCCACATGAAAATTGAACGAGGTATGCTCGTTCGTGGACTGAGCGGAGTGAGGGAGTTGGCTAGGGGGGGGGGGGGGGGGGGGGGGGGGGGGGGGGGGGGGGGGGGGGGGGGGGGGGGGGGGGGGGTGTGCAGGTGCAGGGGCATGCCCCCCCCTGAATTCTTTTTGAATTGAGGAAGCCATTTCCTGCATTCTACTGCATTTTATTTTTATATATTTGAAGATCATAACAGTCCATACAATATATTTGTAAAACAATATTTCGTAATTTTTTTGAAAACAAGAATTCCGCGGAATCAAATGTCTCGCCTTGTCCCGCCGCCTGGGCCAGAAAGCAATTTTCACTGGCCCGAACATATTATACAATTATTGACTAGTGAGCCATAGAATATCAGATTATATTCTATGGCTCACTAGTCAATAATTGTTTTAGTATATGATAATAGTCGGTATATAGCACTTACGACCTTATGCTACTAGACAAAAATGGAAAAAGAATTTGAAAAAAAAAACAAGAAACGAGGCAAAGCCACGAAGGCCAGGTTTTTTCCAAGCATAGACACTTGGATAACATAATTATACCCACTTTTTGTAGACTAGATGGCCGTGGCCTGCATGTCGCGCCTTGGGGCGAGGCATGGACACTAACAAAATAGATATAGTAGATGGAAAAAGTTAACGAAAAAAAACTTTAACCGGACACACGGACGTACGGACGGACGGACATATGCCAAAATGCCGACGATATCGCGCTTTTCCGCAAGCGGGTGCGACAATGATGATAAAAACAAAACACCCATGAGTATCAAGGTAATGGATGAAGCAGTTGCAGAGATATAGTACACGAAAAACTTTAACAAAAAGATTCAAAGTAATTTGACCTTGACATTGGACACAGGGGCCGCACGGTTGGGGGTTAGAATGAAAATATGGATGATGATAAACACCCATGTGAAGTTTCAAGGTAATGGGCGAAGCAGTTGCAGAGATATAGTATAACGAAAAACTTTTAACCAAAAAACTTTAACCAGACGTACGTTGAAAATGAAAAAGTTAATTACGTAGAAATAATAGGTGAAGGTAAAAAAAATGGTCACATGTTGGATAGTTGTATGTGGTAGGCACCCCTTGGTTATGAAGCTGTGAAAGTTTGGTGGTCCTAGGTGGTACATACAGTAAAGAAATGGACTTAAGCACGAAAACTTAACATTGTAAACGCGAAAACTTAACATTGAAAATGGCTAAGTCGACTGCGCGGAAAAAATGGGTCAAGTTAAAAAAAAGTAACATGTTGGATAGTGATATGTGGTGGGCACCCCTTGATTATGAAGCTGTGAAAGTTTGGTGGTCCTAGGTGGTACAGTACCAAAGAAATGGACTTAAACACGAAAACTTAATATTGTAAACGCGAAAACGTAACATTGAAAATGGCTAAGTCGACTGCGCGGAAAAAATGGGTCAAGTTAAAAAAAAAAGTAACATGTTGGATAGTGATATGTGGTGGGCACCACTTGATTATGAAGCTGTGGAAGTTTGGTGGTCCTAGGTGGTACAGTAACAAAGAAATGGACTCAAACACGAAAACTTAACATTGATTGTGGACGCCGCCCGCCCGCCCGGCTTTCGCCAATCCAATAGCCTGGATTTTTTTCTTCCAAAAACCTGGTTAAAAATGGTTTTTAATCTGATTATAATATAGACTTTGTGAATTAAAAACGTTTGATTTTCATAACGAGGCAGCCGAATTACAGGATTACAACAGCGTACTGAACCCCCTACCCATAAGCACTATTTTCTCCAGTCAAATCCTCATATGAGACACGCCATGTGATTTTGTACCTTCGGATATTTGATAATTTCATTAAATACGTTCATTTATAAAAAAAATCATAAATAAGTCAAAAGTTTACAAAATTTTCAGAGTACATGCGGAATTATATAGCACGAAAACTTAACATTGTAAACGCGAAAACTTAACATTGAAAATGGCTAAGTCGACTGCGCGGAAAAAATGGGTCAAGTTAAAAAAAAGTAAATGTTGGATAGTGATATGTGGTGGGCACCCCTTGATTATGAAGCTGTGAAAGTTTGGTGGTCCTAGGTGGTACAGTACCAAAGAAATGGACTTAAACACGAAAACTTAATATTGTAAACGCGAAAACGTAACATTGAAAATGGCTAAGTCGACTGCGCGGAAAAAATGGGTCAAGTTAAAAAAAAGTAAATGTTGGATAGTGATATGTGGTGGGCACCCCTTGATTATGAAGCTGTGAAAGTTTGGTGGTCCTAGGTGGTACAGTAACAAAGAAATGGACTCGAACACGAAAACTTAACATTGATTGTGGACGCCGCCCGCCCGCCCGCCCGCCCGGCTTTCGCCAATCCAATAGCCTGGATTTTTTTTCAAAAAACCTGGCTAAAAATGGTTTTTAATCTGATTATAATATAGACTTTGTGAATTAAAAACGTTTGATTTTCATAACGAGGCAGCCGAATTACAGGATTACAACAGCGTACTGAACCCCCTACCCATAAGCACTATTTTCTCCAGTCACATCCTCATATGAGACACGCCATGTGATTTTGTACCTTCGGATATTTGATAATTTCATTAAATACGTTCATTTATAAAAAAAATCATAAATAAGTCAAAAGTTTACAAAATTTTCAGAGTACATGCGGAATTATATTCCGCATTTACTCTGAAAATGTTGACAACTGTTGACACTATTTACGGAAAATATTGTAAATTTTGTTAACATATTAAATGAATTAAGCAGATTTCTGAAGGTACAAAATCACAGGGCGTGTCTCATATGAGAATTTGTATCCCTACTTCTGTAGATCGTCACTCTGCTCCTGCAGCCTCGCGATGTCCTCTCCCCCACCGATGTGCCCGCTGAACTGGATCAGTTTCCATAGCAACAGCTCCTCCAGCTGGATGGTCAACTTCTTCATGGAGATGATCAAATGCTGCAAATGTCAACAATAACAGAAGCTACAAAAGTGAAAGTGAATGACAAAACCCTCACTACGCTGGAGACGGAAATTGTCGTCTGCTGTTTTTCATTTTCACCTTAATTCTTAACAAAAAAACAGTTTTGACAGCACATGAGAATCGTCTCCAGTTGAGACGATTCTCATGAGCTGTCACAACAGGTTTTTGCTGAGAAATATTAAAAATAAAACATTTCCGGCTGACGACAAAATTTAAATTCAGCCTAGTTAGGGTTAACATACAACAACAGCTAAGGTCATATCTGGACGGGACCTCGGTTTCAAGTCTCATCCGAGAGACTAGTGGGATTGAAACACTATGAAAGTATTTTTTATGACCAGGTCGAAGATTGAACCAGTAGTATATAAGAGTCAAAATGATACCACCTAAAAAAAACACTATATAAATACATATAAAATAAATTTAAAAAAAATCACCAAGAGGGGGTAGGCTCTTCAAAAATCGCCAAAAACATGAGAAAATATGACAATCGGGCTTTTTTTTCTATCGTCTTGTTGTACGAGGTTTTTTAGGTGGTGTCATTGTTGACACCCTATTAGAGATAAGAATCCCTATGTTATACTCAGTATATACAGTAATCTGTCATACATATCGGCAACTTACACCCTATTAGAGACAAGAATTCCATTGATTATACTCAGTATATTACAACAATCTGTCACAAATATAAACTTACACCCTATTAAAGATAAAAATCTATTGGTTATACTCAGTATAATGCCTACCATAAAGCAAATAAGAGAGCAAGCGAAGAGTTGGGGAATTTCCCTAAGAGGTTTGAGACTCAAGAAAGCTATAGCAGATATGATAAGTGACGCGCGAGCCGTCATTTACGAGGAGAGGCTGCGGCGTGCGGTTTCGACCGGACGACTGCCCGCCAACCCTGAAAAACGCTCCGATAAATTGGAGAACGAGACGACGGCCAGTCTGCGTGCCACCGCTTACGCGCAGCGTGTAAAAGAAGATCCCAGCGCGCGCAGAAAACCACTCTTCAAGGTGTACTACAATAAGTTTTATCAAGGGGTAGTGGGGAGACCTCTTAAGAGTAGAAGAGATATCGCCAGAGCTTTGGTGGAGGAGGGTCCCAGGATTCTCGCTGAAGAAGCCGAAGTTAGGGAAACTGTTGATAGGGGTAGGAGGAAGATAGTATGGACTTTCGAGAGGGGGGTAGACGGGGAGATCGCTAATCAATGAATAAAATTCGCCAGAGATGACCACGGCATGTTATCTGAGGTATTCGTACTCGTATCGTATTAGGAACATCGAGACCGACGCTACTATGATCTATCACAAACAATCAAAGGGTAGTCCATGGATAAACGAGATCGCCAAAGCCGAGAGTTGGATATCCGATAGAGAGAAAGGTCGAATGGACATCGACAAAGTTGATAGACCAAACACAAAATGGACCTTCGTTCGTTGGATATCGGTTGAGGTGAAGATGATCATCGATGCGCAACAACTTCTCATGGGAGCGGGAAAACTCCCAGACTGGTTAAGACAGAAAAAGGGAATGTATTCCGTCGACACGTACGACGACTACTTGTGTCTGTTTAGGTGCATAGCCATCCACCGTGGAGGGAGACCAGACCGCTGTTGTGAGAAGGCACGAGCTCTAGCTCACGAATACCTCGGTCACGATAACGGACCGGATAGTAAGGGAATCCCCCTGGAAGATATTCAGAAGGTCGAAGAGCACTTCAAGATGGGCATTCGTGTTTACGAGCCCACTGACGACGGATTGTGGTACCTCATGAAGGTTCCGGCAAATTACGACGCTGTTGGGGAGAAGATCATGACGATAGGAATGTTTGGAGGTCACTCATTCCTCATCAAGAACCTCCGCAAGATGACGAACGAGTACGGGTGCACCGGATGTCAACAACGGTTCACAAAGTCGTGTAACATGCACAGGCACGCGACCACCTGCATGGGTGGGAAGACCGTGATGTCATGTCCAGGTAAGAGGGTACAGAGACCGCAGTCGGCATACGAGAAGGCGTTCTATCCCAAGGGGTCAGCGAGCGCGATGTCGATTCAATGGTTGAGCAGAGAAGAGGAGAGGGTGGGAAAGCACATACATCACGCGAGATGCGGTCACGGTGGAGAGAGGTTGGTGGCCGACGATCCGGTCGACGGTTACTGTCACGAGACCGAGACCGTGTTTCAGTTTCACGGATGCTACTGGCACGGGTGTCCGAGGCATTACAGGAGAGGTAACGCGAGATCGCTGTACAGGAGGACGAAAATTCAAGACGCCAAGATAAGGGAGGCGGGTTACGAGCTGGTGGTGATGTGGGAGTGCGATTGGTTGAAGGAGGGGAATACCCACTATCAACTACCGCCGCGCGAGGAAGAGACAACCCTCACCAAATAGTCTACGACTTCGAGGCGTATCTCGACAAGTCGAAAATCACGCGACCCAGCAAAGACCTGACCTTCGAGGTCGAGCACGTTCCTATATCAGTGTCGTTGGGGGGTACGATGCATGAAGGGATAGCCCACATCTGCGAACGAGATCCTGACACGCTAGTCGAGAAGTTCATCACCGAGCTACAGATGAGAAGCAAGGCAATCAGGGAGGGGGTTAGGAAGAAGTATCTGCCGGCCGACATAAATATGCTATCGGAGTCAAAGCAAGCAAAGATCGTCTCTTGGATTGACCAAGTCCCGGTGGTGGGGTTCAACTGTAGCAGGTACGACCTGAACCTCATCAAGCAGTACTTTGTAGAGAAGTTGGCGGCCACCGTGAATAAGGTGATGGTCGGAAAGAGAGCCAGCACGACGATGTTTCTGTTTACCCCGGAGTTTAGATTTCACGACATCATCCAGTATCTGGGACCCGGTACCACGTATGACCGGTGGGTTAAGGCGTACGACTGTAAAACGATAAAGTCTCACTTCCCATACGAGTGGTTCGATAGTGCGGCCAAGCTCGACCATCCGGGTCTGCCAGACTATCCTGAGTGGTACTCGAAGTTGAAGGGTGAGTTCCTACTGTCGTTGTCCGAGTGGAACGAGTGTAAGAAGGTATTCCGAGAAAATGGGATGGTTGCAACACTACAACGACTTGGATGTAGGACCGTTCCTGGAGGCTCTGACTAAAATGACGTTCTACAGGGGAAGAGGTGTGGATATACTCAAGGATGCTGTGTCTCTGCCCGGTGTTTCCCGTCAGTACCTACTCCGCGGGTCGATCGATGGGAAGGCGGACACGCCCGAGCTGTGGTCGCCGAAGTCTGAAACTTACGAGATGATGAAGCAGGGATTGGTCGGTGGTCCGTCCATAGTGTTCTCCAACTGCCACCTTCGAGCTCTCCCGGTTGATAGAGGTACCGGACGTCAACATCCGATGGAAGCCGTTGCTCCTCTAAACCAACGGGTCGCCCGCGCGAGACGGCAGAGGGCTTGCTCGTCACCTTTTTAGACTTGATAGCATCTACGGGTTTCTTACCGATCAATCTGGTCACCTCTCCGTTCAGTGCGGAGACCACGGCGGGCAACCTGGCCACCCACTCGGTCGATCGCGAATGAGGGTCTACAAGTTCTTTGGCGTATTGGTGACCGAACAGTCTCTCAGGCAGGGTTCGATTGAAACGCTCCACAATCCCCTGGTCCCGGTGGATGTTGACGCGGCCGCGTCTGACAGAAACGTTGTGTTTAGCCAACAGCTGAGAGACCGCGCCCATGAACTCGCGGCTGGGATCGACCTGGAGAAGATTCGGCCATTTGAGAGGACTCATTTTATATATTCTGGAAAGAGCCTCGGCCACCTCCTTAGACTCTTTCGTAGCCAACGGCTCAGCCCCCTTATAGCGACTCGTTACGTCAACGACTGTCAGTGCGTACTTGTACGTTTTGCGACCGACGCGATCGTGAGGGAGAAACAGGAGATCCGCTTGGTGAACTTGGTTCGGCACCGGCACGTCGAATTTCGGGCGCGGAATATTGTGAGGCGCGGGTAAATAGATTTGCCAGATGGCCTGCTTCTTGAGCCATTCCTTGGTGGCGTTTTCGGAAACCTTGGTCGCCGCCGCGAGGTTCTTCATGGCCGCGAGTCCCTTCCAGTAGCCACGGGGGCTGTAGTCTGTGTTCACTAGCTTGCGCGTTAGGCGAACCGATAGTTTGGTATCAAGTTTGCGTGTGTCCATCGTATGTGATGTATTCTAATAGATCGGACAATCTCCAACATGCCCTCGCCAGATCGCCCGGTAACTGCGTCGTTAATAATAAACCTTTGTTGGAAGTACAATCACGATTGGAGGTTAAGTTCTGAAGGAACTTGGGAAAATCTAATTCATCCAATCCCCCAGGATTGGTGGAGGAATCTAACATCCGCTTTGCGAAAAGGGTGGCCGCTTTTTCGTCATCGAGCCACGTCTCGAGAGAATCTCGGGCCAGACGAATCATACTCTTTGCACCAGCTATACGGTGTTGAAGGGCAGTGTAGCCTACATCGATCATAGCGTAATAAAGTTCGTCAACTAACATCGTTCTATATATATATATATTTATAAAAAAATAATTTTTTTTAAAATAATTATAAAATTAATTAATTTGAAATCTCGATTGAATATAGTAGCCGACGAGACCCACCACACCCATTCCCACGACGATGAACACGATCTCGCGGTCTTTTTGGGCCTCTGATGGTACATAGAAATCTGAAAGTTGGGGCTCGCGATCCAGGGGCGCGAGACTTCTCTGCGGATATGCCAGCGCGTACTCGCGGATGGCGTCGTCAATGTTCCGGAAAGTTTGTATGGCATGATTCTCGCGACGAAGATCTTCGTTGAGCCAGTCCAGACGGGCGGTTCGTTTTTTAGACCATGCTGCGTCTGCGCTCTTGAGTTGTTCTACAGCTAAATCATGACGCTTGCGCTCCTCATCCGCGTCCGAGCTTTTCAGTTTCGAGAAGAAATATTTGCTACCGCTGAAAGCCAATGCGTTCACCACAGCACCACCTAATAGCATTGCGATTGAAGCCATTATTTCCATATATTAACAGGTAGAATTCCAGCTTTAATTAGATAATCTCGGGTCCAAACTGCGGCCGCTACATCTAAGGTCGCGAGCCCTACTTCTCTCACAGTAAAGTCCAATTTGGGAGCGGACCCTCCTAGGGCCATCTTTGATAGTCGAGCATACCCGATACTGAAACCCGATATCACCACGGCGTGATAAAGCGCATTCACTATCATTTTACCATCTTGTTCAGCCATTGTTATAATTATTGCATATAAAAGGGATCGCGATCAATGTTTAAATGTGGCGCATCCAATTGTGATTGGTGTTTCGTAACTTTCTTCGGAACCGCAATCCCCGATTGTCTCAACTCCAATTCGTGATTTGATGGGGGTTGTTTTTTCGATAAGGATTGGTGTAATAGGGGGTATTTCCACACACACAGGGCACCAACAACTGTCAGACCACCACCAACAACAACCCACGGGATGATCCAGGTAGGAGATGCCTCAGGTGCTTCAACCACCAACTGCAATTGTGATTGGGGCTCCTCCTCCAATCCAATCGCGATTGGATGAATTGGGGGTGTGGTTGGAGCAGCAATCGGAGATTGCAAAGAACATTTGGCCTCTCGAAGCTCGGCGAGTATTTTATCTTGTTTAGCTTTTCGTGTGGCAGCCGCTGCTCGCCCAGCTGCCTGTCTTTTTGGATTTTTATGTCGTGCAATCGGGTTCAACTCCAATTTCGATTGGGTTGAGTGCTCCGTTGGAGGATCAATCGGAGTTGAAAGCGCTGCAATCGGGTTCAACAGTGTTGAGGGTTCCGTCACTCTCGCAGGTTTGTCTTGTGTCATCATTTATAATATTAGGGCTTATAGTTAGTGGGCATATATACTCAACAAAACTAGAAACGTCCCTGTTTTATAGCCGGTGTAGCTCTGTCTATGTATGTACCACATGTTCAAAGTACATGTATTTTAAACCGTGGCGATGTTCAGAATACGATCGTGTAGAGTTTAGCCGATACACACGGTTTACATAGCGGCCAGTGACCGGAACGTTGATTTCCACTTTTTGCACGTGCACGCTATACTTGTCATCGATAAGGTGATTCAGTTCATGTCGTACCATTCATGCGATAGGGGCTATTCGGAAAATTAAAAAACTTTTTAATTTTTCACTGTTTTCGATATGCCACGGCTTTCCGAAAACGAGCGAAATCAGGCAATTGGGATGCTTGTGGGTGGGATGGCCGCCAGGGCGGTCGCGCCTCGGTTTGGTTGCTGTCGGAAGACGATTGATCGTCTTGCAGCCCGGTACCAGCAGACTGGGCTGTTCACGACCGGCAGCGACCTGGTAGGCCTCGTGTAACGACGGCTAGAGCCGATCGTTACATTACGTTGACGCACTTACGTCAACGTCGATTGGCAGCCACAGTCACGCTAAGCGATACGGTGTCTCAGGGCAGACCATTTCGCAACCGGTTACGTCGTAACGCCCAACCAATCCGGACACGCCGCCCGTACACTGGTCAGATAATGACCCAACGTCACCGTGCTGCCAGACGTTATGGGCGCGACGTCATCTGAACTGGAGAAGGGCTGACTGGAACCGAGTTTTGTTCACCGATGAATCTCGGTTCACAGTTAGTCATGCTGACGGAAGATTACGGGTATACAGGCGTAAAAATGAAAGATTCACCGATTGTTGCATTGTTGAGAAGAACAGGTTTGGGGGAGGGAGCGTAATGGTCTGGGGTGGGATCATGGGAAACCGGAAGACAGATTTGGTTGTTGTACAGGGCAACATCAATGCACAACGTTATGTTGCAGATGTGCTAAATGCACATGCCTTACCATTTATCCGTCAGCATGGTCCTGGTGTGACATTGATGCACGACAATGCTCGCCCTCACGTAGCCAGGGTCACCACTCAATACTTACAGCAAAACAACGTCGACGTCATGCCATGGCCCGCGGTCTCCCCGGATCTCAATGCCATTGAGCACATATGGGATGAGCTGGGCCGCAAAGCACGAGCTAACCATCAGATTGACAATGTTCGCGATCTTACACGGGCGTTACAACGGGAATGGAGGAATTTGCCCAACGCACTGGTATTGCGTTACGTCACGTCGATGCGGCGTAGGATCATTGCATGCATTCATGCAAATGGTGGCCACACTCGGTACTAACGAGATTTACTGAATTTGCCACATTACTTTATTGAAATTCCATCTCTAAACATTAAGTAACACATTTCTGAGTTTTTGTGATTTTTGATTTTGACCCCTACCGCCCTTGGCCGGTTATCTCTCGAATATTTAACAAGATATCCAAATGCAATTTATTGGCTTTGATACAGAAATGAATGAACTTGTTTTTCCATTTTGATTTTTAAAAGTAACCCTTTTGGTTTTTGATGAATCTTTCCTTAAACATGGAGGGACGTTTCTAGTTTTGCTCAGTATATGTCCAAATTGACAGTGTTTACCCGTGGTCAACGCGGTTGTCAGCGGAGCTAAGTACATTCCAAACTTGTGATAAATTGAGCAGCAGGCTGTTCTAAGAGTGTGTCCTATAAAAGGGTCAGTCTATAGATCGCGAATCAACCCCGCGGTGTCTGGTATGGGGAGAAGTATACTAACGGTGGTAGCGTACAAATGAATAGCCGCCGATCCGATAGTTTTTGTCATCTCCGCACCTAATTTGGATTCGTATCGCACATACATTTTATTGACCTCCGCATCTGACATCTTATCCACCTGACAAACTGAGAGACGCCTACCGAGATAATGCTCCGACTGTCCCCCAGCAACCAGCGCAGATAGCCGCTCGCGTCGCGCCGCGTTTTCATTCGTATCGGCCCCAATCGCGATTGGAGTTGCACTCAACCCAATCGAAATTGGAGTTGAACCCGATTGCACTGTCGGAGTTGAGGTTTCAGTTCCTCCCAATTCTCGATTGGTGTTGGGCATCAACGGAGTTGAGGTTTCTTCCATTAGCCGATCGAGAAGTTCGTCGCAGTTCATTATTGCTAATTTTCTTAAAATTAATTTAACTATTCTTACAAGTCTCATAAGTCTAACATATTGCCAAGCACACCACCCGATACTTATGATCACCGTTATGCTCGCAACAAAGCTCGCAGCGGAGCAACAAATTCTTAACAATTGTTCAGCATTGTTAAGCATTTATCAGCATTGTTAAGTATTTGTTAAGAATTGTTCAACATTGTTCAGCAATTGCTCAGCATTGTTAAGTATTTGTTAAGCATTGTTCAGCATTTGTTCAGCATTTGTTCAGCATTGTTAAGTATTTGTTAAGCATTTGCTAAGCATTGTTCACCATTTGTTCAGCATTGTTAAGTATTTGCTAATTAATTTTAAAATTTTCTTAAAATTATTTAATTAATTAATAACTTTATAAGCAGTTGGTTGATCGGTCTTTAGCAGAAGCTTGGCGTGCTTAGTTTCCGAAAGCATCTGTCGAACCTCCAGTCGCTCCTCGCGCGTTGGAATAACGTCGTTCTCTCGAAGACAGTCGTCGAATGAGTCTCGATCCTTGCAGTGAAAGAGGACGACCCATTTCGTTTGCTCGCGCAGATCCTTGAGGACGGCGTTGTACTTCTGAGTGGAGATCCATACGCTTTGCCTCGCATGGCGGCCAGAAAATGCGAGCTCGGATAGCATGTCCTTCTTTTTGGTCATCGCCGCCTTGGCCGAACAGTCGTCAATCACGTATAGGGTGGGCTAACCTTGGAATCTTTGGTATAAACCACGCAGCCAATCGTGAAGCCTGTCGCCGGGGTCAATAACGTATACCTCAGGGTCGGTATGACCCCTCGAGCAAGTCCAGGATGAAAACCGTTTTTCCACATCCTGTCTGCCCACATATTATGGCAGAGTGAGCATCTCCAATCGTGAATTGGTATTGATTGCTAATTTTCTTAAAATTAATTAATAAATCGTTAGATTTAGTAGCGTGCTGAGACGTATCGACCATCTTCGATGTTGAGTTGTGCGTCTGTAATTATATATAAGTACACGTTCAATGGCCCATCTCCATCCGCCTCTTTGGTTATCTGGATCGTCACACCCTCGCTAGCGTTCTCAACTTGGCGTCCACTACCGTGCATTTGGTCGTCGTCGCTGGCTCGCATGTCTAGCCATAGCGCGTACTTGGAAGTCAGGAACTCCGCGAGGGAGACGTCCGAGAGCTGCAGGTCTTTGGCAACCGCGGCAACCTCCTGGGAGCGCTTAGAGCCGGAAGCAAACTGCTTTCTGACTTCGTTCCACTGCTGGTGCGCGCGAAGACCCGCACTGTAGAGTTGATTGGGGACTCCCTCGATCGTCACCTCTACCTTTGTGATTTTGGCGTTATAAAATTGGTCGCTTCTTCTAGCCCCGAGCGCGAACCGAGCATCCTCGAACAGCATCAGTATACCTTTCATCGAGCGGGCGGGTACGTTGACATTAATATTCCACAATGTGTCGCTTTTGTCTTTCGTCATATTGCGGTGGCGAAGAACTCGGTCATAAAGTATGGCAACGCGCCCAGCGTACTGGGATCTGATCAATCGCGCGAGTTCGGGCATCGTGACCATGTCGTACTCCAGCGAAACATTATCGATCGTATACTCACGTCGGTGGCTATGATAACTCGGCCGTAGTCGTTGAACGTTAGTTCATATTCGAGGCGGTCCGCCAAAGCACTCTGATAGTAGGGCATGTGACTCTCCAGCAACTCAAATTCGAGCGGGATGTAGAAGTGGTTTCCGTAAGCGACTGCGACCGCGTTGTCGCTCGCGACGTTATCTGCCTTGTCACCAGCCCCGATTCTAAGTCTGGTTACGTTCTTATTTCGACTGGTGTCAATACCTTGATATACCGCATTTTCACACTCTTGCGCCCCCTTCCGATCTTAATTACACAGGTCCTGGTAGCAATGGTAGACGTCGCTGTCATCGATCGACATCACCTCATTACCAGAAATCTTTATCATGGTCTTTTTGACGATGGCGCGACCCAGGTTCTGAACGACGGTTCGGTTCGCGTCCGTCGACGTCAGCGAAATAGTGAAAGCGAGGCGAACAGTCCCCGGCATAATGACGTCGCTAGCTCCGAGGTTGGGGAAGCGGACTAAGAGCTGCTGGTTCTGGTCGATCGTCGATGGGTTGTTCGTAATAACGACACTCTGTCTCACACCTTTTGCCCCGAGGGGCTCACGCAGTCTGCGATATGGATTGAGTTTGCGACCGTATTGACACGAAGACATTATTGAAACTCTATTAAACCCGTATGGTTTTTTGTTTAATACATCGTTAAAGATGACTGATTACGATATTGGCATGGACGAAATCGGCAGAGACGATTACCTCGATGGTGATGATGATGATGACTTCGAGGATTCCCTCACGACACCCACCATACAGACTCCAGATCCAATCCAATCGCAATTGGGGGAAGTAGGTGGCGCTACCAGCAGCGTTGGTCTAAGCCGAGAATTACTCGAGGGAGCTGTAGACGACTACTACAACAATTTGGCAGAAAAAGGTCTGGTCCCAT
This sequence comes from Conchocele bisecta, assembly GCA_029237695.1. Classification (NCBI taxonomy): domain Eukaryota; kingdom Metazoa; phylum Mollusca; class Bivalvia; order Lucinida; family Thyasiridae; genus Conchocele; species Conchocele bisecta. Next base: position 184,460,861 of record CM055265.1, on the reverse strand, counting down.
CTGTCGGTCGCGACTACTCCAAGTTCGAATTGGATCTGAACGGTAGGTTGCGACTAAAAGCATCAGACATCTCGATCGTCAACATGAAGACCGGAAAACCTCTAGCGCTGAACACCGTTGCCGGAAAACGGGGCGGTGGCCAAATCATAAAGAGTGAACTAGGATTCGTAGATTGGAAGAGGGGTAAAACAATTATGCCGGCCCGCGCTGTAGTGGCCCTATAGTCTACACCGACGAAACGATGGTGAAGACGGACGCCGCGATAGAAACTGTCGAGCTCAGCGAGCTCCCTCGTCTAGCCACCGACGCTATTCGCACAATGGAGATCAACGATAACGAAATAGATGGAATACTCAACCTCGACCAAGGGTCGAACGATGACTCACCGCTACCTCTTCGCGAACTCCGGGGACTCGATAAGGTTCTACAAAAGGTCCGGGGCGAATTAGTCCTTAACCTCTCCAAACTCACGGCGCTGGATGAATATTTCGCGATAGAAGAAAGAAAACTTGGGGAAGCCCGTGGCGATAGAGAATCTACCGATCGGATCACCGAACGCCTGCGGTCGTTGCGGGATGAAAGAGCAGCTCGTTTGGAGGCTGCCTCGACTAACCGTGAGGCTCTCCGCACCCAAATAAGTCGGATCAGCGAAACAATCTCGAGGGTTCTGCACGAGGAGACGACACTCGGTGAGCGTCTTCGCACTCTGTTCAGAGAGCAGGGCATCACGATAGCAAGCATCCTCGCGGCTCTCGGCATGACTATATCGACTATAGTTCTAGCTTCCACTGGTGGTGCGGCGCCAGCACCCGCTCCATCACCCACGCCAGCACCCGCGCCATCCGGTGGAGCCAAGGAGTGGGTAGCAAAACATCTAAAAGCCCTCGCCAGGCTAAATTAGCCGAAAAGGCGGCCGCCACACTGCCTGGGCTGATCGGCGGTATCGTCTCCTACGTGTTATCTATATTATCAAAAACGGCCGGATGGCTCGCCGTGAATGCTTGGGCTCTAATCGTGGCGATCGTCGGTCTCCTACTATTCTCCGCCCGAGAGTTCCTAAAACCAAAGCAAAAATAGTCCGAACGCCACGAGGGCAACGACGAGCCCTAATTTCTCCTCCTCATGAACTATGACACTATTTCCGAAGAAACTTGCTGGCGAACTTGGCGCTGGTGCATCAAGTCCTATTGTGTCAACATGCTCGGGTTCAACAGTGTTGAGGGTGGAACTTGCAGTGACACTAGTTCCGAAGGAACTTGCTGGGGTACTTTGCAAGGGGTGGGTGCTTGCGGTTTTATGAAATCGTTTCCATGCGCGGTGCGCTTGATGATATCCGCGTTCACGTTCCCGTTGTGGCCGATTTTTTGCTTGACGGTGGCGATTACGATCTGATTATTGTAACCGTCAACCGGGTCGTCTCGTAGTATCATATTGCTCGGTGCCATATAAAGACCTATTCCAAATACATAGTTTACTGGGGTGCTGGCATTCTGCAAAACGTCTTGATACCGCTTGATCGCAGACGGGAGGTCCACCGGAGATGAGATGGCATCCTCGACATTTGTCAAGAACTGTTTTTGCGCGTCAAACACCGTCCCGTCTCCTATTATAGAACTGTGCGCTTGCGCCTGTGCGCCGAGGATGGCCCAAACGTTCATGCGAATGGAGTCGTTGAGACGAGTAACTCCGGCCTGCGTGAACCCCAAACCCTTATCTAACATAAATGTACCCCACGCGTCCTGTACCTCAACAGACTGCTGTATGTAATCGACGGTAGCCACTCACAGGATGAGACGCCGCATTGCCGACCTCCAGACACTTCCGTCCCGAAGGTCATCGTCGCGGGGTCAAAATTCCCGGCGTTCCGACTGACGATGTGGTCACCGGAGTGATCGTGTCTAAAATCGGTCTGCGTCCAATTCCCGGACTGACCCCGAATGAGAACGTCCCCGAGTCCAGTGCTATTAGGAAATGATTTCTGTCTCCCAATCCGAATCTTTTGAAACGTTAAATTTGTTACACAGTCTTTCAAACGCCATACTGTCGTATGTGCTGGAAATGGGATTCCACCCGTCGTCTTGAGGTAGTGGAGTACCTATTTCCTTTAAAAGTCTTCTAATGGTATAATACACATGAAAGTTGTAGACACTTCGGAGCATGACATGCTTGGATGTCAGATGGTCTTGATGTGAAACTCCACATCCGGCTGTTGCGCACCATACAGTGAAATTTAGCTGATTCTGCCAAAACTGCATCGCTGTTGCTTTCACATTACCATCTTATATAAATAGAAGATGGTAATATACGAGACCAAGTGGGTGGGGTAATGGGATTTTTTTAATAGGCATATTTTTGGTGTCATAGGTCTGAGTCTTCCACCTGTGTATTCGCCTGGTAAAAAGGGCCCCTTTGGCGGGTTACATGGCCCATATTTGGCGGGTTACATGGATGCCCCTATATGGCAGGTGAAGGGCCCCTATTTGGCGGGTTACATGGGTGCCCCTATATGCCAGGTGAAGGGCCCCTATTTGGCGGGTTACATGGGTGCCCCTATATGGCAGGTGAAGGGCCCCTATTTGGCGGGTTACCCGGGTGCCCCTATTTGGCGGGTTACATGGGTGCCACTATATGCCAGGTGAAGGGCCCCTATTTGGCAGGTTACATGGGTGCCCCTATATGGCAGGTGAAGTGCCCCTATTTGGCTGGTTACATGGGTGCCCCTATACGGCAGGTGAAGGGCCCCTAATTGGCGGGTTACCTGGGTGCCCCTATTTGGCGGGTTACTTGGGTGCCCCTATATGGCAGGTGAAGGGCCCCTATTTGGCGGGTTAACTGGGTGCCCCTATATGGCAGGTGAAAGGCCCCTATTTGGCGGGTTACATGGGTGCCCCTATATGGCGGGTTAGATGGGTGCCCCTATATGGCGGGTTACATGGGTGCCCCTATATGGCGGGTTAGATGGGTGCCCCTATATGGCGGGTTACATGGGTGCCCCTATTTGGCGGGTTACATGGGTGCCCGTATATGGCATGTGAAGGGCCCCTATTTGGCCGGTTATCTGGAGCCCCTATATGGCAGGTGAAGGGCCCCTATTTGGCGGGAATCTCTACAAACCATACAGAAGCGACATACCAAGTATGACGCCTGCGGCTATTACGGTTTCAAAAAGTTTCACAACTTTTAAGACAAAATTGCCAGAGTCTAAGTAAAAAAAGGGGTAGGTAACCCATGAACCGGTGAACGAATCGACAATCAAAATGTACTTTGCACATGTACACACCATAATGATGTTACATGCGAAGTATACCAGCTGCAGCTATTATACTTTAAAAGTGTTCACACTTACTAGAAAAGAATGAATGTACCGACGGACGTACGGATGGACGGACACACATGACAAAAGCAGCATACTCATGTTTCTTCAAAAGGTGGATATAATAACCAGGGCCTCTATTTTGCATGTAACCAGATCCCTTAGTTGGCAGTTTACCAGGGCCCCTATTCGGCTGGTAAAAAGGGCAGAGCCCCTATTCGGCTGGTAAAAAGGGCCCCTATTTGGCGGGTTACATGGGTGCCCCTATATGGCAAGTGAAGGGCCCCTATTTGGCGGGTTACCTGGGTATCCCTATTTGGCGGGTTACATGGGTGCCCCTATATGCCAGGTGAAGGTCCCCTATTTGGCGGGTTACATGGGTGCCCCTATATGCCAGGTGAAGGGCCCCTATTTGGGGGGTTACCCGGGTGTCCCTATTTGCGGGTTACATGGGTGCACCTCCCCTTTCTTTGCCCCAGGTGAAGCCCCTTTATTTGGCGGTTACCCCAATGGGTGCCACTATATGCCAGGTGAAGGGCCCCTATTTGGCGGGTTACATGGGTGCCCCTATATGGCAGGTGAAGTGCCCCTATTTGGCTGGTTACATGGGTGCCCCTATACGGCAGGTGAAGGGCCCCTAATTGGCGGGTTACCTGGGTGCCCCTATATGGCACGTGAAGGGCCCCTATTTGGCGGGTTACATGGGTGCCCATATATGGCGGGTTACATGGGTGCCCGTATATGGGATGTGAAGGGCCCCTATTTGGCCTGTTATCTGGGTGCCCTATATGGCAGGTGAAGGGCCCCTATTTGTCGGGAATCTCTACGAATCATACACATGATACAGAAGCGACATACCAAGTATGACGCCTGCGGCTATTACGGTTTCAAAAAGCTTCACAACTTTTAAGACAAAATTGCCAAAGTCTAATTAAACAAGAGGGCCATGATGGCCCTAATTCGCTCACCTGACTCCATGAACACCAGAGGAGAATGTGACATTGAGTTCATGTGTTTTAAACAAATTGTGCTATTTTTAGATGGCGGTCATCTTGGATTAAGCGATGACTCTCATTTTACCAAATCTGTAAATGCTTCACCCAAGGATCTTAACTTCCTATGAAGTTTGGCCAGCATCGGCCATGTGGTTCCTGAGAAAAAGATGTTCAAAATCTCGAATAAATGGACCTTTTGGTGGCAATCATGGATGACATAATCATCCGATTCCGACAAATATTGCACCAGAGCAATCGCCTCATCGATACCTTCAATTTTATATATGACATGAGAATATTCGGTCAAAAATAAAATTTGACCACAATTTGACCCCACGGGCCACGCCCATTTTTGACCCCGGGGTAACCATTTTCACAACTTTGAAAGAGCATCGTACATCGATTATTCCTACCAAGCTTAGTCGAAATCCGGCCAGCGGTTCATGAGAAGAATTTTTTTTAAGAATTTATGCTATTTTTAGATGGCGGCCATCTTGGATTAGCGATGACCTCCATTTTAACAAATCTGAAAAGGCTTCACCCATGGACCATAACTTTTAAGTTTGGCTACAATGGGCCAAGCGGTTCATGTGAAGAAGAATTTTGAAATTTATAATAAAAGAACGACCTTTTGACATTTCGGCGGCCATCTTGGATGACATAACCATCCGATTTCGACAAAAAATGTAACAGAGTGATCGCCTGATTGATACCTTCGATTTGATATATAACATGACCATATTCGGTCAAAAATAAAATTTGGTCACCATTTTAACAACTTTGAAAGAGCATTGTACATCGATCATTCCTACCAAGTTTCGTCGAAATCCGGCTAGCGTTCATGAGAAGAAGATTTTTTAAGAATTTATGCTATTTTTAGACGGCGGCCATCTTGGATTAGTGATGACCTCCATTTTAACAAATCTGAAAAGGCTTCACCAATGGACCATAACTTTTAAGTTTGGCTACCATGGGCCAAGCGGTTCATGTGAAGAAGAATTTTGAAATTTCTAATAAAAGAACGACTTTTTGACCTTTCGGCGGCCATCTTGGATGACATAACCATCCGATTTCGACAAAAATGCACCAGAGTGATCGCCTCGTTGATACCTTCAATTTGATATATGACATGACCATATTCGGTCAAAAATAAAATTTGACCCCAATTTGACCCCACGGGCGACACCCATTTTTGAGACCCCGGGGTCACCATTTTAACAACTTGGAAAGAGCATTGTACATCGATCATTCCTACCAAGTTTTGTCGAAATCCGGTTGGCGGTTCTTGAGAAGAAGATTTTTGAAGAATTTGTACTATTTTTAGACGGCGGCCATCTTGGATTACGTAATGACGTCATTTTAACAATTTTGTAATCCCCCTACCTAAGGACCATGACCATGAAGTTTGGTGACTATAGGCCTATTGGTTACCGAGAAGAAGACGTTTGAACATGTTCACGGACGACGACGACGGACACATTGCGGTAACAATAGCTAACATGAGCTTCGCTCAGGTGAGCTAAAAAGGGGGAGGTAACCCATGAACCAGGGAAGGAATCGACAATCAAAATGTACCTCCGAAACCTGACTAGATAGCTTGGATATGATCTAACTAAGAAAACATAAGTTAAATTTTAAAAATCGGTCCAGTAGGCAGTATTTCTAAAATTCAAAAATAAATTCCCATGTTAAATCCCCATAGCATAGACATCTTCACTCCGTGAAGATGTCTATGGGGATTTAACATGGGGAAATTTTGTTTTCGCAATAAAATCAATATTTGACCAAATTTCACGAAATAAAAAGAAGGCTCATTCTTAAATTTTGCTTTAATTTAATATTATCGAAAAAAATATTGTTTTTGCATTGTTTATATAGCCGTAAAATTTGGGCAGGTTCCGTGAAACAGACTATAGGTACTTTCCCCCCCCCCCCCCCGCCACAGAAAGTCAAAATATGTTTAGAAAACTGTAACAACAGTGATGAAATACGTAAAAAATCGAGGTGTGCGAATCCAGGTACACTAAGCATTTGCACAGCGGTGACTTTTCCCCGAAATATCGTGAATATAGGCCGGTGCAGTATTTCTATTAAGTAAGTGTACTCGGTTGGACTGAAAACATATATTCAATGTGAATCTACGAGTATCGTATCGAGGTGCCACAAACATAGACTAACATGCCATGTCTCTATTATATATATCATGTTTAACTACTATTTTTCATTATCTGACTTTTATCATTTATTATTTACTTTGCTATACGGTAGTAAAGCCATAGTGTTATGTCTACCACAAACACACAGAGTCCGAGATTTAAACAAAATTGGTCACGAAAACCAATGACTCGGCACATGTTCAGAGCAAAACTGTTCAATAAAGTGTGTATTTTTTGACACATTAGGCCTAATGATTGTCAAAAGTGCTGTCGAAGTCAGCACGATTCAAATATTGGCCAACAGTATTGGAGATTCAAAAGTCCGGCCATGTTGAAAGTTTGTTTGTTCTGAGCTCTGAAGAAAAACAATAATATACTTCGTTAAGTCACGCCATCCCTGATAAATAGTGTGCTATTGAATCTATAATGGGTTACTGTAGACTATTACTGAGCTGGTTATATTGCATTTGGTAGATATTTGTGTAAAAACAACTTTTTCCAAAAGGAGCACCTGCAGTCCAGTAGTCGGCCATTTTCCAAGATGGCGGCGCCCATGAACTAATTTGTGTGCACATGTTAGTCACTTGGTAACGCATTTATCATGATGTCTCAATCAGAGAGAAGGGCTAGTACCACAGCCACCAGTAGTGCAGACCCAAATGATGCAGTTTGTCCAACATGTGGGAAAGATATCCGTGAAAACATCAAATCCATGCAGTGTGAATTGTGTAATTTCTGGTTTTGTCTAAACTGCTCAAAAATACCTGTGAAAGTATATGAGATGCTTGTAAAGAAGAGCATTCCAACATTGAAGTTCAATTGTGATGGTTGTACAAGAGTTATTCCCAAATTGGCAAATATTGGATCGGTACTCACTGAATTGAAGGATAGTCAAAACAAAACAAATGACAGCTTGAAAGTGGTTGAATCCAAAATTGTAGAAATGGATAAAAATATTGATCAGAAAATTGATGCAAAAATTGAACTAAAATTGAATCGGCGTTAACGAATTCGAGGAACGTGAAGCCAAGAAGTTCAACACAATTATCCACAATGTACCCGAATCAGATAGCACTAATGCTGATGAAAGGAAAGCATATGATCTGCAGTATGTAAATGAACTTTTCGGTTCCTTAGGGTCGACAGACAACAAAGTCACATCCATTTATCGCCTAGGTAAGAAATTAGACAACGGAAGGAATAGGCTCATGAAATGTACACACGAGTCGGTGAAATGCAAACGTGAGATTCTAGTCAATGCTCCATAACTCAAACGGCCAGAAGCACCGTCCAAATATAGTAATATATTCATAACTCCTGACCTGACCCCGAAAGAACGAGAACAGTCGAAGCAGCTCAGACAGGAGTTCAAAGCGAGGGTGGATGCCGGAGAATCGGACATCAAAATATTCAGGGGAAAGAAAGATTGTGAAGAAAACAGATCCTCCAGCAGATCTCCAGGAAGGGGCGTCTGGAGTGAGTTTTCGTGCTTAATGAACAAGAAGACAGTGATGTAAATAGTGTTAACCCAGTAAATAATGTTATTGTTAATAATGTTGGAAGTATCAACAAGAATAGTGGTTTTTCAGTTAATTGTTTGTATACAAATGTAGACTCTTTGTTGAAGAAGAGGGACGAGTTGAATGTTTTCATTGAAAAACATAAGCCTGACATTGTAGCTGTTACGGAAGTGTTGCCAAAACACAGGAAGCATATTTTGATATCGTCTCCGGAATTTGCAATAAGTGGATTTAGCGTGTTTACCGGTGGTGACGAGGGTAGAGGAGTATGCCTGT
>CM055265.1:183739999-183761515 GCA_029237695.1 Conchocele bisecta | reverse complement strand
AATCAGAATGCAATATTTACAAAATCCCATAATCAGAATGCAATATTTACAATCAATATATTCAGCCCTGAATAACCTGACCTAGTGCCAGGTCCATACCACACCATATTCACTTGGCCCCTTCCCAAAAAGTAACAGGATTAGGAATAATTGTATTACTCATGCAAGGGGTACAACCAAATTAAACCCTCAAATACAAGAAAGCTGACTTACCGGAGGCCCAAACCAGGTCTCTGTTCAGGATATTGGTAAGGATGAATCCCGATCGTTAAATAACCGGCCATCGCATGCCCCCAATTGTTACCCAGGAGAAATGAGAAAAAAAGCAGAGAAAAAATGCAGAATAATAGTTATAATTTGTGCATCAGCTGATAATAATATTACCAAACGAGATACGAGATCTAGCGGAAACGAAAATCAAAACCGAAAATTCGTGTTCAAGTCAACAGTATGAGAAATACATAGTATAATTCAAGTTTACGTACTCTTAATAATAATAAAAACATTCCTTTTTTTGCATACATCAATTCTAAATATTTCAATAAAAAATCAAAGTTTTGTTGCCGGACCTTCCGGATCTGATTTGATACCCCTGTTTTGTGTTATAGAATTACATAATCAAGTCTGAGATTTATAACAAATAACTGATGTACATAACACACTACAAAACACAACACTGTTTGATTGTGCGTACGAAATAGTAAAGAGTGTTATTTTCTTCGTGTAACCGTTTGATTCTTTCTAACACATATGTAGCCTATTTCACCAACATTGCAAAGTATACTTTCCTAGCAAAGTATACTTTGAGGGAGAAAGAGGAAGGTGCGGTAAGGCCCTGATATCGCACCCGATTTTGGCAAAATTTCATTTTCTCAAAACATTATATTTTACCCGTTTTGTGAAATAAATAAAACATCTCATCTTTTTAAAAATATAATTTTGATCAGTTTACATCATGCGATGACGTCATGACACCGCGTGGCGTGATGTCATGAAACCGGAAATTGGCATTTTCTTGACATTTTCTTCCCTACTTTCATGGATTTAATACCCAGACCACCCGTGTACCAAGTTAATATTTTCAATTTAAGTTACCTCTGCAGTCATAAACCTACTGTATAAATTAAAACTTGGTACACGCGTGGGCTGGTAGCTAACTTTTGATTTGAATAAACAAAAAAAAAGGCCATATTTCCCCTATCCCACCCACTTGCCAACCACAGCTGTCTGGTTATTTTGACACTCAACAGCGTAGATAGCGTGTTTATTCCGATGTAAAATATCTATATATATATATGTCTATACAAAAACATACATTGTGTAATCACTGACATAGTTTATTTCACGCATTAATAGCCAAAAATAAGTAATACAAATTGAAACAATACACCAAGTTACAGTTTGCCATATAAGGTCATTGTTGTTGTTGTAGATTTTGTGCCGCACGAGCGTTACATGTAAACAAACCGCTTTCCCATTGACAGCCAGCCAAAATGTGCTATTTTCATTTTGCTCCCTATTAAATCTATAATATTGCATTTTTTTAATCAAACTTACATTCATCTTTTGAAATCGACATTCATTTAGCTTTCATGAGTATAATTACACAGATCACAATGTACATGTAAGTTTTTCAGCTAGCTGAACGATGACGGGTCTACGCGCACAGGCATTCGGCGTGTTTCGGCTGTCATCGGTATAACTCAATATAGCAAATGATGCATACTATGTGATATATGTTGATTTGTAGATGAATCTGGACTCACCATATTTACATTTGATGCATCTAGGCAGCAACATTCTCATATTGTATGAGTGATCAAGGAATGTCACTCAAATGTGCAGGAAGTTGTAGGGCACGAACCTGATGAGAAGTTTCAAGATCAATTAGGCGACTTGGATGGGTTAATTCTAGGAACTCTAGGACTTGCATAAACAACAATTTGGTGAATTCCGTATGTGCACTCATAGTAAAGTGTTTGAACTGTATATTGATGTATATGTTTTCAGGAATTAATCAGAATATAACACACAATATGAATGTATGTGCTTAGGGGCACGGATCCATGAGAATATGAACTGTCTTCATTATGTTGGTGGGGTATCGACCTACGAACATTTTTACTGCCACAGTCGCCAGGACATAACAATAATATTTGTTTATTAACTTGATAATTATTTTTGGAGGTATTTTTATACAGGATGTAACATAATTGATGTTTGTTAATGGTATCTATTTTTAAGAGTTTAATTACTAATATCATAAGAAACGAGGCTAAGCCGATTTTTTTTTAGGAAATCAATAAATACCATATTAAATTTAAGCCATCACTCACAATGCCCCCTGCATATGTTGAGGGGTAGATCATTTTTGGATTTTATCATCAATGTTTTCGTTCTATAGCTGTTTTCATGCCCAATATCAAGGCCAATATATGTGTCTAGTCAGACCAAGCAGCAACCAGGGATATTTGTGAGCCCCTGCTCACTTGCTCAAGTTTTATGGTTTCTAGTGTTGATATAAGCGTGGTATTTAACATTTTCATAAAATTTGTCCTGGTTTTACATTACTAAACACCGACGCCTAAAAGGAAACTAACCCTGCCTTGGTGCAGCTCGTTTACAGATGTGTTTGCATATATGAAAAATCTGCTACATCCCCCTCCCCCTAAAGGATGTTCCTCTCTCGGAGAAGGACCTGCTGTCAGCGCATGATGATCTGACAGTATATGCCCTCAAGCTCTGTTCAATCAGTGCATTGCAGGCATTTCTGTATGTACGCACAAAAGTCTGTTGACGGAGACCAGGACACATGGGCTGCGAGTATTTCTTTGGCACCAATCATGAGAAGTGTTTGAAAATTTAAGCCATGCACATAAATATATGGTACATATTTTAGTTAATGTGCAAATACATGTTTATTTCCATGCAAATAGAAAACTACAGTAAATAACCTATACACATATACAATTATCTTCTTTTTGTGAGGTTGCTGCGTGTTTTTTATTGCATACATTCGCATTCCATTGTCTTACTACTGAAGTAAGTGGTCAATAATTTCAAGTGTCCATTAATGGATTCATTACATAGCATGCTAGCTGGTTGTAACATAATTATTTGCCAACATTGCTCTGATTTTAATCAAACAAATTGTTAACACAAATTTGCGACCTACCTAAAAAAATACAATTAATTATAATGATTACTAATCATACTAATTTTATTATAGGAATGAATGGCCTTTTTGTGGAATTTATCGGGGTATAAACTTGGAAAAGCCACTTTCGCAATTGGCGATAAAAATAAACAATTGGCGATCAATTTCTTTTTTTTTTTTTTTTTCGAAAATTGTAATTTTTTATCGCCAATTCTTTATTTTATATCCTATTGGTTATTATATAGGAATGGAATGGCCTTTTTTATTTTTGTGGAATTTATCGGGGTATAAACTTGGAAAAGTCGCGGGAATACTGGACGAAGGCCGGAAGGCCTCGTCCAGTATTCCGCGACTTTTCGAAGTTTATATCCCGATAAATTATTCAACAAAAAGGCCATTCATTCCTTATAATTCCAGCATTTGAAATAAATTCATCAAGAAAATGTGTTTATTTTACGTTTTCTTAAGAATTATTTTAACTGCGCCTCACGGTTACGGAAAGTAGTTTGGCGTGGAAGTTTACTGGGATATAAATTTTGGACATATACTTGCTACGGGCCAATCAAATGTTAGGGAATTGTGTAAATATTTTTGTGCTGGAATTATAATGGGTATAACCAAATTCAACTCCCAAGTAACAAGAAAGTCAAACATAAAGATGACAGTATATCCACACTTGTATACATTTAGTTGCAGGAAGTAACTCTGCAGAATACTCTCGTACCGTTCGTACCCAGAGTTACGGTGCCCTCCATAGGTTTCCCTTGCCGAGTATGGAATCTCATTCACAATTTAGCTGTTAATTGTGACATGTTTTCTGTATTTTTCAATTGAAAGAAATGTCAGTATTGTAAAAATAAAACTTGTACCGTAGTTCTGAAATACATTTTATCATTTTAGAAGGACTAGAAAAATAAATATTGCCTTTCCAATGCAATCTACATCTGTAAATATATAACAGAGTTCAGAGGTATTGAAATATGTTCATTTCATAATACTGACATTCGCTTATGTGAATTACGTATAGAAAATGTAGCATAATCAACAGATAAAGTGTGAATAAGATCTGATTCGCTATTCTACAGTACATATTGGTACCACAGGCGATTCTAGCGTGTCTTTGATGGTCAATTATTGTTTGTATATACATAACACACCTTTCTAAACAATGTACAAAACAATTCAAAAGTGCCCGGGTGTAAATATAATAGTACTTAGAAAGGTACAAAACTACCATTCGCCACCATTGTAACGAAACCTCACACAATGTAGACAATTGGAACTCGCCTATACAACGTATTCAGCGTGTCGTAGCTGCTGTTTGGGGTGAATTTTCGACATAAAGTTTACAGTTACCAATACATTAACATAAATCTCAATGATTTCGAGTGTAAACTGTACTCAAAACGCGTCTCACTAACCTAAATTCGCTTTTTAAAATCATACACGTTCACTTCCGCATTCTCAATGACTATTAGCCGCCATCTTTGAAAATATTTAAATCACGTGCTCGCAGTGGTTTGGTTGGTTACTGGAAACTAACGTCATTTCCATTAGCCAACCGAATTAGTGCGTGTCACGTGATTCGATATTTTCAAAGATGGCGGCTAACATTCATTTTAATCAGGAAGCGAAGGTGTATGATTTTAAAAAGCGAATTTATGTTAGTGAGTAACTGTATTGCGCCTTCAAAGTTTGTTTATAAAGGGAAGTAACTGTCATCAACTGAATTTGTGTAATGATATAAATTATCACCATCAAATTCATCCCATGCTAGGTTAACTTACACCAAAACATGTATTTCTTTTATTTATCATGTAGGCTGAAACATAAAATAACTCTGGATAGTGTTACATAGTTCTAAGTCATTGGATCTATGTTAATTAATTAATGCATTTACAAGTGTGTGAAATTGGTTGGTTATTGGAAAGGGCTATACTGTAATACGGACTATCTATCGATACTTAAAGGGACTGCGTCTCACATGATGTGTCAGGAACTTTATTTTTATTAATCACAATACACCATTGTATTTGATCAACATCAGAGGGCTTTGTATTTGATTTTACTAGATAACTGACATGAACTGTTTCATGTTAAGTTTGAGACTTCCATTAGGCAGAAAATGGGGTCATTTTGTAAAAATTAAAAAAGATCCTCAAATGATGCAGATCTTGAATGAGACAGCTCATTACGAGTCGGTTCATCGGGATAGATACACTGTTTGGAAGGCCATAACCAGAGGTAAAAACCAGATAAGGCGAACAAAGTCCCGATATGGGGGTCAGGGAGTATTCTGCCCGCCACCTCCCCGGGGATTTGTTTAATTCTGGTTACAGTGCTGAGAGGTATCTAGTGTTGAAAGGGGTAAACACAGATTTGAGTCGACTACTTTACTGAGCAAAGGAAGACAATAATTAATTCCTGTATAAATGTTTAATTCCCCGCTGTGGGGCGGGTGGGAGTGGGGTGTACACAGCAAATTAGATTAAAAACAAAATATGTCGATGTAGGAATTCGACAGTCAAATAAGTGTTTGTCATGTAATATTAGATGTCCATCGGCTATACAGGCAAATTCTACTTTCAACAGCACCATACCCGGGAATTAGACACATATTTATTTCTGAGAGACATGGATTAAATAGCTTTAATTTATCAAATATATTAATTACCTAGTGGGAAGGACACATTGCTAAGTTCATACACGTATGTATGATGTGTGTGCGTCTCCAGTCATAACACCATGTAAAAAACATATGGGCCGCGCCATACGAAAACCGGGCTTAAAGACAACGTCGGAAAAACGACAATTCAAATTGTCTAACGTCGCCGTAAAAGTTTACATTTTGCCCTCCCATTTACGTTTATTGGTGTCAGTTAACATTAAGTGTGAACAGAAAACGGAAAATGATAACTTACTAAAACTTTCACTAATATGAGACGCGATGCATAAGTACACATATTATGATGTCATGACGTGACATGACGCACTTGTGACGTCACTGAACATGAATCCGTGTTTGACGTTATGGCCATGGTGTTGTGACAAAATATTATAGCATGGATACTTGCACGAGTTCCTCGCAGCATCAATGACTTACAAATGCTTGAGGCGTGTACATTGTCGCATCACTGTCGTTCTTTGACATAATTGTCACTCTTTTTCGTCGGTTGTCCTCATGAATTCAAAATGGTGAACGCATAATTTAACTGGCTACATATCAGGGAAGTCTTCACTTACACTGCACTTTGATTCGTAAATAACATTAAATATGAACCTAGTGTATGCCAACGATATTACCATCTATTATCTTGGTAAATTGAGACTTTTGAACAATTATAGTCAGTACTTAGCGAATGATATGCCATTTAATGCTACTCATTTTATCATAAACGTAGGTAGACACGCAGCTATATAATGACATATATATCCGGGGTTTGTATTGAATTTGGTAAAACAAATGCATCAAAATCTCTCTAATAGATACAGAATCATTGATTTCAATGCAGCTTCTTGAGTGTTTGTGTATAAGCAATACATAATGCACAAGACACACAGTGAGGTCGGTGGAGTTTCCGAAAAGTCTTGAAATTAATTGGAAATTTGATGGTCATAAACTTGCTTTTCGCACGATTTGTAGTATCAAATCATCAGCTTAACAATTGACTGCATAATAATGTATGTCTGAATCAGGTGATGGTAATGCGATCCTCACGAAAAACACACGGCGACAATGGTAACAATGAAATGATTTAACGAGTACAATTAAAGTATTATAAATACGCACTTAACTTAAAACGACCAACACGGAGTACAATGATATATGGAGAATTAGGTATATTCCCAGTACAGGTCGATATACTTACACGAATGACCAGCTTTTGGACAAAACTAATACAGCCAGACAATATTAAATTATCAAGCAATATGTATTCTATGTTACTTAGTTTACACACCTATGGGAAAATTAATTTTCAATGGATTACATATATAAAGCAGATTTGTATTGACTGTGGCATGTCTGGTTTCCGTACATCACAAAACGTACCTAATAGAAAATGGCTCATTTGTAGTATTAAACAAAAACTGAAAGATTTGTATATATCAAAATGGAGATCTGCAATACAGGAAGATAAAACATACAGACTTTTTAAAGAGGATATCTGTACAGAAATATATTTAATACTAGATGGCCGCGGCCTGCATGTCGCGCCTTGGAGCGAGGCATGGACACTAAACAAAGAAATATAGTAGACGGAAAAACTTTAACCAACAAACTTAAACCAAACAACTTTAACCGGACACACGGACGTACGGACAGACGGATGTACGCCAAAGTGGCGACTATATCGTGCTTTCCGCAAGCGGGCGTGACAATGATGATAAACACCCATGTGAAGTTTCAAGCTAATGGGTGAAGCAGTTGCAGAGATATAGTATAAGGAAAAACTTTAACCAAACAACTTTAACCAAAAACTTTAACCAAACATTTCAAAGTAATTAGCCTTACATTGGGGCAGCCCACAGGGGGGTAGACACCTTGCAGGAGGGCGAAGCACTTGTAGTCTTTAGAATTGACCTATTAGGGATATGATAAAACACCCATGTGAAGTTTCAAGGTAATGGGCGAAGCAGTTGCAGAGATATAGTATGACGAAAAACATTAACGAACAACTTTAACCGGACACACGTACGTACATACGTACGCCAAGGTGCCGACTGTATCGCGCTTTCCGCAAGCGGGCGCGACAAAAACTAGACGAAAGCGTATATAAACCAATTTTATTATTTCGCATTCGAAATCATAAGCTACCAGTTGAAACTGGAAGGTGGACTAGAACAGATAGATAGCAGCGATTTTGTAAACTGTGCAAACACGATTTTGGGGACGAATATCATCACTTGCTTTGCTGTAAAGAACTAAAACATGCAAGAACAACCTTTTTGAAACCTTATTATAAAAGACCAAATGAACAAAGATTTCACCAGCTAATGAATACGAAAAATTTGTAAGAATTAAGGAATCTCTCGAAATGTGTATCTCTTATAATGAAACACTATTGTTCATATTAAGTTAGTTGGTAGTACATTTATGATCAGAAAGGACATTATATGGAAGTGTAATGTTATTATTAATATTGGATTACGTGAATTATACATGTACATGGGCCGCCGTTCGAGAAAATGAACTTCACGACATTTGCGACCGGTATACTCACAGATCATACTGCGCCCCCGCGCAGTCTGATCAGAGCAAACACTGTTCACCATGTATATATTTAAGTTGTAGGGTGTGAATGTGCTGGACGAATTATTTCCCCAATATTAAATGCTGTGTGCTCCCTTTTGGCGGCCGGCGACCCACATGTAAACATGTTTGAATAGTAAGTTCAAATAATCTGTAGTAGTATATGTGAGCAAAAATGGTACCACCCCACTCTGGAAGCCACCCGCTACGCGCGGTGACTCACATCAGGAGGTGGTATCATTGTTGACTCTCATATACTACTTGGGTTCCCCCCCCCCCCACTGTATGGATGAGAAGAGTGGAAATTATTTTTCATCAACCATTATACTTCCTCGCCTGGATGAGAAGTTATACATGAGATTACACCATATTAGAGATAAGAATCCATTGGTTATACTCAGTATAATACAGCAATCTGTCATACATATCAACACATTACACCCTATTAGAGATAAGTTATCCATAAGTTATACTCAGTATAATACAGCAATCTGTCTTACATAACAAAACCTGTTATACATATTAACAATTTACACCCTATTAGTGATAAAAATCCATTGGTTATATTCAGTATAATGCCTACAATAAAGCAAATGAGAAAGCAAGCTAAGAGTTGGGGAATTTCCCTAAGAGGTTTGAGACTCAAGAAAGCTATAGCAGATAGGATAAGTGAAGCGCGAGCCGTCGTTCGCGAGGAGTGTTTGCGGCGTGCGGTTTCAACCGAACGACTGCCTGCCGACCCCGAAAAACGATCCGAGAAATTGGAGAACGAGACGACGGCCAGTCTGTGTGCCACTGCTTACGCGCAGCGTGTAAAAGACGATCCCAGCGCACGCAGAAAAGCACTCCAGAAGGTGTACTACAATAAGATTTATCAAGGACTTGTGGGGAGACCTCCTAAGAGGAGGAGAGAGCTCGTCAGAGATTTGGTGGAGGAGGGTCCCAGGATTCTCGCCAAAGAAGCCGAAGTTAGGGAAACTGTTGATAGGGGTAGGAGGAAGATAGTCAGGACCTTCGAGAGTGGAGTAGACGGGGAGATCGCTAATCACACAATGAGTAAAATTCGCCCAGAGATGACCACGGCATGTTATCTGAGGTATTCGTGCTCGTATCGTATTAGGAACATCGAGACCGAGGCTACTATGATCTTTCACAAAAACTCACCGGGCAGTGGATAAACGAGATCACCAAAGCTGAAAGTTGGATATACGATAGAGAGAAAGGTCGAATGGACATCGACAAAGTCGATAGACCAAACACAAAATGGACCTTCGTTCGTTGGATATCGTTTGAGGTGAAGATGATTATCGATGCGCAACAACTTCTCATGGGAGCGGGAAAACTCCCCGACTGGTTAAGACAGAAAAAGGGAATGTATTCCGTCGACACATACGACGACTACATGTGTCTGTTTAGGTGCATAGCCATTCACCGTGGAGGGAGACCCGACCGCTGCTGTGTGGAGGCACGAGCTCTGGCTCGCGAAAACCTCGGTCACGATAACGGACAGGATAGCAAGGGAATCCCCCTGGACGATATTAAGAAGGTCGAAGAGCACTTCAAGCTGGGCATTCGCGTTTACGAGCCCACCGACGACGGAGTGTGGTACCTCATGACGTCTCCGGCAAACTACGACGCGGTTGGGGACAATACCACGACGATAGGAATGGTTGGAGGTCACTCGTTCCTCATCAAGAACCTCCGCAAGATGACGAACGAGTACGCGTGCACCGGATGTCAACAACGGTTCACAAAGTCGTGTAGCATGCACAGGCACTCGACCACCTGCATGGGTGGGAAGACCGTCGTGATATGTCCAGGTAAGAGGGTAGAGAGACCATAGTCGGCGTATAAGAAGGCGTTCTATCCCAAGGTGTCAGCGAGCGCGATGTCGATTCAATGGTTGAGCAGAGAAGAGGAGAGTGTGGGAAAGCACATACATCACGCGAGATGTGGTCACGGCGGCGAGAGGTGGGTGGCCGGCGATCCAGTCGACGGCTACTGTCACGAAACCAAGACCGTCTTTCACGGATGCTACTGGCACGGGTGTCCGACGCATTGCATGAAAGGTAACGCGAGGTGGGTGTACAAGAGGACGAAAATTCAAGACGCCAAGATAAGGGTGGCGGGTTACGAGCTGGTAGTGATTTGGCAGTGTGAGTGGTTGAAGGAGGGGAATCCCCGAGATCCACCACCGTCCGAGGAGGAGACCACTCTGTACCCGCACCAGATAGTCTACGACTTCGAGGCGTATCTCGACAAATCGAAAACCACGCGACCCATAAAAGACCTGATCTTCGAGGTCGAGCAAGTCCCTATATCGGTGTCGTTGGGGGATACGATGCACGAGGGGATCACCCACATATGCGAACGAAATCCCGACACGCTGGTCGAGAAGTTCGTGACCGAGCTGCAGAGGAGAGGCAATGACATCAGAGATGGGGTTTAGGAAGAAGTATCTGCCGACCGACATATAAATGCTGTCGAAGCCTCAGCAAGAGAAGATCGTCCTGAATCTCATCAAACAGTACCTTGTCGAGAAGTTGGCGACCACCGTGAATAAGGTGATGGTCGGAAAGAGGGCCAGCACGACGATGTTTCTGTTGACCCCAGAGTTTAGATTTCTCGACATCATCCAGTATCTGGGACCCAGTACAACGTACGACAAGTGGGTTAAGGCGTACGACTGTACAACGGTAAAGTCCCACTTCCCGTACGAGTGGTTCGATAGCGCGGACAAGCTCGACCATCCGGGGCTGCCCGACTATCCAGAGTGGTACTCGAAGTTGAAGGGTGAGTTCCTACTGTCGTTGTCCGAGTGGAGAGAGTGCAAGAAGGTCTTCCGAGAAAAGGGGATGAAGACGTTCAAGGAATGGTTGCGACACTACAACGACATCGACGTCGGACAGTTCCTGGAGGCACTGACTAAAATGACAGAGTTCTACAGGGGGAGAGGTGTGGACATACTCAAGGACGCTGTGTCTCTACCCGGTGTTTGCCTTCAGTACCTGCTCCGCCGGTCGATCGATGGGAAGGTGGACACGCCCGAGCTGTGGTCACCGAAGGATGAGACTTACGCGATGATGAAGGAGGGGTTGGTTGGTGGTCCGTCCATAGTGTTCTCCAGATACGCAAAGGCTGGCAGGTCAACGATCAGGGGTCAGGAAGGTAGTCGGGAGGAGAAGATGTGCAAGGCTTTGTTGTGTTACGACGCCAATGCGCTGTACCTGTCTACCCTGTCGAAAGACATGCCGTGCGGGGAGGAGATGATATGGACGCGTGACGACCCGGAAAGACAGTCTCATATAGACCGTTTGGTGAGGAGGGTCAGGTGCGACAAGTGGTTCGGATTTGCAGAGTGGATATAGAGGTCCCGGAAACGTTGCGAGACAAGTTCTCGGAAATGTCGCCGCTGTTCATTAATCGAGAATTCGACGAGACCGAGGTTCCGCAGCACATGAAGGACTACCTGACCAGGACTGGGAGGACTAGGGTCGAAGGTCAGAGAAAGCTCGTTGGGGCATTGTCCGCCAAGAAGATGATTATATACTCCCCGCTGCTAAAGTGGTATCTGGAGCACGGTCTGGTCGTCAAGGCGGTGCATAGGGTGATATAATACACGCCCGGCAAACCGTTCCAATGGTTCGTTAAAGAGGTCAACGCCGCCAGACGGACGGGGGACGTCGACAAGAGCAAGGCGTTGTTGGCGGAGATATTCAAACTGGTTGGCAACGCGTGTTGTGGCAAGCTGATAGAGGCGCAAGAGAAACACCTGAACACCACTTATACGAAGGACGAGAAGAATGTCGACCGGGCACTGAGGTCGGCGTGGTTCGAAGACCTGGAGGAGATTGGGGAGGCTTACGAGATATCGAGCAGGAAGACTCGAGTGGTGATCAACATACCGTTTCAGTGTGGCATAGCGGTCTACCAGTTGGTCAAGCTCCGGATGCTGGAGTTCAACTACGATTTCTCGGACAAGTACGTGGATCGCGGAGATTTCGAACTTATACAGATGGACACTGACAGCATGTACTTCGCGGTGTCGGAGAAGACGCTGGCGAAGGTGGTGAGAAAGAAGATGAAGAGAAAGTTCAACAAGGAGAAGGTCGAGTGGCTGGCGTGGGACGATTGGAGCGAAAGAGAACCCGGGCTGTTCAAGCTGGAATTCGAGGGGGATAGAGCCATCGCGCTGTGCAGCAAATGATACTATGTGACCGGTGACTAACAAACTAAGCACTCAGCCAAGGGGATGTCGAAGAGATCTAACGATCTGACTTGGTGGAGGTACAAGAGCACTCTCGAAGGAAGAAGGGACATGGTGGTGAACAGGGGATTCCGAATGGTTAACGGTGTGATGAAGACGTACAATCAGGAGAAGTTGGGATTGTCGGCGTACTACGACAAGAGGAGAGTGATGGAAGACGGGGTACACACCGAGCCTATAGATAGGTAAACAAAATGGGGAGAATACTAAAGACTCTGACGAGAGTCTGACTGACCGAAAGACTCTGACGAGAGCCTGACCGACTATGACGACGAACGGACCGGGAGTAGTTGGGTGTCGGAAGGCACCGCAAGAAGTTATTCGCGAACAAACCCGCGCGATGGACCGCTGTCGAGGTAGTAGAGCACGAGCTCATCGGGTTTGGTATTAGATCGATCCAGATGATATACATTGAGAGACCACACGGGATCAGTCGCGCGGCGGCGACCACCCTCGAGCTCTCCCGGTTGATAGAGGTACCGGACGGCAACATCCGATGGAAGCTGTTTCTCAACTAAACCAACGGGTCGCCAGCGCGAGACGGCAGATGGCTTGTGCGACACCTTTTTAGACTTGATGACATCTACGGGCTTCTTACCGATCAATCTGGTCACCTCGCCGTTCAGTGCAGAGACCACGGCGGGCAGCCTGGTAACCCACTCGGTCGATCGCGTATGAGGGTTTACAAGCTCTTTGGCATATTGGTGCCCGAACAGCCTCTCAGCCAGGGTTCGATTGAACCGCTCCACGATCCCCTGGTCCCGGTGGATGTCGACGCGGCCGCGTCTAACAGAAACGTCGTGTTTAGCCAATAGATGAGAGACCGCGTCCATGAACTCGCGGTCGGGATCGACCTGGAGAAGATTCGGCCATTTGAGAGGACTCCTCTTCTATATTCGGGAAAGAGCCTCGGCCACCTCCTTAGACTCTTTCGTGGCCAACGGCTCAGCCCCCTTATAGCGTCCTTAGAATCATTCTTGGCCAACGGCTCAGTCCCCTTATAGCGACTCTCTACGTCAACGATTGTCAGTGCGTACTTGTACGTCTTGCAACCGACGCGATCGTGAGGGAGAAACAGGAGGTTTGCTTGGTGGACTTCGTTCGGCACGGGCACGTCGAATTTCGGCCGCGGAATATTGTGCGGTGCGGGAAAATATATCTGCCAGATGGCCTGCTTCTTGAGCCATTTTTTGTCTGCTTTTTTGGAAACCTTAGTCGCCGCCGCGAGGATCTTGATGGCCGCGAATCCATTCCAGTAGCCGCGGGGGCTGTAGTATGTGTTCACTAACTTGCGCGCTAGGCGAACCGATAGTTTGCTATTAAGTTTGCGCGTGTCCATCATATACGAGGTATTCTAATATATCGAACAGTCTCCAACATGTCCTCGCCAGATCGTCCGGTAACTGCGTCGTCGATACTAAAACTTTGTTGGAAGTTTCGCTGCAGCTGCCGGTTAAGTTCTGAAGGAACTCGGAGGAATCTAAAATCAGTTTTGCGAAAAGGGTGGCCGCTTTGTCGTCCTCGCGCCACGTCTCTAGGGAGACTTGGGCAAGACGGATCAGACCCTTTGCGCCAGCTAAACGGTGTTTAAGGGCCGTGTAGCCTACATCGAGCAAAGCGTAATAAAGCTCGTCAACTAACATCGTTCTAAATATATATATATTATTTAAAAAAAGTTCAATTGCTTAATATAGTAGCTAACGAGACGTGTCGCAACCATTACCACGACGACGAACGCGATCTCGCGGTCGTTTTGGGCCTCTGACGGTACATATAAATCTGAAAATTGGGGCTCGGGATCCAGCGGCGCGAGACTTTTCTGCGGATATGCCGCGCGTACTCGCGCATGGCGGCATCAGCGCTCCGGGAAGTTTGCACGGCGTGATTCTCGCGGCGAAGATCTTCGTTGATCGAGTCCAGACGGGCGGTTCGTTTTTTGTGACCTTGCTTCCTTTGCGCTATTGAGTTGTTCTTCAGCTAAATCGTGAACGCTTGCGCTCCTCATCCGCGTCCGAGTTTTTCAGTTTCCAGAATAAATAGTTGCTGCCGCCGAACGACAATGCGTTCGCCACCGCACCACCTATCATCATTGCGATCGAAGCCATTATTTCCATATATTAGCAGGTAGAATTTCAGCTATAACTAGATAATCTCGGGTCCCAACTGCGGCCGCTACATCTAAGGTCACGAGACCAACGTCTCTCGCAATCATGTCCAACTTGGGAGCGGACCCTCCGAAGGCCATCTTTGATAGTCGAGCAAACCAGATACTGAGGCCCGATATCACCACGGCGTGATAAAACGCATTCACTATTATTTTACCGTTGTATTCAGCCATTACATATAGTGATAACTATTGCATATAAAAGGGATGGCGATCAATGTTTAAATGGGGCGCAATCGGTTTCGTAACTTCCTTCGGAACCGCGGCTGGTTGTCTCGAAAGGTAGTTCCACACACACAGGGTGCCCACAACTGCCAGACCACCACCAACAACCCACGGGATGATCCAGGTAGGAGCTACAATCTCCGACAGTTCCTGCGGAGATTGAACCGCAGCTGTCTTCGGATGTGGAACCACATTCGGGCGTTTTGCTGTTTCAGCCCCCAACTGCACAGGTGCGGTTAGAGCTGGAACAAATAACGACTGTTTGGCCTCTCGAAGCTCGGCGAGTATTTTATCTTGTTTAGCTTTTCGGGTGGCAGCCGCTGCCCGCCCAGCTGCCTGTCTTTTTGGGTTTTTGTGTCGTGCAATCGGAGATAGTTCCTCCAACCGCACCTGTGTAGTTGGGGGAGCAATCGGGGATAGTTCCTGTGGTGCAATCTGCTCCGTCACTCTCGCAGGTGCGTCTTGTGTCATCATTTTCTGAGCTTATAATTCGTGGGAATATATGTCCAAATTGGCTGTTCGAAGAGAGTGTCCTACAAAAGGGTCAGTCTCTAAATCGCCAATCAACCCCGCGGTGTTTGGTATAGGGAGAAGTATACTAACAGCGGTAGCGTACAAATGAATAGCCGCCAATCCAAGAGATTTCGTCATCTCCGAACCTAACCTAGATTCGTATCGCGCATACATTTTATCGACCTGCACATCTGACATTTTGTCCACCTGACAAACTGAGAGACGCCTACCGAAATACTGCTCTGATTGTCCCCCAGCATCCAGCGCAGCTAGCTGCTCGCGTCGCGTCGTGTTTTCACTTTCTCTCAGGACAGATACCGTATCGGCAGTCACGCCGACAGTCGTGTCGGCAGTCGTGCCGACAGTCGTGTCGGCAGTCGTGCCTACAGATGTTTCCATTTCCTGTCAAACAGGTAGTCATTAAATCTGGTATTATGTAAGTTATTAGGGTTTAATCTTGCAATAATGTGAAGCACGATACAGGCCAGTGATTGGTTTAGAAAGTAGGGCAAACTGTATATAGTTCCTTGTCTTCCTGCACAGTCACATATGAGACACGCCATGCGATTTTTTACCTTCGGACATCTGCGTAATTTCATTGAATACGTTTACAAAATTTACAATAAAAGTTGACAAAACTTTCAGAGTAATATAATTCCGCATGTACTCTGAAAATGTTGACAATTTTTAACGCCATTTACGGAAAATGTTGTAAATTTTGTAAACGTATTTCATAACGCAGATGTCCGAAAGTACAAAATCACATAGCGTGTATATAATTGAATTTCGCATGTACTATGAAAATATTGTCAACTTTTGACGCCATTTACGGAAACTATTGTAAATTGTGTAAACGTATTACGCAGATGTCCGAAGGTACAACATCACATGGCGTGTCTCATATGATGTCCAGTGGGTGCCGCGGTGTCGTAGTGAAGCTAGGAACCGCAGGGTCCGACGTCCCTCGGCCAGACGCACGTGCCCAGTCTGTTGTTGAATATCGTACCTGCAACAACACGACAGTGTCAAGCTGCACTGAGGGATCGTGGCTAGTTATCTCCCGTTGAATGCATTTATAGAAATCCGATAGCATAGTGATTTCGACTCGTGTAGATCCAAATCATCCTGCATAATTATAATACGCAATCTGGGGCCCGTTTCACTAAACTTCTTACGACTAAAATGTTCGTAAGTTCAAATTTAAGATCGTCTGTAAATGTCAATTTATGGATTTACATTTATTGAGCATAGGCTGCATATGCAGCCTATGCTCAATAAATGTAAATCCAATAATTATTTACAAGAAAACATTGTTAATGTGAAATTTACAGACTATCATAATTTTGCACTTACGAACATTTTAGTCGTAGGAGGTTTAGTGAAACGGCCGCCTGATCTGGGTCTACATTATTTGCCAGATTCATATTTTCACGCTTAATATTACTGTTATTGCAACCAGTGTAGACTCAGATCAGACAGCACAGATGTGCAGTCTGATCTGGGTCTACTCTGTTCGCAAAACTAAAGTGTGCTATTCAGTAAGAAATACACGCTGAAATACATCATAGGACCGGATCTCTATAAATAGAGTTAGGTAGGTATCAATTTAAGGAAGCTACTGATAACGTGTGTCGACTATCCAACTATCTAATGAGGATATATGCGAAATTTGGTTGTACGTCCAAAGTTTGACAGTCGTGGATTATATTTCGAAACAGTATGTCAATGGCACTTGAACGACCCATGGCGGTTAGATATCAATGTCAGGAAGCAACTGGGCCCGTTTAACTAAACTTCGTACGACTAAAATGTTCGTAATTGCAAATTTAGGATAGTCTGGAAATTTCAATTGATGGATTTATATTTATTGAGCATAGGCTGCTTATACATCAATAAATGTAAATCCAATAATTGTTTGCAAGAAAACATTGTTAATGTGAAATTTACAGACCATCATAATTTTGCACTGACGAATATTTTAGTCGTACGAAGATTAGTGAAACGTCCCCTGATGAAGATTGGCGTGCATCCGATTAACGTATCAGGAGATATATACAAAATTTGGACGACGTGAACTTCATTTCGAGAAAAATAGGTGAAGATTACCCGAATAACCAGGGTGGTTAGGCATCAATGTACATGATGTAAGGAAGCTACTCTTGACATTTGGCGAACATTCGACTAACATATCGGGATATTTGGATGTACGTCCAAATGTTCACGGCCGTGAACTATATTTCGGGAAAAGCAGGTCAAGGTCACCCGAATGACAAATGGTCGTTAGGTATCAATGTTAGGAAGATATACATAAAGTTTGACGAACACCCGACTAAGGCATCAGGAGATATACGAATTTTGGACGAACAGCCAAGTTTTGACGGACGTGACCTACATTTCGAGAAAAGCAGGTCAAGGTCACCCGAATGACTTCGGGTGGTTAGGTATCAATGTAAGACAATTATTGATGACGTTTGGCGCACATCCAACAAACGTATCAGGAGATTTGTACGTACATACAACATTTTTGAAACAACGGTTAAAGATTCATCCCCACTTAGTAGGCACGTAATGTTCTTTATATCAGATACATCATCTGAGACATGTTCTGGCAAAATAAACATTCATTCACTAATATTTTATGCAGTCCTAACGTCAATATACTATATTATTATGTCTCAGTATTGTGTCAAACGTTCAATATATCATACCATTATGTCTTTATATTGATCAAACGGTCAATATATCATACCATTATGTCATTATATTGATCACTTCAAATATGAGTCAAACGTTCTATATCATACCATTATGTCTTTATATTGAGTCAAACGTTCAATATATCATACAATTAAGTCATTATATTGAGTCAAACGTTCTATATATCATACCATTATGTCTCAATATTGAGTGAAACGTTCAATATATCATACCATTATGTCATTATATTGAGTGAAACGTTCAATATATCATACCAGTATGTCTTTATATTTATTCAAACGGTCAATATATCATACCATTATGTCTTTATATTGAGTGAAACGTTCAAAATATCGTACAATAATGTCTTTATATTGAGT
The DNA here is from genome assembly GCA_029237695.1 of Conchocele bisecta. Lineage (NCBI taxonomy): Eukaryota > Metazoa > Mollusca > Bivalvia > Lucinida > Thyasiridae > Conchocele > Conchocele bisecta. The sequence goes on along the minus strand of CM055265.1, from coordinate 183,742,861 downwards.
CAAACGTTCAATATATCATACCATTTTGTCATTATATTGAGTCAAACGTTCTATATATCATACCATTATGTCTTTATATTGGGCCAAACGTTCAATATAGCATACCATTATGTCTTTATATTGAGTCAAACGTTCAAAATATCGTACAATAATGTATTTATATTGAGTCAAACGTTCAATATATCATACCATTTTGTCATTATATTGAGTCAAACGTTCTATATATCATACAAGTATGTCTTTATATTGAGTCAAACGTTAAATATATCATACCAGTATGTCATTATATTGAGTCAAACGTTCAATAGATCATACCATTATGTCTTTATATTGAGTCAAACGTTCAATATATCATACTATTATGCCATTATATTGAGTCAAACGTTCAATAATACTACTGTCTGTTTCACGAAACCTGCCCAAATTTTACGGCTATATAGACAATGCAAAAACAATATTTTTTTGGATAATATTAAATGTTATGAAAATTTAAGAATGAGCTTTCTTTTTATTTCGTGAAATTAGGTAAAATATTGATTTTATTACGAAAAATATATTTCTCTATGTGAATTTGACATGGGGGAAAAGGAGGCAGAGGAGATGTGGGAGGAGTCACTTTTTTAACGGTGTTGGACAATACTAGGTACTGCAAATAAGTCATATCTATATAAAGAACAAATTACTCAATATAAATTTGAAATGATATCATATATTGAAGTTGTGACTAAATATAAAGACACAATGCTATCATATAATGAACTTTTTACTTCATATAAAGACATATTGGTATCATATATTGAAGGTTCGACTAAATATAAAGACATAACGATATCATACAGTGAAATATAGACTTAATATAAAGACGAATAACATCAGATATTGAAGTTTCGACCCAATACATTGCCATAATCGTATAATATATTGACGTTTCGACTCAATACAAATACATTATGATATCATACTTTGAAATGTTGACTTAATATAAAGATAAAATATATCACGTATTGAAGTTTTGACTCAATATAAAGAAATATTGGTATGATATATTGAACGTTTGACTCAATATAATGACATTATGGTACGATATGTTGAACGTTTGACTCAATATAAAGACATAATGGTATGATATATAGAACGTTTGACTCAATATGATGACATAATGGTATGCTATATTGAACGTTTGACTCAATATAATGACATAATGGTATGATATATAGAACGTTTGACTCAATGTAATGACATATTGGTATGATATATTGAACGTTTGACTCAATATAAAGACATACTGGTATGATGTATTCAACGTTTGACTCAATATAATGACATAATGGTATGATATATAGAACGTTTGACTCAATGTAATGACATATTGGTATGATATATTGAACGTTTGACTCAATATAAAGACATACTGGTATGATATATTGAACGTTTGACTCAATATAATGACATAATGGTATGCTATATTGAACGTTTGACTCAATATAATGACATAATGGTATGATATATAGAAGGTTTGACTCAATGTAATGACATAATGGTATGATATATAGAACGTTTGACTCAATGCAATGACATATTGGTATGATATATTGAACGTTTGACTCAATATAAAGACATACTGGTATGATATATTGAACGTTTGACTCAATATAATGACATAATGGTATGCTATATTGAACGTTTGACTCAATATAATGACAATAATGGTATGATATATAGAAGGTTTGACTCAATGTAATGACATAATGGTATGTATATAGAACGTTTGACTCAATGTAATGACATATTGGTATGATATATTGAACGTTTGACTCAATATAAAGACATAATGGTATGCTATATTGAACGTTTGACTCAATATAATGACATAATGGTATGATATATAGAAGGTTTGACTCAATGTAATGACATAATGGTATGATATATAGAACGTTTGACTCAATGTAATGACATATTGGTAGGATATATTGAACGTTTGACTCAATATAAAGACATACTGGTATGATATATTGAACGTTTGACTCAATATAATGACATAATGGTATGCTATATTGAACGTTTGACTCAATATAGTGACATAATGGTATGATATATAGAACGTTTGACTCAATGTAATGACATATTGGTATGATATATTGAACGTTTGACTCAATATAAAGACATACTGGTATGATATATTGAACGTTTGACTCAATATAATGACATAATGGTATGTTCACTCAATATAATGACATAATGGTACACTCCCGCCTGCGATTCGCTTACCAAGAATTGCAATCCAGCGGTCCTTGAAATGCAATTCTTCCCCTCTGGAATTGCAGTCTAATTTCAGTCTAATTGCGGTCCAAACGCGGTCCCGTTTTTGCGGTCATTCTTTCGCGATACCGTTTCTGCGGTCATTCTTTCGCGGTCCAGTTTGTGCGGTCATTCTTTCGCGATACCGTTTGTGCGGTCATTCTTTCGCTATTTCCGGTAAAAACTTACCGTATCATCGTATATTACAGTTTGTTTACATTATCAGTGATTATACAAACGTACTATACGAATATTATACAAACATACGATATCCGTTCGTATATACGATAAATCCGTACGGATATGGTATGAATATAAAGTGGGTCATCCTGTGGTTAAAATATACCGATGCACCGGTTCATTTCGAATGTAAACATCCGGTTTTCATTTCGATCATCTGCCATAATTTGAAGTTTTTCAAAATTAATAAATGTTCAGTTTTACGATACAGAAACAATATTTAAAACTGAGGATTGTGAAGTACGGTATCACTGTACATATACAATGTGTGTTCAATATACAGTAATTCATCATGTACTCCGCACCACCGCCGGGGACACAAAA
>CM055265.1:183382227-183739499 GCA_029237695.1 Conchocele bisecta | reverse complement strand
CGAAGTTAATGCATTTCAAAATAGTTGTGTTGTCGTTGTACCTAGACTAGCTTACGAGAGTCCCCAGGGGCGATAACACACTAATAAACAACTTTCGCGAGACGCTTGAAAATATGCGTTTAAAATGATGTGAGTACAAATGCCTTAAATGCGCATTGAATATTTTATGGGGAAAAAAAGAAAAACAATTTGCAACGAAATGGAGTTTCATTATGCCGTATTTATTTGAACACATATTTCTCTCTCCCACACCCATGTCTCTCTCTGTCTCTGTCTGTTTGTCTGTCTCTTTCTGTCTCTTTATGTCTCTTTCTCTCTCTCTGTCTCTTTCTCTCTGTCCCACACCCATGTCTGTCTCTCTGTGTGTGCGAGTGTGTGTGTGCGAGTGTGTGTGTGGTGTGTTGTGTGTGTGTGTGTGCGATGTGTGTGTGTGTGTGTGTGTGTGTGTGTGTCTCTCTCTCTCTCTCTCTCTTTCTCTCTCTCTCTATCTCTCTCTCTCTCTCTCTCTCTGTATGTCTCCCTTTGTATGTCTCTCTTTGTCTCTGTCTGTCTGACTCTCTCTGTCTGTCTGTCTCTCTTTCTTTCTGTCTCTCTCTCTGTCTGACTCTCTATGTCTCTCTCTATGCTGTCCGTCCGTCCGTCCGTCCGTCCATCCGCGTCAGTCCGTCCGTCCGTCCGTCCCGTCCGTCCGTCAGTCCCGTCCGTCCGTCCGTCCGTCCGTCCGTCCGTCCGTCCGTCCGGCCGTCCGTCCGGCCGTCCGTCCGTCCTGTGTTTCCCTCTCCTCTATCATTACCTAGATAAACCATAATATATCTCTCCCCCACACATCACCCAACCAACATTCTCTCAACATCATTATATAGAAACCATAATAGTTCTCTCTCTATCTTTCAAACTATTTACATAAAATATCATAAAAGCACAATATATCTCTCTCAATATCAATATATAGAAACCGCACCTGTTGTGATTTTGTTTACAAGACAAAGTCAAGCGATCCATGATACTCTGTGGACATGACTAACAGAAACAAGTATGTATTGCGACTGCTGTTTTATTGCGCCTGATCGGTTCAGTCACGGCCTGTGCTGAATTCACAGTCCATGATACAAGTACCTCTTACCAACAGCTGAAGTGAAGCTGTATTTCTGTATCATACTTCCCTGTTATATGTTGCTATATAGCTTCTATTGGGGCTACCCATTCCGAATACAATTTATTGACCCGCACTTACACCTGTCCCATCCCATATCGACCGCGCATGCGCGCACGGGAGACTTCCTCTTTGCTTCGGACGGCTGGCGTGAAAGTATCCTTTTTGGTGCTCATTTTCGTTTGGCTGTTTTATACACTCAATTCATGGTTATTGTCCGTAAGTAGGCAATATATTATGTAATAGAGTGGGGGCTATTCATTTATATAAGTTGCTAGTCGATAATATTTCATTTTGAAAGTATTTCGAGTTTTTTTTCTTAGTGTGGCCACAGGCGCGAACTTCGCGATTTTCCTATTGTCGGACGTTCCTATTGTCGACAAAGAAAATTTAATTTTTTAATTTTTTTTCGACTTTGTCTAGTTCGATATTTGAATAGGTTTTCCGTACCACGTTCACTATGAGGCTAAGGGAAACCTAAACCCAGTTTGGGTCCGGAAATTTGGTGGTGGTCACAAAACGGGAACTTGTGATTCTCATGAAATAATTTGTTTCCGTTTTTGCTAGAGACATAACGGTTGCTCTAATGAGAAACCGGGCTTGTATCAGGCCTTGGGGGCCTCTATGGAGGGGCCTGACCATTAGGTACTATCAGGGTAAGTATCAGGGTAAGTATCAATAAGTGAGATTCAGAAACTACAGTGGTTTCTGAGTCTGAGCCAAGTCCGAGTCCGAATAGTGGCAGGGTGTCTCTTATGACTGAGACATCCAACGTCGCTAGTTCTGCTCTGGGTGGTCCGCTACCCACTGAGTAAGAACACCGGACACCAGTCTGTGTTCTGCAAGATTCAGAAACTAAAGACTGTTTCTGAGTCTACGCCAAGTCCGAGTCCGAATAGTGGCAGGGTGTCTCTTATGACTGAGGCATCCAACGTCGCTAGTTCTGCTCTGGGTGGTCCGCTACACACTGAGTAAGGACACCGGACACCGGACACCGGACACCGGCCACCGGACACCGGCCACCGGCCACCGGCCACCGGCCACCGGACAATGGACACCGGCCACCGGCCACCGGACACCGGAAACCTGACACCGGACACCGGACACCGGACACCGGACACAGGACACCGGACACCGGACACCGGACACCGGACACCGGACACCGGACACCGGACACCGGACACCGGACACCGGACACCGGACACCAGTCGGCAAGATTCAGAAACTAAAGACTGTTTCTGAGTCTAGCCAAGTCCGAGTCCGAATAGTGGCAGGGTATCTCTTATGACTGAGACATCCAACGTCGCTAGTTCTGCTCTGAGTGGTCCGCTACCAACTGAGTAAGGACACCGGACACCGGACACCGGACATCGGACACCGGACACCGGACACCGGACACCGGATACCAGTCGGTGTTCGGCAAGATTCAGAAACTAAATACTGTTTCTGAGTCTAGCCAAGTCCGAGTCCGAATAGTGGCAGGGTATCTCTTATGACTGAGACATCCAACGTCGCTAGTTATGCTCTGGGTGGTCCGCTACCCACTGAGTAAGGACACCGGACACCGGACACCGGACACCGGACACCAGTTCTGCTCTGGGTTATACGCTAACCACTGAACAAGAACACAGGATACCAGTTAGGGTCTGGTTTATACGCTAACCGCCGAGCACGAACACCGGACACCGGTTCTGCTCTGTGTTATACGCTAACCACTGAGCAAGAACGCCGGCCACTAGTTCTGCTCTGGGTTATTAGCTAACCACTGAGCACGAACACCGGACACGGGACAGGTAGATTCAAGGGGATAGGCGATGTGGGTAGTATACACGCAAATCTAATTGGGCGCCACTCGGTGGAATGCAAGCGTATTCTTCCGGTCAACAGAGTGTCAAATATAGCCACTGATAACGGCGACGCTGGTCTTGACCACGCCGTTTTCAGCGGAATATCTGTTCAAGGTTATGGATATACAACAGTGTAACAGTATAGGACATTGGCCTGCCGACACACTGGATTAGTCCTGATGTGAGTCTGATGACGTCAGACAGGAGGGCGCACAGACTCGTCGATCAGGACGGGTAGATCCGGGTCTAGTAGCAAGAGAGCTAGGTATAGGTCATCTTACAGTAGCTCGTCTACCAGGACGCGGGATTGTATATCCATGAAACAAACGACGTTCTAGGACGTGTCTAGGTACGATCATTGACGTCGTCATAGGCATAGAGGAAGGGACCTCCTTCGGGAAGCATTCCTTCAGGCCAGGAATCTGTTTGGAAACAAATGTTCGCAGGTGACTGCTGCTGACGCTGCAGTAAGACAGAGTCGGCAGTTAACGAGAATATCAGTGGTCTATTTAGCCAAGCGGTTCACTTATAGAAGCGCAACTCGGGCTGGAAAGGGGACATAAGCAAGCTTCAATATCCCCTTCTCCTAAACCAACGAGTGAGGTAACGGGTAGCTTTAAGCAACCCATAACACCTATACAGCCCCAATAGGGTGGGGCTCCCAGAGGGGCGCTACACGCATCAGAGATTGGCAATCTCCGAGCTTCTACAGCGTGCGGTTTGTTGTACCAACAGACAGATCATTTCTAGATAGAGACGGCTCGATCGATACGTCGGATTATTAGAGTCAACGTTTGTGCAGTCTCCAGCGAACCACAGGAAGGTTATCTTCATATACCGATATGCCATGCGTCCAGAAACTTTATAAGCTTTCAGTCGCAAGGCATGGTATAACAGTTTTGTGTCCTACCCTTCAGAATAGCCACGGCGTTCACAAAACTAATAGAGGTAATCTAGGCACAGTCCAGACCGTGTGTTATTGCATACTTCAATACTTGGACGACTGGCTCCTGCATGATCAGTCTAGAGACACACTGCTACTCAAGCGGCGTTTGTTCTGGGATCTTATCACGGGGTTGGGTCTCAGGCCGAACACAGATATGTCGGAACTAGTACCGAAACAGGACATCTGATACGTAGGGTTGAGTTTCCTTACCAGACTGGGGATAGTCAGGGTACACTTGGACAGTGCCGATATGTACAGAGTAGACATCATGTTGCGAGTGATCTTCAGAGCTGTGTATCCTCTTCAACTACCAGCCAGTGAGCTATTTTAGCTGCTAGGGTATTGAATTCAGAGGCAGATATACGGTGTAGGTCGTCTACCAATGTACTGTGGACTACCTGTCGAGGGGGGCTCGAAGGTCCGTACCGAGGGGTCACTGTTAAGAACAATGACCAACGCAGTTATCAACAGGTAGAGCCACCTCTGGTTGGGTCTGTTTGCGACCATGATGGAAAATCAGAGCCAAATGTAGTGTCTCCATGTATGTGCTCCAGTTCTGGACTAGGGGGCATAGGCGGTGGGAGCATGTCCGTCTCATGCAAATGAGTATACGGGTAAGCATCTCCACAATCAGTAAATTAGGGTCACACTAGTGGCACCATGCTGGCCAATGACAAGTTGGTTCTCCAGCATACTGGAACGTCTAGTGTACCATCCGGTGGGCATTCCCGTGTTTCCCAAGCTTCTGTCACAGCATGCAGGGGGAGCACTTCATGCGAATACGCTCGTTTTGATTCTTCACGTCTGGAGGCTATCATGAAGGGAATCAGAAAGGACAAATTTTCGCGGGTAGCTACAGCAATCATTGCACAGGCAAAGACGCGAATGGGAGGTCTGTGTTAATTGCTGTAAGTAAGGCAAATTAAGTCAGTCCAGCGGTAGGCGGAATGGGCGATTTCCTTAAGTAATTGTTCGATGAAACGAAATCGTCAGCGTCGATTAGGACGGGATACATGTAGGCATTGGCCAACTGTTTCAAGTTCACTTCAGTGCCGATATGTATCATAGTTTCAGACCCCAGTTATAGGCGCTGATTTCATTCTTCACTAGAGAAAGACCAGTAGCTAGAATAGTTAACCTAAGGGAATCTAACAGTGGTTAGATGTGATTTAACGAAAAATCAGTATGAGCCCATGGGACAGCTTCCCTCTTGATTGATCAGTCAAGAATGGGTTACTCCTCGTTTTCGCTTCGGCGAAAAGGCGGCGGGAATTACGCGGCCTGTACAGGGGCGACCAGAATCTGGCTTGGATAATGATTCCGTTACTATGGTTGCGAAGCTGGGTTCCTTGCTAAGGCTCGGGTCCCAGTTAGGCATAACCGACCGTTCGTGATCCCAGGCATGTCCAAATCGAGTCGGTTATCTGTGACATTATATACTTTACGTATTCTATAATGTACAATTGTCGTATTTTAACTTGGTAAATAAAAAGCACATGCTTCCGGTTAATAACAACAACAATGTCAATGGATTAAAATTCATTCGCACTGATCCAGCATATGAGTTTATCTCTCGCCCAGCACGAACCTACCAAATTTAACCGAGACGGAAAACACGCTATGCCCTGGCACATAAATCAAGGTCACGATCAGATGATAATGTGGGCTTCGTGGCGCAATCGGTTAAGACATTCGGCTAGATGATGGTGAATTTCATAAGACAAAATGCACCAAGCTTGTCAGAGGAAAAGGGCACTTCACCGGGTGAATGTTAACATCCTCTGATGGCATCAGGTGGGACTGGTCTCGGCAGCTAGTGTAGCTGTGGAAGAGCAGTGCCCCTTCTTATCCGGAGGCGGTAGCTTCGGTATACCAGTATCTGTCTCAGGATAGTGGTCCTGTTTAACCTGCGCAGGTGCCGAGGGCTAAGTCTCTGTGTGAAGCAGAATAGGTTACGGCTTGCAAGGGTAGGCCTAGACTGCCTCAGACCCACACTGTAGGAGCTCTGTTAGAGGAATTGATTTGGCACATGGTTTGACCCCAAAACTAAGTTGGATTTCTTAAAGCCAGTACTTTTCTGGCACATCAGAGGCTCAAGTATTAGGTTATGATTACATAAACTTGGCTCATAGAGTATTCGGCCTTGGAAAAGGAGGCTCAGAGATGGGAGTATCCAAGGCTTAGTTCCATAAGGCACGAACTTGTTTTGTGCAAGGCCAGAGCGTGGTGAATTAGGCACTACATCTCAATGACTAACCAATGAGAGGTAGGCATTGGATTTTATTCCATGCTTGGGTAATCAGTTTATATCCAAATCGTCAGTTTACAGATGGATATATCTCGCAACACGCAGAGCATATCGATCCAATTCGGTTAAGGGCTCATAAGGTTATAATCCATGCCCATGAGGTATTTACCTCCTCGGAGTTCCTCTATGGAGTGATCCTGGGGATAAGATAATGGAAGTGGCATCAGGTAAGTCTCATTCCACTTTTATCAGTTTTACATACGTACACTGACTGAGCAGAGCGCAGATATTTACACATTGGATCCCCTAGTCGCGGCTAGCAGGGATGTCACGGGGGCCAAGCTTGTGTAAAAGGCTCAATTTTTTAGCCTGTTGTTATTCTGGGCCAGTGGATCTAGTCCAGGATAACAAATTGTTGGTATATTCACATTGGCAGTACAAAACGTTCAAGTTATCAGCTAGTTCAAGTTTTGTGCCTGGAAAGCTTTAGTAGATTGTTTTCTTGATTACACATGACTGGTTATGCCAGTCTGGATACATATTTACTATAATGTGTGCAGTTGTTTGGTGTTACCAATGATTGTGAGGTCCGGAGAGGGTAACGGTGAGTTCCCTGTGCTCCGGGGTGCTAACGGTACTAGGTATCATGACACTCGCCGAAAACACATAATCATTCATCCAGGGTCATGAATGCATTGTGTTTTGTTAATTATTGATAGTATATGGTTGTCAATATGCATAGGGTATTTTATGTTAGCATTACTATTTGTGAGTAATGTGGGTTAGAACTTTAAGGGACTTGTGGACATGGCAAGGGTCAGTGTAAGATGTGCGGTGAGTCTTAGATGTGAGGCACAACAGTGTGTATGGACATGACGCTAACATGATAGAGTTAGTCACATTCAGTGCGGTGTGGAAACTGCGACTGGAGACAGTACTCACGCAGACCAGAAGACTTAACTGGCGGCTCAGTTATCTTCTGGGAGCAGGAATAGGGGGGGGGGGGGGGGGGGGGGGGGGGGGGGGGGGGGGGGGGGGGTGGGGGGGGCGCTGCTCAGACGGTGAGTCCTAGGTTAAGTATTCACAGAGCGAATTTATTTATTTTTCTGGTTTCTGTATCACCTTACCTTCCCGCCTTGGAGACAAATTCTAGCAACATATAACAGGAAAGTATGATACAGAAATCAGAATTTGTCAATGTAAAATTAGTTTCTGTGAGTACTTACCTGTTATATGTTGCTATATAGCTTCTATTGGGGCTACCCATTCCGAATACAATTTATTGACCCGCACTTACACCTGTCCCATCCCATATCGACCGCGCATGCGCGCACGGGATACTTCCTCTTTGCGATAGAACAAATCTCTCACCTTGCGGGGCGGGAGGCGGGTGTTAAATACATATAACAGGTAAGTACTCACAGAAACTAATTTTACATTGACAAATTCTGATGTAAAAAGGACAAAACTAATACGAAAACTAGTCAAAATGTGCTCAAAGATCACCAGGGATCGAGAAAATAATAACATCACTGGAAGGACGCACCTGGATAATTTCTATAGCCGCCACGCTGCACTTAACTTCGCTGATGTGAGTTTAAAAATACAAAACATAGTCAAGCGATCCGGGATAATTGGGGAACATGACTACCAGAACAATGTATACATTGCAACTGTGCGTCTAGTGCACCTGTTGCTGTAGTCCAGGATACAAACACATCCGACACATCACTGGGTTAATCAAACGTAAATGTAAAACTTAACACAATTCATACCAACACGAACGGTCATCAACATGGCTTATAGCGTGAAGGCCCCGAACGATTGGTCAATTAACGTACTCCCAGTTATAACCAGACGGTGCAAGGCGCCAGAACATCACTTAGGTCGGAAGTCCCTAGGCTCAGCCAAAGTATAAATAATAATTTGCATGCGTAACGTATGACCGAACGACGAACGTTAATACATACAAAGAAAGCTGAAGCATATAGTGTTAGGCTGCCTTATACATATACGTACGTGAAATTACCATAATAATGGTCAAAAACGGTAAAAATGAGAACACGCACCTAAGCGGACGAAACTGACCGAGAGGTGATAACGGACTGGGCAGCCACTAAGGGACAAAAGGCAAACAAACCACGTGCATGTGGAAGAGGGTTCCGTAAATAAAAACGTATAAACGAGCTCTCTGAACTATCTATCGCACTGGCCCGTGGATCAATCGTCCCCCCACCCGCCGGCCGCGCGACTTACATATCGCACTGGCCCGTTGATCTATCTTCCCACCACCGCCAGTCTCCAGACTTACTATATCGCACTGGCCGTGGATCTGTCTTCCTACCACTCGCCCGCCGCCGGCTTACATATCGCACTGGCCGTGGATCTGTCTTCCTACCACTCGCCCGCCACCCGACTTACATATCGCACTGGCCGTGGATCTGTCTTCCTACCTCGCCCGCCACCCGACTTACATATCGCACTAGCCGTGGATCTGTCTTCCTACCACTCGCCCGCCGCCGGCTTACATATCGCACTGGCCGTGGATCTGTCTTCCTACCACTCGCCCGCCACCCGACTTACATATCGCACTGGCCGTGGATCTGTCTTCCTACCTCGCCCGCCACCCGACTTACATATCGCACTGGCCGTGGATCGATCTTCCCATCACCCGCCCGCCGCCGGCTTACATATCGCACTGGCCCGTGGATCCATCTGCCGACCAGCCGCACGCCGGTCCGACTTACAAATCGCACTGGCATGTGGATCTATCTTCCCACCAACCTCCCGCCGCCCGACTTACATATCGCACTGGCCCGTGAATCAGTCTTCCCACCAACCGCCCGCCGGCCCGACTTACATATCGCACTGACCCGTGGATCTATCTTCCCACCACCCGCCCTCCGCCCGACTTACATATCGCACTGGCACGTGGATCTATCTTCCCACCACCGGCCCGCCGGCCCGACTTACATATCGCACTGACCCGTGGATTTATCTTCCCACCAGCCGCCCTCCGCTCAACTTACATATCGCACTGATCCGTGGATCTATCTTCCCACCACCCGCCCACCGCTCGCCCACCGCTCGACTTACATATCGCACTCGCCAGTGACACTACTGTAAACCATGCCGACCCCGCAGTTAATCCTTATTTCTTGGCCGTTACTGCAGCGGGTGTAGTATAAACAGCTGCCGTAGTTGCCGTAGTTGCCGTCCTGCTGGTAGGAGCAGTCGAAGCTCAGAACTGAAGTGTAGGTCAGGCTGGTAATATGCGGCTGTCACAACGAGAAATGTGGCTTATGTGGTCCGTTACCAGTGTAGCTCTTGATCAAATAGAACAATCATGTAGCCTGATAACGACCTAGCTTGCTTGTTAGACGCATGAACGGTGTTTCATTGATGGAATGGCGAACAGTGAACATCCTGATTAGACTGTATGTATACATAGGATGATTTGGATCTACACTGGTTGCAAAACCCACAAGCTCCATTTCTCCAGTCACAGCCACATGTGTGACCTGACACGACAAAAGGAGCTAATTGACTTGTTGACAGTGCATGTCCTGAGCAGGTGGCACCTCCGATAAGGAGCCATGGTTTTCAGTACAATCATCAGAATAAGTTCCCACAGTAGCGGCTAACATTGTAAGCCCTGACTAGACTGCACTCACGAACCTCATGTCATGAACGGTCAAAACCACCCACAGTGAAGTCCAATGCCATACTAGTACCCATAGGCCACGGCATATCCCTACACAGATTTGAAACATTAATTATAAATTCATGTAAGTGAGGCTGCCAGTGTGCTAAATATGACATATCATTGGCTGTGTATCAATGCTACCAAAATCCTTTTGCCGCGTCGTTTACGAGACAATGTTTGACGTTTCTGTGTAGTGAATACCATCTCCTTCACTGTTAGTAAGTCCCGATATTATTGCCATTGTTGCTCCGCGGTTCATGAGAACATGGTTTGAGAATAAAATCAGGACCGTTTGACCTTTGGCAGGTTCGTGTACGAAATTGTATTGTTACATGGTTTCCGTTGTTTGCACATATGTGCATATAGTGCGTGCTGTTTGCATATGGCTTTAGGCAATGCTTATTCCGGGACAGTGCGTATACCAAGTGCCCGGAAGTGCCTTCATGACGTCAATACTTCATGACGTTCATGACGTTCATGATGCGGCCCCGGAATATGAATACCGAAAAGTATCTACGTGAATGGGACGATTTATAAAATTACTGAAAATACTGAATATAATGCTCAAATTACATCAGTTTATTTTTTGAAATGTAACAATAACGTTTGATCATGTCCAGCCGTGTGCAAACGTTTGCTTTGGCCCTCGGGAACTGTGGCCTTGGGTTCAAACAGTTCCCGAGGGCCACAGCAAACGTTTGCACACGGCTGGACATGATCAAACCTTATATTATCAAACCATCTCGGTTGGCTGGGATCAGAATCAGCAGCAATATGATCGTCTCATAAATGCATTCGTTTTGAACAAATACAGCATGACATTTGTCTAAAAATGAAGTCTGTCCCCGATTTAACCACACCTCTCACCTCCACATCCCCTCCACAAAGACGTCCAAATCAGTATACACGTAGTTCTACTAATACTGAGACAAAATACATACCAGCCAGCGGAACCAGCGCCAATACTATGACGTTACAGTTAAACATCCCGATAAATAGTAATATCACGGTTGTGAAATGTGCTATATATATGACAAAAGGAAATGTTATTCACGTAACTCCGTATGACGTCACACTCATGGCCGCGTTTGAAGATAAGATTACAGCTTCCTGCTACGACGAAATGTTTGTATTCAACAACATTTGGCAATATCGTATGCCTAGACAGTATTCACTACATTTAACCCTTTGAACCCGAAAGCCAACTATAGCGGTTTATGCAAACAGTGCAGATCCAGATGAGCCGGCTCGTAACGAGCCGTCTCATCAGGATCTGCACTTTTTGCAAGTAATTTTCATATTTCTTAGAACAAAAACACCCCCTTTTCATAAATGGACGAATCTGAAAATAATTTTGTGACCATTGGATTGGTCGGAACATTAGCATATCACAGTCCATTCCAGTTCCTTAGGGTTGAAAGGGTTAATTAGGTTTACTCAGCTACAACGGGAGTGAACCTTTTACCAAAACAATCTACGGAACTGGTGCATAATTTGTACGGGAACGCTGCGGAAATTTGCCAGAATAGTGAAAAAAAGTTGGTACTTATATGCCGAATTTTAGACAAATAATCCAAGAATTACAATATTACATGGATGGTATCAAAGAAACACCGTGTGTAGTAGACTGTATTACCGAGGACGCACACTTTGTGAACACATCGGCGTTAGTAGATTACACAGGTTCTTGAAGAATCTTTGGTGGTTTGGGTGCATTGTTACCAACAAACAATTGACGTCACCTCCTGCGAATTACTCGTATAAGTACCGTAATTTTTGACAGCAAGATTTAAAGGGGCCCGAATGTTCGGAACCGTGAATGTGTACATAATTGACGATTTCTATCGTGTGTAATGATTGAACATTAGTAGTTGCACAAAAATATGTAAATTATCAAAAACCAACGAAATCAACCCAAAACATACCCATATATCATGTACATTGTATATGACACCAACATACTGACCATCTGTTCAAATACATGTGGCAGATTACACAGCCGATGACATTCAACTGAGGACAGTTTAGTTCCCTATACCATCGCTAGGCTATATATATACACATATTATTTTCTATTTGCTTTATTTCTCAATGCAAGTTGACGAGACGAGACGGTTCAAATGAGTGGTACCAACATATACCTTTGATGAGAAGTTATAGAGGATATTCCATCGTACATTTTGAATAGCGGGAAATAATACATGAGTGCGCGTCGGCTTCCGCGTAAGCAACGAGTGAGCGTAGCGAACGAGTTGCTTGCACGGACGCCGACGGACACGAGTGTATTATTTCCGCTATTCAAACTTGTACGATGGAATATCCTATTTATTACACTTCCATGGTGGATATATATGCACATTTAGTCTATTTTTGAGATTATAATCAATTAATTGTGATGTGCGCATGAATAGCTATACAATGACGTATTTCCCCGCGTTTTGACGTTACGTTGTGTGACGTCAAATGTGACGTCATGCAAACTTTTTGAAATCCAAATTACGCAGCTGTTTCTATGAGCCAGATATATTTGAGTGCATGTTTTGGAATGTGTTCAATCACATTACCATTCTAGATTAGTCGAGACACATCCCAAATTTTCAAATAACTTTATTTTGACATTTTGCATGGTAGCTCGTGGTTTCCAAGAAAACAGGCGCGCAAGTATGGGTGTTCTACGCACGGTGTATTATTTGCAAGGAGTTGATTACGGGTTTTCTCTCACAGCGAAGCCCGTGCAAATAATTTGCAAGAGTGTAATAAATAAAAATAATGAATTGTTATTGTAGGAAACTATTTTTTTTTATCCCGTCAACACAGTGCGTATGTGCCGTGAAACACGTTGCCGTGAAACATTTTTGATATCCTGGCAATACGACCTAATCACTGCATATGAATATGAGGATTTTGAGGATGCGGTTGGTGTTATTATTTTGCATTTTAAAGGTATTTGTAGTGTTGACGGGATAAATATAATAGTAAGTTAGTGCCGTCAATGGGAAACATATATGGCGGGGCACGGAAACGGGATGGGCTAGGCCTCGCTCATCCCGTTTCCTAAGCCTTGCCAGAATGTTTGTTACATTCACGGCACTAACCTACTATTCTCTATATCTTTGGCATGCAAATGGTTATGTAGTGCAGTCGACACGTATGTTGTTACATGTATGTCACCTGTTGGATTTCCTTCTTGGAAACTAGATAATAGTTTGGGATTGTCAAATACATGTACTACCATGGGATGTCTAGACAAGATTAAATTGACAATCGCAGTGATACTGAAAGTAAATAGATTTATTACGCGAGACAAAAATGTGTTCATAGAACATGGATGCCTCACATACCGCTTTAACAGTAAACAGGGCAAAATTCTAAGTCCAAAAGGGGGAGATAATCCATGGCTCAGTGTCAAATCAAATATCGATGGTCTAGTAACATAATTTAGCATAGCAGTTACGACCTTATGTTACTAGACCATCGATATGTGCCCACGACTGGAGAAATGGTGCTTATGGCTTTTGAAAACCGGTGTAGATCCAGATCAGCTTGTGTATCCGCACAGTCTTATCAGGATAACACTGATCGCTATTCCATTAATGAAACATCTGGCATGCGTCTGTAGAGCCGGTTTTTGTACCCCGCCCCCGGTTTTTGTAAACCCCGTTAACAAAAACCGGGGGTAACACAAACCGTTGACGTACGCGCCGGTTTTTGTAAACCCCCGGTTTTTGTAACCCCAAATATTAATATTGCGATACATGAAATATGATTGCTTCAAACTTTAAATAAAGTATGTTTGGGCCTGATCCGACGTTCCGAGTTCGATACTCAAGCTTTTAGGCGGTGGCCGAGCGCCAATTTAACTCTGTGTTTTTTTCCAATTTTTTCTACACTATAGCCGAGTGACAGAAATCTAATAGACTTTTCACGGCATAGGGTTAACAAAAACCGGGGGTTACAAAAACCGTTGACGTTCGTGCCGGTTTTTTTTAAACCCCTGGTTTTTGTAACCCCAAATATTAATATTGCGATACATGAAATATGATTGCTTCAAACCTTGAATAAAGTATGTTTGGGCCCGGCCCGACCAGACGTTCCGAGTTCGATACTCAAGCATTTGGGCGGTGACCGAGCGCAAATTTAACTCTGTCGTTTTTTTCCAACCTTTTCTGGATTATAGACGAGTGACAGAAAATGTAATAGACTTTTCACGGCAAGGGGTTAACAAAAACCGGGGGTTACAAAAACCATTCACGTAGGCGCCGGTTTTTGTAAACCCCCGGTTTTTGTTTGTTTGTTTATTGGTGTTTAACGGCCTATCAACAGCTAAGGTCATGTAAGGCCGGGCAAACAGGTTCGATCCCGTTTTAACCTGCTGCATTGGGGGGAAAATCCCAAAATCAGAACGGAATATTTACATCGAGATACAACATATTCAGCCCTGAAATTAGAATAACCTGACCTGGTGGCAGGTCCATACCGCACCAAAGTCACTTGGCCCCTTCCCCTATTTAAACCCGGTTTTTGTAGCCCCAACTATTAATATTGCGATACAGGAACTGTGATTGCTTCACACCTTAAATAATGTATGTTTGGGCCCGTCCCGAGTTCGATACTCAAGCCTTTGGGCGGTGGCCGAGCTCAAATTTAACTCTGTCGTTTTTTTTCAATTTTGTCTACACTATAGCCGAGTGACAGAAAATGTAATAGACTTTTCACGATATAGGGTTAACAAAAACCGAGGGGGGGGGGGGGGGGGGGGTTACAAAAACCGTGAATATACATTAACCAACCGGTTCTTGTGAAGAATACGTTTGAAATCTCAAAAAAAAGGATGACATTCTGACCTTTCGGTGGCCATCTTGGATGACGTAATCATCAGATTTCGATGAAAACTGCACCAGAGTGATCGTCTCATCGATATCTTCGATTTTATATATGATTTGACCATATTCGGTTAAATCTGAAATTTGAACATATTCGGTCCAACATGAAATTTGACCTCTATTTGTCCCCACAGACCACGCCCATTTTTGTTCCCAGGGTTACGCTATAAACAATTTTGAAATGCCATTGTACATCGATAATTCCTGTCAAGTTTCGTCGAAATTCGTTTGGCAATTCGTAGGAAGATTTTTTTTTTTTAGAAGAACGGCGGCCATCTTGGATTGGATTGGCGACGACCTCCATTTTAACAAATTTGTAATCCCCCTATCTATGTACCAATGTGTGTGCAGTTTGACCAACATCGGCACAGCGGTTCCGGAGAAGAAGACATTTGAAAGTGTGGATGACAATGACGGACAACGGACGAAAACAACGGACGAAAAGCGGTAACAATAGGTCACTTGAGCCTTTGGCTCAGGTGAACTAAAAATACCACAATGTAATGTCATTTTCAAAGTACCTCTACCATATAACATACTGCCCGCCCATGTTTGACTTGAAAACATATTTATCACTCATATCACATTTAGGCACTTCTTACCGGGATTAAAATGGAAATTCCTTACTGATAAATATTGTTCGCAATACTAGATGGGTTCGACTAAACGTACATGTAGCTTTAAACAATTAGCAAATACCAGCTAACAGTATTTTTTTCTCCGAAAAAGCAATTTCATAAAAATGGAATAGGTATTGTAGTAGCAGTCCACGTTCAGGTCGCACTCATTCATATATTTCCAAGATTAGAAGCAGCCAGGACGCTGGAATGGGAATACTTGATTCAGAGAACAAACGCCTGATGTTTTATAACATGTAATATAACATGACAACAATAACGATAAACTGGATTTCTATAGAGTTGTATCTCATGTATGTTATACAGAAAATAGGAATGGCACCTGTAAACAGCATAGCGATAATCAGGACAAATCCACCATGCAAAAAATAGCACGCTTAGATTCAGAGCTCCAGTTAAGGTGCATAATTTGGAGGTAAATTTCTTATTTCTCCATCAAAAATGGCAAATTGGGAGTGTTTTAGAATCGTCTCAATGAGGCGATTCTAAAGCACTCCCAACTTGCCATTTTTGATGAAGAAATAACGAAATTTCACCCCAAGTTGGTCAAATTACGCACCTTAAATGGAGCTACGTTAGATTGCATTTGAATGTAGTTTAATACTACACATTTATACATAAGAACATCAAGTTTATCAACCAAAGCTAGGAAACGTGTAGGCATTCCGATGTTTGTCGAGGACTGCCAGTAGCTAATACCCTAATGCTACCGTTTCCGAGCGGAGTTTGATAAACTTGTTATCAACATACACTAGCATGGTATTCTATTTATCAGGTAAATTGTTATGCTAGAGTATAGGCAATCCCGACTTGTGTCCGTTGAATTTTTCGGTCAATGGCACGTCAGAGAGAGAGAGAGAGAGAGAGAGAGAGAGAGAGAGAGAGAGAGAGAGAGGGGAGTATTGTGACCCGGATATTCGTATCTAGTGACTACCAGGGGTCTGTTTCACTAAACTTCGTACGACTAAACTGTTTGTAAGTGCAAATTTAGGATAGTGTGGACATTTCAATTCATGGATTTACAGTCTATGCCCAATCAATGTAAATCCGATAATTGTTTTACAAGAAAACGTTGTTAATGTGATATTTACAGACTATCATAATTTTGCACTTACAAACATTTAGTGGTACAAAGCTTAGTGAAACCGGCCCCAGGATACGACACTATGTTATTAGTCAGCGCGTATTCGGTCAATGCATAACGAGTTGCCTGATAAAGTAGAACCTATAAAAAACCAGACATACATAAACCACCAGTGTGTTTAATTAAGATGAAATTCACTGCCGTTTATCTCGGCTGATAATGCATGTTCATGATTACAAAGAACACTGACATTAATTCGAATGCTCATATGTGGCTGTGACTGTAGAAATGGGGCTTGTGATATTGTTGATCAGTGTAGCTTCTGATCGAATACCACATTAATTTAGTTTATAACCATCTATAGGGCTTGTTAGAAGCATGTTTCATTGATGAAATGGCGAACATTGTAGATCCTGATCAGTCTGTGCAAATGCCCAGAATCAACAATTCGTTCCCACGATATAACAATTCGCTCCCACGAATTAACAATTATTTCGTGGGAACGAATTGTTAAATTGAGGGAACGAATTGTTAATTCGTGGGAACTAATTGTTAACTTGAGTAAACGAATTGTTATTTCGTGGGAACGAATTAATAAACAAAAAGCCATGTCCCCTGCGAGGCTCGCAAATACACACTGACTGATAACAAAGTATTGTATCCTAGACACGAATATGCCGATTACAACTACAGTAGGGTCAGCGTGTAAGTGCACACACGAACAACACGACAGGTTGGTTCGTTACCCACCCAAAGTGTATGTTGTTACCACTCAGTTGAACCGTCTCGCCGAGACGGTTTTTGATGCGAAATGAGAACAAATGCAGAACAATATTTACATTTTTTTTTATACATGAAATACAGTGGGGTCAGAGTTCCAACCTGTCGTGGTCGTTCGTGTGTGCACTTACACGCTGACCCCATCGTACTTTCGCTGATGATTCGTTGGTCGAACGACGTCACATAATGACAATAGTTTAGTTAAGCAACATAAACAACGTTATTTATTTCATGCCACAATATAAATAATACATACTAAAAAATAGTATAATGTATCCCAAGAAATAAATTATGATAAAATAAAACAATAACACGGAACATCAACATAAGTATACAGTGGGGTCAGCGTGTAAGTGCACACACGAACGAACACGACAGGTTGGTTCCAACATGTCGTGTTCGTTCGTGTGTGCACTTACACGCTGACACCACTGTAATATCATCACAGTGAAACTTTATAAACATATAACACTCCCTTCATGTGTCTTTAAAAGGACATAGAAAAAGAAAAACAACATGTCCATTAATGTTTTATAAGCATCTAGTCAATGAAAAGGCATTATACAGTGGGGTCAGCGTGTAAGTGCACACACGAACGAACACGACAGGTTGGTTCCAACATGTCGTGTTCGTTCGTGTGTGCACTTACACGCTGACACCACTGTAATATCATCACAGTGAAACATTATAAACATATAACACTCCCTTCATGTGTCTTTAAAAGGACATAGAAAAAGAAAAACAACATGTCCATTAATGTTTTATAAGCATCTAGTCAATGAAAAGGCATTATACAGTGGGGTCAGCGTGTAAGTGCACACACGAACGAACACGACAGGTTGGTTCCAACCTGTCGTGTTCGTTCGTGTGTGCACTTACACGCGGACCCCACTGTAGATCATTCAAACGATTATAAAATATAATAGTATTATATCACAAAATAAAGACTATGAAGGAATGCCATTTGAGTTTGGTCATTATATTTGAAATATCCCCCTAAACACATGTATAAACATGGACGACATGCACGTGATTTGATTGGTGTTTAACGGCCTATCAACAGCTAATGTCATTTAAGGCCGGGCGTAACCTGACCTGGTTCTAGGTACATACCACACCACTCACTTGGCCCCTTCCCAAAAAGTAATAGGAGTACGTATAATCGTAATACTCACATAAGGGGTATAGCCAGGTTCAACTGTCACATACACAAATGTCGAAGGCGTTCCTGAGGGCCAAACCAGTAGCCCATTTCATCAACCTATCAACACTTGATCAATCAGGACCAGTAGCCCATTTCATCAACCTATCAACACTTGATCAATCAGGACCAGTAGCCCATTTCATCAACCTATCAACACTTGATCAATCAGGACCAGTAGCCCATTTCATCAACATTGCAAAGTATACTTTAGTAGCAAAGTATACTTTGAGGGAGAAATTTTCAATTTTATGATAAATTTATTAATTTTTATTATACTGAATTTATTACATTATCACAGCCAATTTGGCTGTGATAATGTAATAAATTCAGTATAATAATTCTGCATACTTTTAATCATGAAATATATGCATTTGTTAGTTCTATATGAAATAATGCATTTCAGGAAAAATAAATGATTACTCCCTCAAAGTATACTTTGCTAGTAAAGTATACTTTGCAATGTTGATGAAATAGGCTACAGGTCTCCGGTCGGGATTCTGGGGGCAGTTTCACTAAACTTCGTGCGACTAAAATGTGCAAAATTATTATAATCTGTAAATTTCACATTAATAATTTTTTCTTGTAAACAATTATTGGATTTACATTTATTGAGCATATGCTGCAGCAGCCTATGTTCAATACATGTAAATCCATCAATTGCAATTTCCAGACGATCCTAAATTTGCGCGTACGAACATTTTAGTCATACAAAGTTTAGTGAAACGGCACCCAGGTGCAGCCAGCGTCAACTATGTCACATGGTGTAAAGCTATATACCATCTAGAGCAAGTGAGCAGTGGCTCGTGGATACCCCGCCAGGTGCAACCAGTAAAACATTTAAAACAAAAATAATAAAGCTTATTATTCGGCACATAAATGAAGTAAACAAGTGAGGATGCAACGATAGTATATATATATGTTACGGAGCCCCACGAAATAACAATTCGTTCCCTCAATTTAACAATTCGTTCCCTCGAATTAACAATTCGTTCCCACGATATAACAATTTGTTCCCTCGAATTAACAATTCATTCCCACGAAATGACAATTCGTTCCCTCAATTTAACAATTCGTTCCCTCGAATTAACAATTCGTTCCCACGAATTAACAATTCGTTCCCGTGGGAACGAATTGTTATTTCGTGGGAACAAATTGTTAAATTGAGGGAACGAATTGTTAATTCGTGGGAATGAATTGTTAAATTGAGGGAAAGAATTGTTATTTCGTGGGAAGGAATTGTTATTTCGTGGGAACGAATTCATAAAAAAAACATTCTACGTCCCCTGCGGGGCTCAGTAACATGTAAAAACATAGTGTGCGACACATAATACACATAGTGTACGACACTTAGTGCAGCGATAGTATACAAATGTATCGTTTGCAGTCACATATAACATGTGTGAGATTTCTAAACATGAACTTTCTATATCATTAAACTGCCGATCACTGAGAAATTATCACTAACTATGGTGTAAAACTATGTTTGTCGTTTTGCTATAGTTAATTTATTTTGAGTTGACTTGCGTCTGGACATGAGAAAAAGTACAACAGTTATGAATAACAAGACACTGGCGACTAGAGTTTCATACAATATAGCAGTAGGTCCATAGCCGTCGTACATTGTGCCGGCCACCCACAGGTAGGTGAGGTCGCCGAAGCTGCCGGCGAACACTATGACCATGAGACAGACGCCCGTGATGTTGATCTGCGTGCTCCCGTACGACACACCGTAGCCGTAGAGAGGGCCCACAACAAACCCCTCCAGCACCGTCAGTAGCCACAGCATGTTGGCGCTACTCACCGCGTACATGTTCAGTAGTAATACTATCACAAGATGGGCAGTCACCTGACCGAAAAACAGTGTTTTGATTGGCAGGAAATGTGCGACAACGATGCTAATCAAACGCCCTACCGTCAAACTCATCCAAAACGCCATGTTTAAATATGAACTAGCGTCTTTCTGAAAATGAAACACATCAACTGAAAATGATCTGATGAAGTTTGCAAATGTTTTTTCACCACCGACTAAATTGAAGAAATAAACTAACAACAGAAAGAACATGTAGAGACCAAATGTAAAATCACCGCCGGCATATGTTGCAGGGTTAATCATTTCCACGAGTGTTTTGCCCTCTCTTGAGGTGTTCATGTCTTTCTCGTTAAATTTGTGCTTATTTCCAAGTTCCTTGAACACGAAATAGTAAAATGGCACAGCCACCGACATCGTTATGAATCCTATTGCCAGATATGCCAAATGAACACGCGACTCATTGACAACGGTGAAGGTAGATACCTGGTCCCCGGCTACAGGACCGCTGGCCATCACTGCCAAGAAGGGAAGTGCGATGATGGGAGCCAGCAAGGCGCCAACGCCGAAGCCCATGTGCAGCATCTGTATGGCGGAGGACGTCCGGTCCGAGTGTAACTTCAGGATGAGCCGGGTACCAGCTGCGGAATACAATGGAGCGGTACTTAAATATAAATTACCAAAGTTTGTAGGCAAATATCTAGTAAATGTCACAAATGTGGTGCAGTTGAAGGGTATAAGCATCGACAACGGTACTTAACCCTTTCAACGCTAAGTAACTGGAATCGACTGTGACATGTTTATTTTCCAACAAATCAGATCGTCACAAAATGATTTTCAGACTCGTCTATTTATAAAATTGGGTTGTTCTTTTTGTCTAAACAAATTAAAATTACTTATAATATATATATACATAATTCCAGCACAAAAATTTACACAATTCCCTAACATTTGATTGGCCCGTAGCAAGTCTCTGTCCAAAATTTATATCCCAGTAAACTCCCACGCCGAACTACTTTCCGTAACCGTGAGACGCAGTTAAAATAATTCTTAAGAAAACGGAAAATAAACTCATTTTCTTGATGAATTTATTTCAAATGCTGGAATTATAAGGAATGAATGGCCTGTTGAATTTATCGGGGATATAAACTTGGAAAAGTCGCGGGAATACTGGACGAGGCCTTCCGGCTTGGACCAAGTTTGAAGGCAAATACCCGGTAAATGTCCCATGTGGTTCAGTAGAATGATATAAGTAACGAAAACTCCATTTACACAACGGCTCATAAACACTGACAGTTACCATAAAAAAAAAAGACAAACTCTAACAGTAATCAGTGAGAAATATGGAAATACAGGATGTCTGAAAACATGACGTTAAAAATTAGGAAATTGTCACCTCACAACAATACCTAAAATAAACTCACCTATATTCACGATTCCATTTGAAGTCCCTAAACTGAAGTACAACAACCACACATAGTTGATATCAGGAACGCGGGGTACACAGACTATAGCTGCAGCAGACGCTGTAGTCGCCACAGCAACAAGTAAGTTCAGCCATCTTTCAAATTTGTCCGCCAAAATTCCGCCAATCACAGCGCCAAGAAATCCGCCGGCGCCCCGCCCAGCGAGAGCTTTGGCTACCGATTCGTAGTTGGTGTCATACAGAAGCTTCATGTCGATCATGGTCGGTCCAGAGATTTCCAGACACAGGCCCTGTAACATCGATGTACACTACACCACCGCCTGCGCTAATCTTGCCAATGTTTGAATTGATTTTCATTTAAAAATGCTTGAATATTGGCTTGAAATCAAGCAGTTTTATTGACTGAGCCTGAGCTGTGATATACATCTCATGCTCAGCCAATCAAACTGCGTGATTGAGAGATGAGATTATCAATAGATGTTTAGAAACGTCGATAGCAGTGGCCTGTTTCACCAACATTTCAAATTATACTTATCTAGCAAAGTATACTTTGAGTGAGAAATTTTATTAATTTTTATTACACTGAATTTATTACATTATCACAGCCATTTTGGCTGTGATAATGTAATACATTCAGTATAATTATTCTGCATACTTTTAATCATCAAATATATGCAGTCGTTAGTTCTATATGACATAATGCATTTTGGAAAAAATAAATGATTACGCCCTCAAAGTATATTTTGCTAGATAAGTATTCTTTGCAATTTTGATGAAATCGGCTACTGGGCAAGATTAACGCGGGCGGTTGTGTAATGAATTGGATCTGAATCATACAGCAGTAAGTATTCTCAACGTTTTATAGCCAGTTCTGTCAGAGATCATTTTCATATGATCCTTTGTTTAGTAATTTATAATAATTAATATAATAATAACTATGAATAATTATAAATATATTATATTATAGTATTTATATTATCTAATACCTATAAGTATGAAAACATCGAATATTTAATAATACAAACACTGATAATATTTGTAATAATAGACAGTTAATAAGCGAGGTATGCACTCAATTTTCGTATAAAATGCATAAAATGCAACACAACCAGATGCATTCAATTTCTAATAATATTGTTAGAGCCTTTCATCTTGGAGATGCATACAGTAATGAACGAGATATTAAGTCAAGCACCCGTTCTCTACCTAATCAATGGAATTGGTTCGTAAATGCGATGGAATATATGTATAACATATGTGAACACTGTCTAGTTACTGCATCCTATACGGCACATGGAGTAGCCAAGTCGGCCGTCATTGTTTGTTCGAGCCATCAGCCAGCTTCACCTCTTCTGGCGTTTGACAAGAAACTAACAATGCGAAGTAGAACCTCTGCTACATTGGAGCTAATCATACATAGAAAAGCCAGGACCATGGACTCCTATCAATTATATTACATCAAGATGTACTTCAAGTCAGATATTGGTGCATTTTTGTCAACATTCTCAAACTGTACATAAGCTATGGCTGACGTGTACACGTTTCCTAGACACTGTACTGTGCTACATGCAAATACACATGGGCCATATATACTCTCCCCATAGGAAGCTTCACTGCACTATTGTAATATATTATTTTATTATATACCTACCCATGAAATACATAGATATACGATGTAAATAAAAGTCATATGTTCTCATCGATGAAATAAACAACTTCCGGTGAAAATACGACTACTTCCGCTATCTATATTCATAAAATCTATGTTCGGGAAAATAGCGTAAATAGGCTGCAAATACATATTCATTACCGTATACAGTCTAAAAAATTGCTAATTTCCATGGAGCGGTATATACTAAATAGAATATTCATATTTTTGCAACGAATATGACATATATGTTCATCGAGCGGTGTGAAATGTCCATATTTCACTCGTGAACTATGGACATTTCACACCACTCGATGAACATATATGTCATATTCGTTGCAAAAAATATGAATATCCTCTATATAATAGAGTCATTAGTGGGTATATATGGTATGTGTTCAACACTTGGGTGGTTAGCCAAGTAAAAATGACACACTGTGCCATTTTCTGTGTATGAGACTATTTATATTGATGATTGGTGTTGTAAAAAAAACAGGCACACAATTGTCCAAAAAAACTGATACATTTTATAGTTTGGTGTAATATAGTTGATGGGAGTCCATTGTCCTGGCCTTGTATATTAGCTAAAGTATATCACATGTTCTACTTTGCATTGTCAGTTTCTTGTCAAAGGTCAAAAGAGGTGAAACTGGCTGATGGCTGGAACACACAAAGAAGGCGGAGTTGGCTACTCCATGTGCCGTATAGGATACAGTAACGAGGCAGTGTTCACATATAATGATATATATGGTAAACATATATTCCACCACATTTACAAATTACAGTGGGGTCAGCGTGTAAGTGCACACACGAACGAACACGACAGGTTGGAACGCTGACCCCACTGTAATTATGATATTGAATATGTAGGCATAATTATACATTCATGTATGTATATCTATGTGAAAATTATAGCTTATTTATGTCTAGGTTAAATAAAGCATGCGAAACCATTTTACCAGTCCGATCCCCAGCATCCGGGGGTCAGTGGACGAATGAGTCGAAGTCCATTTTAGTCACTTTGGGACTTTACTATTGGGGGTGGGGTAATCTTAAATTGAGGGCCCAAATGGCCCGATGTTGCTAGGGGGTCCGGGGGCATGCTCCCCCCGAAATTTTTGAAATCTTAGCGGCATGAAACGCCATTTCCTGCATTCTCCGGGTCCAGTCTTGAGGGCCCGATGTTGCCAGGGGGTTCCGGGGGCATGTTCCCCCGTAAATTTTTGAAATCTAAAAGGCGTGAAACGCAATTTTCTGCATTCTCAGGGCCCAGTATTGAGGACCCAAATGGCCTGATGTTGCTAGGGGGTCCGGGGATTTTTTAAATCTAAGAGGCGTGAAACGCCATTTCATGCATTCTCATGGCCCAGTCTTGAGGGGTCCGCTTAAGCGAAGGAGTCGAGGGGCGGGGGGAGTGGGATTGCTCCCCCGGAAATTTTTTAAATCTAAGTGGCGTGAAACGCCATTTCCTGCATTCTCAGGGCCCAGTCTTGAGTGCCAAAGGGCCCGATGTTGCTAGGAGGGTCAAGGGTCATTCTCCCCCGGAAATATTTGAAATCCTGCATTCTCAGCAAGTTTGAGGATGAGAAAAATTATTGGCCACCACCCGCCCCCCCCCCCCCCCACCCCCCCCCCCCCCACTTCTGCCGCCCCTGCTGACACTGACCCAGTCACAACCAGTCCCCGCCCCCGTGTTGTTACCTTCGTGGTATAGACGAGGAACAGCAGGAACGTTTTAACATATTTCAGTTTCAGTCCGTCAGTATTATCCTCCATATTATCACTTTTTTTTTTAATTAAAGACGTTCTGAATTCAGATAACACATGAAACACAATCCACGTCATGTAAATAAACACCGACACACGTGTTTACACGTATTGAATGGCCAGACTTGATTGCTATGAAAGATACACCGAGTCGGAAACACATTTTAGATAACTCGTACATGGATATTTTCTCAAATATTAACGCTATTAGTTCCCCTGTGTGTATGCGCATTTCAGATTGGATGGGTTTGTGAAATTTGAGTGTACATGTATCACTACTTCTACGGAGCCCCGCAGGAGACGTAGAATTATTTTTTTATTAATTCGTTCCCACGAAAAAACAATTCGTTCCCACGAAATAACAATTCGTTCCCTCAATTTAACAATTCCTTCCCTCGAATTAACAATTCGTTCCCACAAAATAACAAAACAATTGGTTACCTCAAGTATTGCAAAATAGTTGTTGCGCCCCCCCCCCCCCCCCCCCCCCCCCCCCCCCCCCCCCCCCCCCCCCCCCCCCCCCCCCCCCCCCCCCCCCCCCCCCCCCCCCCCCCCCCCCCCCCCCCCCCCCCACCCCCCCCCCCCCCCCCCCCCCCCCCCCCCCCCCCCCCCCCCCCCCCCCCCCTAACCCGAACCCAAATCCTGGATGCGCGCCTGGATTTAGTATATTTAACTAACAGCATATGCAGATACACACAGTCTAATGACACAGTAAAAGCATGTATCGGCCATTATTATTACCAAACTGCAATTCTATTTACCAAAGAACATTATGTTTTGCGAGGTAAAATATCGCTATACACTTAGCTGAAATTCATCATGACATGCACGTGAGACTTGTCAGTTTATACCTAATATATAAGAAGATGTGCGATATCACATGAAAAAAAGTTACAAAACGTATTGTATTTTCCGTAAATGACGTCGAAAGTTTACGAAATGTCAGAGCAAATTGCTATATGGAAATTTTTTTTACAGAAAATATCACGGTTTCTGTAAATATTTTTCATGAAAAATCGCATGCTTCTCTTCTCTCTCTCTCTCTCTCTATATATATATATATAACGTTTGTGCAATTGATAACAAAAACTGTATTGACCCGAAAATGGTATGCTTGTTTGGGTATGTATGTTTGTTTTTCAGAAAGCCAGTCTGACTGATGTTCCACAAGTTCCCAGTAAAAGAAATTCTCAGTGCACGACGGTCATATTTTCAAGATGGCTACCAAAATGATACGTTTACAGCCGTCGTCATAAAAAACAATAACGTACCACATGTGGGCCGTGCTGAAAATGGAACATTATTAGTACGAAGTGAGCAACAAGCATACATAGCCACATATCAGCATTATGTCAACACGACGATGTTAATAATCGGACTGACCAGGCCCTTTCCATAGTCGGTGGCAAATGCGGCTTCTGGGTATTGCGGACAGTGTATATCCAGATCAGCATGTGCATCTGGGGGCCGTTTCACTAAACTTCGTACGACCAAAATGTTCGTAAGTGCAAAATTATGATAGTCTGTAAATTTCACATTAACAATGTTTTCTTGTCAATAATTAGTGGATTTACATTTATTGAGCATAGGCTGCATATGCAGCCTATGCTCACTAAATGTAAATCCATAAAGTGAAATTTACAGACGATCTTAAATTTGAACTTACGAACATTTTAGTAGTAAGAAGTTTAGTGAAACGGGCCCCTGATCAGGATATGCGCTGTTCCATCAACGAAACACCCATCATGCTTCTAACAAGCGATATATATAATTATATATATCCTGGCTTATTAGTAAGATAAATGATTGAACAAGTGTTTATTTTGTACGTGTATGTGCGCGCGCATGCGCGAACACAAGAATCCTGGGTGCCGTTTCACTAAACTTCGTACGACTAAAATGTTCGTGCACAATTATGATAGTCAGTAAATTACACATTAACAATGTTTTCTTGTAAACAATTATTGGATTTACATTTATTGAGCATAGGCTGCATATGCAGCCTATGCTCAATAAATGTAAATCAATCAATTGAAATTTCCAGACGATCCTAAATTTGCATTTACGAACATTGTAGTCGTACGAAGTTTAGTGAAACGGGCCCATATTCACACATTGCATACGTCCGCGTACCACACTATCAGTAATATGTTCCACATGTTATGAAAACTGAGACATTTACTACCATGAAGTACTGTGGTGCGGCATACATACAATTTGTTCATTGTTGTTACTGGAGGAAAATACATGCAATACAAGAGATAAAATATGACCATCTATAATTAACGGACATTAACGTCAACTTGGGTTAGTTACCATTGCCATTCCGGACCGTAACTGGGTCAGTCAGTATTGACCAGCAACCCTGGAAATTTGGTATATTTACCCACAGGTTGAAGTAAAGGACCGAGGTCTATAAATACATTAAATATGCATAAAAGCATCAATAAATGAAAAAAAAATAAGCTAATTTTTTTTGTTTACTTTTATATATAAACATATATGTAGGGAGCAAAACAAATTTGTTTAGCTTATTTTGTTTTCATTTATTGATGCTTTTAGGCATATTTAATGTATTTATAGACCTCGGTCCGTTACTTCAACCTGTGTATTTATCCAGTATGGACACCTGTTAGACAACACATATAACTGTCCATATCGGCTCCATGTTTCATAAACATCTAAATATCATGGATAATTACAGTGGAGCCTCTCTAAACCGGACACCCTGGGAGGACCCCAGGGTGTCCGGTTTAGAGATGTTCCACTGTAATTCAGGTACATAAGCTTGCCGAGACATTATCGTGTTAATTTCTAACATGAAGAGTTATTAGCAGTATATATAAATTGCCGTGAAACCCATCAAAATTAAACAAATTTATTTTTCTAGATGTTCGGTTTAGAGACGTTCCACTGTACATCATTTGCCTGTAAGATATGGAGCACTAACATCCACAATTTGCGTTAAAATCGGTGGAAAATCAGTTTCTACATGTATGTCCAAAAGAGACTAACGAAAAGTACTTGTAAAGTACAGACATACTGGAGACAAGCCATCAACACATACGGCGGCTGTGCTCCGGATTACTGCGCGAAATTAAGTCATCAAATTGGTGGCCGCCAGCAGTAATCCAATTTGCACATTTGTCTCTGGGGCCCTAAGCCCGCGAACTGGTTCTACCCAGATGTACAATTTCAAAAATTCAAAATTCCCATTCGGCCCAAGTTTTTATTCCGCCTTTTGCGGACGGCGTGCAAGTCCATAGAGACAGTGCGGCCGTTAAACGTAAGCAAGCAAGCAAGGAGACAAGCCATGTACTTTTGTACATACGAAAATGTGCAATATTTCCTGAAAACAATATTTACAGACAATATCAGTTTCTGTAAATAGTTTTAATGAAAAATCGCACATCTTCTGTGGTACAAACTCACATGGCTTGTATCAATTATAACAAGGACATCTGGGGCCCGTTTCACTAAACTTCGTACGACTAAAATGTTCGTAAGTGCAAATTTAGGATCTTCTGGACATTTCAATTGATGTATTTACATTTATTGAGCATAGACTGCATATGCAGCCTATGCTCAATAAATGTAAATCCAATACATGTTTACAAGAAAACATTGTTAACGTGAAATTGACATGCTATCATAATTTTGCACTTACGAACATTTCAGTCGTACGAAGTTTAGTGAAACGGCCTACAGGGACTTTCAAGATTGGTCCGAGCCAGGACATAATAGAGCATATTCCATCGTACGTGTTTGAATAGCGTGAAATAATACAAGAGTGTACGTCGGCTTCCGCGTAAACAACGAGTAAGCGAAGCGAACGAGTTGTTTACTCGGAAGCCGACGTACACTAGTGTATTATTTCAAGCTAGTCAGACACGCACGGTGGAATATCCTATTTATTACATTTCTGAACAACATTTTCGAACAAAAATGCATATTATAATGTTTCGGGGGCGTTTGCATCTGCGTATGTATTTTTGTGGGCGGTGTTTACTTTACAACGAGTGCGAGAGAGTGCATGCGGTTATTACGGGTGTTCGCTTCATGGTGTCTCATTTATAAGTTACGGGTTTTCTCTCTGAGATAAATGTATGCATATAATAGCAGGAAATGTAATAAATACATGTATATAATATGTATCCTTGGTCAGATGTATCTGGAAAGTGCCTGGTCCCTTTCGTAACACTTTCACATTTAATTATATAACCATGACTGTTTCATGCACATTTTTAACTATTCCACTAATCTTTTTTTCTCAAAATGTTAAATATAGCATCAAATTTCTGCATACTGCAGATTCCGATGAGACGGCTCATTATGAGCGGGCTCATCTGGATCTACAGTGTTTGCAAATGTTGGCTGTACATGTATGGACTGCAGGGGCGGATCTAGAGGGGGGGGGGGGGTGTGGGGGGGGGGTTCCGGGGTTGCACCCCCCCCTCCGTTCAGGTTCAGCCACGGAGTTTACATAGATCACAGTTTACCACCAGTTGGAGTCTGAATTTAAATGCCGTAAAACACAGGAAAGAGTATTTCGCAATTAGGACAACCCCCTAGTTGCGAACAGTAAATCTTACAATTACACCCGTACCGTCCGTAGCTAGCTACGGAAGGTACGGGAGTAGATTGCAAGAGTTACATTCGCAACTAGACAACCCCCTCACCCGTTCCCCAAATGCTGGATCCGCCCCTGGCCTGTGGGATTGAACGGGCTAATTATGTCTTCATTTTCTTTCTCTTTTTCTTTATATAGTCTAGAAGTTTGGATCGATTTCCAAATGCCTGTGAGTTTTGAGACGATCGAATTCTGAAATTGAGAAACTTAAAATTGGAATGCCAAGGCATCGGAATTGATAGGACGAACTTAATTATTTAAGTCTGGTATATTTGACATAATGCGAGTTGAATTGGCTCGTTACAATGACCTTGACCTAGCGATATTGAGGAATTTGCGTTATCAGTAACACACAGATTTGTTAAAACTGTTTCCACCAAATAGCATTGCGGAAATTTACGTATAAAACAGGTCAACTGTTAATGTATATACCTCAATATATATAATCATAATAAAAGTGACATGGTATCACAAAACAAGTTCAGTGCTGTCGTGTTTGTTAAAGAGTACAGCAAAACCAATAATCCCAATTTCTCCAGTCACAGCCATATAGGAACAAGTCGGCCAATAAATAGTGTGACCGTAAACCAGCCCTGGTACAGCTTAGCAACAAGGAGTAAATTCTCAGGACAACGGCATTGATTCATCATTGTTATTATTATGACAGAGAGATACATCAACTAGATGCTGCAGGAAAGGTATGTCTGTGCCAAACATTTTATTATATTATTTGCTTGCTCTACACATGCAGGTTAAATTTTTGTGTGCGACTTGATGTGGGGGTGAGGTAGAGATTTCGAAAGTGAAAGTAGACGGTTCCGTCAAAAAAGGGGAAATAACTCATGGAAATCAACCCGTATGACCCCGTGTTTGACATGGATCTAGAACCGGCTTAGGTCACTGACTCCAGTAATGGAAGTAACAACATCGATTTTGCCGCAGGTAGTTTACGATTGTCGTGTTTGTGTGAATGTGGGTCTATGGGAAATCAATTGCCTGCCTGTTTCCTATATATGCAAAGTGACGGCAGACACCCCTTGCATCATCATGGCGACACTGAAACCCTATGTACTCAATTATATTTCTATACAACGGCTATCTACATTATTAAAGTGCTAATGTCTCACAATCAGGTGGTTCTACAAACTTATGGAATTTGGTTACTGACCATTTTTTTTACTTGGATATGTGCTCGTTTGCAAAACCGTCTGATTTCGTCTAGTATATCGACTGGAAAATTAGTTAGTGATTCGTCACCATCATTATAGTACGTAAATAGCATCGTCAATGGACACGCGTTTCCAACGACTGCTGTATAATTAACTCATTCAAAACCGTAACCATGGCGTTGATGATTTCTTTTATAATAACTTGGTCATCAGTGATTGTAAGGCCGAATTTTATCAGTTCCGAAATGGAATTACTCACGGCTCAGTGCATGTTGGCCGTTACTGCCATTAAATTGCTTCGCTGTGGAAATCTAATTAATAATTCAAAGGGTTGGTGGACGAACGGGGCTAACTCCATGATGGAGTTAGTCCCCTTCATTCACTTATATTTTCAATCTTGGTTTTGTTCTGCGGTTTTAGCAAGCAACTACGTGTAAATAGTTGCAAATGATTCTGGGGTTACTAGCGAAAACATTTCCTGTTCTGAGATTTGTAACCAAATGCGTAATTTAGCTCTGGTCATTGAAGACGTATTGGAAATCTCCATAATGCTGTAATAAGAGATGGCGGGTCTCGAGAGACAGCTAAGTGACACATTTCCACCGCATTAGAAATAGGCAACGGCTGACAAAATCACCGTATTAGGTTTCCGACCAGTGTATGCCCTGATCAGCATTCGCGCAGTCTGATCATGGCATACACTGTTCGCAATTGAGCTGAGATGGCTGATGTCTCTAACGAATTCCAACATGCATCAACACCGAGCTGTGTTACTACACTTGGTACAAGTTCAATAATCATTATTTGCCATGGCGTTTCGTATAGGCGACTGAACGTATCTGTAGTAATTGCAATAAATGTATATCCTGATACTCCTGAGTACTCCAAAATATCCTCTCAGTATCGCTATATAAAAATAACACAATAAAGTGTATATCATTTGTTTCGGTTTTGTAGACTGAAGCACCTTTGTTAACACAACGACGAATAGCATGATACTAATATGCTCCAATATGTGGTGGCACGTTAGGGACATTTCGTCCCCTCGTTCTACATAACAAGGGTGTGTAATGCATGACTTTTGAAGTCAATGTGCAGCATATATGTGTCCCACGCACAGACGAAATTATGGACAGAAATTTCATTTCCCGGTGCCTACGCCTCCAAGAAACAAAGGCGATGTTAAACAAATGTTCTTTGTTTCTCTGCCGCTACGAAGTGAAGACGAAGAAACGAAAGAACTAACATTTGTACACAGAACTAATATTTAGAGGCGTAACATTATACGTTCATTCGCAGCAGCAATACATCGAAATGCAGAACCCTTAAAGGTACATGCCCACTCAGTAGGCACAAACTGTTCTTCATATAGGAATGAATGGCATTTTTGTGGAATTTATCGGGGTATAAACTTGGGAAAGTCGTGGAATACTGGACGAAAGCCGGAAGGCCTCGTCCAGTATTCCCGCGACTTTTCCAAGTTTATATCCCCGATAAATTCCACAAAAAAGGCCATTCATTCCTTATAATTCCAGCATTTGAAATAAATGCATCAAGAAAATGTGTTTATTTTCCGTTTTCTTAATAATTATTTTAACTGCGCCTCACGGTTACGGAAAGTAGTTCGGCGTGGATATAAATTTTGGACAGAGACTTGCTACGGGCCAATCAAATGTTAGGGAATTGTGTAAATATTTTTGTGCTGGAATTATTAGGAATTAAATACGTGTGTAAGTGTATTACTAAATGATTATATCTGTATAGCGGGCACTTGCACTTTTTAGAACTGGTGGAATAGTGACACATTTATACACTTATTTAATTCATACAAAGGACAGTTTGTGCCTACTGAGTGGGCATGTACTTTTAATATTCGTTCATTCGCGGCGAAGAAATGAATACATGATAAGGAATTTTACATTCTCTTTTATATTCCTCCTCGTCAACAGGCGAAGGATCGAAATAAATATTGAACGCGATGGAATGAAGATTTAGAGTCGTAAATTTATGTTCCTTCTGCGCGAGAAACCGACAAGCCATTGTACAGCGGAACCTCTCTAAACCGAACACCCTGTGAGGTCCACAGGGTGTCCGGCCTAGAGAGGTTATACTGTAAATAAGCACTCCATGAACAAAAATAAATAACAGTGAAACCTGTCTAAATTGAACACAACGGGGTCCCCATGGTGTCCGGTTTAGAGAGGGTCTACAGTACTGTATCAGACTGCGCGTGCGTACTGACTGGCATGGGGTTTCGTTTGTCACAAACACAATACGCATCATTTTAGCCGGCGGCTCCAACTAATTTAATCGAATACAATTTATTCCCTCATTTAAGCTGGAGCTAAAAAACGAGCGCTATAAAACTCTCTCTAAATTGGCATACATCAGCAGACGTCACGTGCTGGCTGATGACAAACGCCTTTAATTGTATAAACCCTAAAATGTGTCATTCCCCGATGAGTGGAATGATGGTTTTGTGTTTTGGAGTTATCAACGGTCGGATTCTGCTGGAACTCGTGCTGAAACAAACATAGCCTTTGAATCATACGGTCTGTGTCAGCGTATGACCATATTTGCTTTTTTGAAGGCTAGGAACCAATGTGCATGATCACGTGGTTACAACAACAACAACGTCGCCCACTCCAAAGTAGGCATTATTTGATATTTTCCTTAATATGCAACGGATTTTGATGAAATATGGCGCAGCAAACGCGTCTTCATGAGCTGCATTTGGTGGTCTAGTGAGTTTGGCATAAACTTATGTCGTTTTTGCGAATAATCGATTTCCGTGTCGGAGACACGGAAATCGATTCTTCGAAAAAACGACAGAAGTTTGGGCGAAAATACAGAGACCACCAAATGCAGCTTAACAAGACACGCTTGATGCGCCATATTTCATCAAAATCCGTTACGTAAGGACAAAATAAAAGAATACGTACTTTGAATCGGTACTTGTTGTTGTTGTTAGTACAATGTGAGCATACATGTACACCTTGGGAACTAGTTATATTTCGTTCCAATGCGCTTACACTGTGTATATATTTCAAATTGATATAGATTGTTATTCAATAAAAATATTTTTTATCAACTCATTAAATACGCGAATGTCGTAAAACATGGTGGCGTATTCATGCCATCTACATGTACTACTCATTTCAATTTTATTAAACGTGATAACTTGATAGCTAATTCGTCTCGGCACAATAAGTCGTCCTAAGTACATACTTATCACATCAAGACGACTTAATTAATGGTTAAGACGAGCTGAATTGCACGAAATAACTAACACGTAATCTCTCAACAGACTTAATCTTCTCACCAGGGACATTGAATTTAGTACATTTTTATATCGTCTTGACCAGTTAGTAAGTCATCCTGACGCCATAGGTATCGCATCAAGACGGCTTTCTATCTGGTTAAGGCGAAATCAAATGTATGAAGTCGTCTTACAGTCTGGGCGAGAACATTTGTAGAAATCGAAATCGATGTGTCTAGTGAACAGTATCGCGTCTTTGAGCAGATTTCGTCTGAGATGTATTGCCCAATCTTGATCTCGTCTTGACCAAATAGTAAGGCATCAAGTGGATGACAGAATTACGCCATGTAGGAACCTATGGGCCGTTTCACTAAACTTCCTACGACTAAAATGTTCGTAGGTGAAAATTTAGAATCGTCTGAAAATTTCAATTGATGGATTTACATTTATTAAGCATAGGCTGCATATGCAGCCTATGCTCAATAAATGTAAATCCAATAATTGTTTACAGGAAAACATTGTTAAGGTGAATTTTGCAGACTATCATACTTTTGTACTTACGAATATTTTAGTCGTACGAAGTTTAGTGTCACAGTTTTGTTCTCCTGTCACAGCCACATATATGAAACAAATGGTATACGTCTGTAGCCCAATGACGGATTATATTGCTTGTTAGACGCATGGCGCGTGCTTCATTGATGGAATGGCGAACAGTGCAGATCCTGATTAGACTTTGCGGATGCACATTAATTATTAAAAAAAACCAATGTCCCTTGCGGGGCTCCGTACATATGTAATGCACTCCTACGCGCGTGTATGTGGTTTTATATATACCTATATATACCTATATATATATACCTATATTAATAATATACTTATCGTCGTCTAAAACAGGAATCATTACTTCCCGCAATAGGCTTTGTTATGAACATGTCAACGACAGCATGTGTACATTACGATTGCCATCTGGGAATGAAACCTGCTTTTATATTGGTATCTCCTTCCACGGCTGTTGGCGACTGGTCATTTCCCCCATCACTATGTCACCAACAATTGAAGTGGTCAGCGGAAGAAGGGGGCTATTTCACTACTCCTTCATAAATATGAGTTTACGAGACACTATGTACAACAATGAAAGCTGGAAAAGAATAAAAAGGTGAGACTCTCACCTTTTTATTCTTTTCCAGCTTTCATTGTTTATCGGATTTACTGTTTATTCGACTCTGAGTTTTGTTCGAGTTCGCTGAATTGTATTTCTGATGTTAATGCAAACAACACACATAACAGTCTTGGAACGTTCACATATGCATTACAGTGGAACATCTCTAATAAGGACATATATAAATCGTCAGTGAGTTTTATTTTGATTTGCTTCGCTGTCAATTATCTCTGATGTTAATACCAAATAAAATACACACGTCTTATGATGACCGTATTACACACAGTAAACGTCGCACTTGGGTGGTGCAAACTGTATTTTATCCCGTCAACACAGTGCGTATGTGCCGTGAAAGACGGTGCCGTGAAACATTTAGATATCCTGTCGATACGACCTAATCACTGTGCATGAATATGTGCGGTGACTGGGGTTATTTTTATTGCATTTTAAAGCTAGGTGTATGTGTTGACGGGAGAAATAGAATAGTAGGTTAGTGCCGTGAATGGGAAAACATATCTGGCGCGGCACGGAAACGGGATGTGCTCGGCAGAGCCTCGCCCATCCCGTTTCCAAAGCCTTGCTAGATATTTTTCCCCGTTCACGGCACTTACCTACTATTCTCTATTTATATTTTGATTAGCGAGGTTCCACTGTATTATTTCTTGGCGATGACGACGGTGCCACACGGAAGATTATCAGTGAAGTGTGAAAGAAAGTGGCCGGTATGCGTGTTATGATACAGTGAAACCTCTATAAACCGGACACACTGGGAGACCGCAATCTTAGGTGTTACGTTTCCGCTACTATTTTAAAGTGGATAATTAAACAAATTCGGCAGTCGAAATATAGCAATATGTATCATCATGAGTATGGTGAACTCCATATACATACATTTTATCACCCGATGACCCAATTCTGGAAGGCAGCAGCGCTATAACAGCCATGTTTCTGTAATCGTAGACATGTCTATGAATACCAAGGAAGATGTCTCTTTGTCTTAAACCCTCTCTCCGTGTGCTTGACGTCTGTGACCTGCCACTACAAACGGGGCTTAGTGAGAATTTTACCGTGAGAGATGAGCTAATACGTGTGCAACCTGACACGGGCGCCAGGTTTTCGATGGATTCATGAGGAATAGTTCCAAAACTCAATAGCGAACAGTGTAGCCGCACAGTCTGATCTGGGGCTACACTGGTCGCAAATTCGTTAAGCTATTCGTTACGGTGGATGGTTCAATTTTATAGGCCATATCGATTGATCATAGGGGACAGAAAGGACACACATGTACATCATCCATACACACTATTTGTTAGCATAGATCTAGTATATGCCAATTAGGTTGACATTGTTGTTGTTGTTGTAACCACGTGATCATGCACCTTGAATAGTGTACAGCTGTGATTGTTGGGGAATTGAAAACTCTCTACTACTCCAGTACACTTTACTAGTCAATATTACACCATTTTCGAAGGTAAAAGTTACTAATTTGCAACTCAAAGTATACGTTTCCTTACTGAATATGACGTAATTGAACAAACATACAAATGTTTCCACATTCAATTACTATGCGTACAATATATACATGTAATGTGTGTAAACATTGCAATCAACGACTCGTCTAAACTGTGATTCTATTTCAAAATGATCATGGTATAGTACGTTTGCACGCATATCTTCAATCCAATATGACTAATAGAATAAAATGGCCGCAAGATTAAATATTGATCACATTAAGGCACACAAATACTCCATTTTTGGACCAATTACACCAATCTACGCCTCTAAACTGGTACTCATTTGTAAATTGATTAGACTATAAAATTGTACACACGGATACTACTGTCTGTTTCACGTTTTGCTGCCGACGAACTTTTGGCTATTAAACACATTAAATCTAAAAAATATTTAAAAGTAAGTACTTTTTTAACAATAACAAAAGTCACCCTCCCCAAATAAAATTTGATTTTATTGCGAAAAAAAGATTTTCCTATGGCAATTTAACATAGGGGCTAAAAATAGAATTTTTTAAATATTTTTTATTTGTGGACCGATTTTCAAAATCTAACTTTTGTTTTGTTAGTTACATCATTTTCAAGCTATCTCGCCAGGCTTCGGAGTCAATTTCCAAATCTTTTGGAAATTGACTCCCCATGTTAAATTCCTATAAGAAAATCGTTTTTTCGCAATAAAATCAATATTTGATGGATTTTTTTGGGGGAAGGTGACGTTTTTGTTATTGATGAAAAAGTACTTACTTTTATATATTTTTTAGATTTAATGTGTTTAATAGCCAAAAGTTCGTCGGCAGCAAAACGTGAAACAGACAATAATATTATCCCATAACTGCTCCACGGGCTCCATGTTATAGCTATATTGTAGGTTGATACAGACCCGCTGTGTAGTTAATACTCACAAAATAGTACTACTCGGGAAGAAATTACCCCTTTACGACACATTGGTGCACGTTTACAATCAACGTTTTTTACAAAGTAATCAATCTACACGGCGGATAATTGCCTAATACATGGCTAATGTATCACTACGCCCACTGACGATATGCTATTATATTGGTGGGTATCATGAGTGTGCAGCTATTCTAGATACATGCTAGTATGTACAGTGGAACCTCTCTACACCGGACACTCTGAAACAAATCGATGGTCTAGTAACATAAGGTCGTAACTGCTATGCTTTAGCATAGCAGTTACGACCTTATGTTACTAGACCATCGATATGTCTGTTTAATTTAGATGTGTTTAGCTGGTATGTAACTCGTAATGATAATGACTGTTCATGATTGCAAAACACTAACATGTTTCCCGCCATTCGTTGGGCGCGCCCCTTCAAGCAACAAGACAGGAAGGGTAGTGAAACGGCATGGCCCGCACGGTCTATAACAATTACCCAGCCCAATAAATGTGGGGCTTACTATACACACAACGACCAGCATGCTGGCACGATGTCAGCGGTTGGGCGTGGTCTGTTTTCAATAGGCGGAAAACAGGAGTGCCCAGAGAAAAATCACAGCAAGCTTGCACGGAACAGACAAAACCGTCCGGATATAATTCTCGGTACTACATGAACCAAAACACTGGTTCAGTTTTGACGGGCGTTGAATACCCACAACAGACAAGCTGCCCATGGGTAGAATCAGGGCACCGAGTCATTGCTAACCCAGCTGCATCGTTGAGTGGAGTGCCACCAGCCCCGCCTCTCGAAACGCTAGTGATATTCACCATTAATTGCAATAATACACTATTTATATTATTTGTAATACTGGGGGCCATTTCACTAAACTTCCTACGACTAAAATGTTCGTAGGTGAAAATTTAGAATCGTCTGTAAATTTCAATTGATGGATCTACATTTATTGAGCATAGGCTGCATATGCAGCCTATGCTCAATAAATGTAAATCCAATAATTGTTTACAAGAACATTTGTTAATGTGAAATTTACAGACTAATAATTTTTGCACTTACGAACATGTTAATCGTACGAAGTTTAGTGAAACGGCCCCCTGGTTACTGCCCACTTTCAACAATGTTAGGTTAACACAACTGTGTGCAAGCTGCAATTAAGAGCCGGCGATATACCGTTGGTCACGTGACTGCATCAGAGATATAAATTTTGGACAGAGACTTGCTACGGGCCAATCAAATGTTAGGGAATTGTGTAAATATTGTTGTGCTTGAATTATTGCTTTTTGATACTCACTACATCTGATATCAGTTGGGTTTTTGGCAATTTTAATTGGGTATTTAAGCAAATTCGCAGCTTATCTGGAGCACTGGTTATAGTTCCACATATTTTTAACCCTTCCAACCCTAAGCAACTGGATTGGACTGCGATATGCTAATTTTCCGACCAATCCAATCGTCACAAAATGATTTTTCAGATTAGTTCATTTATGAAAAGTGGGTGTTTTTGTTCTAACAAATATGAACATTACTTGAAAAAAATGTTACGTGTTGCAACATTTAATGATTAATTCAATAGCTATTGGCGAAAGCATCGCAATATGTGATTAATTGAGACGAAATGCTGTACTTACATTGGTCGAGAAATTAGGGCAAACAATAAACAGTCTAACGTTACCTTACCAGTAGCCGATTTCACCAACACTGCAAAGTATACTTATCTAGCAAAGTATACTTTGAGGGAGAAATCATTTATTTTCCCCAAAATGCATTATTTCATATAGAACTAACCACTGCATATATTTGATGATTAAAAGTATGCAGAATTATTATACTGAATTTATTACATTATCACAGCCAAATTGGCTGTGATAATGTAATAAATTCAGTATAATAAAAATTAATAAATTTATCCTTAAATTGAAATTTTTCTGTGAAGGTATACTTTGCTGGATAAGTATACTTTGCCATGTTGGTGAAATAGGCTACTGGTAACATGTAAGTGATTTAATCACGCACGTGTACGACATAATCACATTTTGTTGCTAAAACCATTAGAACGATGTTGTTGTTTTTACCTTCTGTCTCAATAAAACATGGTTTAACAACACTTTAAAATCATTTCTGTTGATTATAATGTGTTGTCAAATGAGAAACACGGAATATAGAATATAAACAACAGACAACGAAATGTAATTCAGCATTGTAAGGTTTAAACATGCGTTATGCATTAGCTACATGTATCTTTTTACGGTTCTACGGTTATCGTCAGTATGTGCCTACCATTGCTTGTTGTTTATGGTAACCAAATCAAAGCCTTTCGAATATTTAGCCAAAATCTCCAGCCATAATTACTTTTGGCATTTCAGCTACTTTTAAACTAACCCGCCATTTCTTCTATTTTACAGGTCTAAGTAAACTAGAATAACAACAAAATGACAACAACACCGTTTAGAATATATACAATATACACATACATTTGAGACACGCCATGTGATTTTGTACCTTCGGACATCTGCGTAATTTCATGAAATACGTTTACACAATTTACAATATTTTCCGTAAATGGCGTAAAAAATTGACAAAATATTACATGCGGAATATAATGTTGTCAACTTTTGACATTATTTATGAAAAATATTGTAAATTTTGTGTAAACGTATTTCACGAAATTACGCAGACGGTCCGAAGGTACAAAAGCAAAAACGACAGAAGTTTGAGCGAAAATGCAAAGACCACCAAATGTAGCTTAACAAGACGCATTTGATGCGCCATATTTCATCAAAATCCGTTACGTAATAAGGACAATATAAAAGAATATGTACTTTGAATCGGATGGATTCTGGAAGTTTCAGTACTTGTTGTTGTTGTTAATACCATGTGATCATACACCTTGAATCTGGCATTTTCCCAATTGCCGTACACATTGTCATTTGTTAGCGGATCGTCCTAATCGAAGCACAAATACATCATATGCTATCGGGATACCAGTGAAGTATAATAGCATTTTAAGCACCGTAACAAATATCATTTGGCGTAGACTCTAGAGAAATCTACCTTATTGAATAGCCGAACTATTCCGATATTAAGTAAAACATAATTCCCTCACGACATCGAAGCTTTGATTAAAAGGAAATCCAACAAAAAAAATCGAAATTTTCTTTTATTTTAACAACTTTCGTCATCAGTATCGGAATATGGGTGGTTTTCAAATCCAGTAAAATACAGCTATGATATACGAGTATACAGTCATCCAGAGCAGGGAATATATCGATGTAACGTGATCCTAGAACCGATAACAACGACCATTACAATGGTGTTAACGCATTTCCGCTTTTTCAAAGCAAACTTTTGTCGATATTTAGCAGTTTTTGCAAATGGATATTCCATTTGCAAAAACTGCTAAATATCGACAAAAGTTTGTGACAACCGCATTCAGTTTTTTTCAAGTCGAACGGCATTCATACATATGTTAAATGACGAGTAAAGTTTGAATAATA
Organism: Conchocele bisecta; assembly: GCA_029237695.1. Lineage (NCBI taxonomy): Eukaryota > Metazoa > Mollusca > Bivalvia > Lucinida > Thyasiridae > Conchocele > Conchocele bisecta. Next base: position 183,698,227 of record CM055265.1, on the reverse strand, counting down.
ATTTGTATTATAATAACTTTACTCGGAATTTTCGGAATGTTCGAAATAACTAATCACTTTGTGTTTCCGGAATAGGTCTATCGTGATTTATTTGCGTGTTAAGTGTATTTTATCAGATTACTATCAATATCAATTGAATTATAATGGCGACTGCCTAATGTAACATTGTCCATAATTGGCGAAATGGTATCGGTTAGTTTTAACTGATGTAATACATGTATAATTCAATATCGCTAATGAGACTAAAACACGGAACGCCACATTTCGCATACTGTCTGCCTTTGCGCATTATATATTTATTCAATTTTAGCTTAATATAGAAATGTAGATTATTTATTATTTATTGGTGACATAAAACAGGCGCATTTGTCAGTTGCAACGGGCTGCGATAAACTATGAGAATATGAAAATACATCCCGTCAACACAGTGCGTATGTGCCGTGAAACACGGTGCCGTGAAACCTTTTTGATATCCTGTTAATACGACCTAATCACTGCGTATGAATATGTGCGGTTGTCATACTAGTCTATTCTCCGATTTTGAAGATGAGACTGGTGTTATTTTTTTGCATTTTAAAGCTATGTGTACATATAGGTGTTGACGGGATAAATAGAATAGTAGGTTAGTGCCGTGAATGGGAAAATATCTGGCGCGGCACGGAAACGGGATGGACTCGGCAGAGCCTCTCCCATCCCGTTTCTTAAGCCTTGCCAGATATTTTGTTCACATTCACGGCACTAACCTACTATTCTTTATATATGTCTATTAATTATAGTTTGTATTGTCCCTGAAAAGTGTCTGTCATAATAAAAACATGGTTTGACAGCACTTCAGAATCATTTCCAATGGAAATCATTCTGAATTGCTGTCAAAACATGTTGTAATTCCAATCCTTTTAGTTTATCAATAGCTTTAAGGGTGAGGTTGTTCAAATTTTAAAATTTAATATACAATCGACTGTATGTGATTTAACTAGTCCGTGGATTTGATTTATCGGTGTTTAACGGCCTATCAACAGCTAATGTCATTTAAAGCTGCATTGGGGAGAAAATCCCAAAATCAGAACAGAATATTTACATCGAATAAAAATATATTAAGACCTGAAATTAGAATAACCTACAGTGGGGTCAGCGTGTAAGTGCACACACGAACGAACACGACAGGTTGGAACGCTGACCCTACTGTATTTCATGTATAAAAACAAAATGTAAATATTTTTCTGCATTTTTTCTCATTTCGCATCAAAAGTGTATGTTGTTACCACTCAGTTGAACCGTCTCGGCGAGGTCCATACCACACCAAAGTCACTTGGCCCCTTCCCCTAAAAATAATAGGGTTAGTAATATACTATTATTCATACAAGGGATATAAGGCATAAACAAAAAAGTATTGTGGTGCGGGGAACGGTCCAGAAAAAGCTAGGTAGGGAGGGTAGGAAAATCTTCTTTTTTTTTTCTTTTTTTTAAATATTAGCGCTCAAAAAGTACGCAAAAGACTGTCACAAAGCCCGTTTTTAAGCATTAGAATACTTTTTTGTTTAGGCCTAACCAGATTCAACCATCGCATACAGGAATGCCAAATACGCACCTGAGGCCCAAACCACGTCTCAGGTTGGGATTCCGGTAAAGATGAATCCCGATCGTTAAATTACCCATCAAATGCTCCCACCTGCCACCCACTAACTAGTCCGTTGACAGAAACATGTTTCCTGACTGGACACACGATGATTATTCAGTGAAACCTCTCTAAACCGGACACCCTGGGAGGTCCCCAGGGTGTCCGGCTTAGAGAGGTTTCACTGTAAATCAGGCATTTGATCATTCTGGGCCATACAGACATTATCACCTGATATAAATGACCAAGAAACTCAGCAAAAAGAAGATCACATGTGTTTTCTTGGAGTCTGGTGAAGAGAGGTTCCACGGTGGTATTTATGGCTTGCCTAACATCCGCTCCAGTCACAAAATAGTGTTCTATCAACCAATCATTTAAATAATAACTTCCGTTTTTACAGTACCAAGGTGTATGATCACGTGGTATTAACAACAACAACAAGTACCGATTCAAAGTACGTATTCTTTTATAGTGTCTTTATTACGTAACGGATCTTGATGAAATATGGCGCATCAAACGCGTCTTATTAAGCTGCATTTGGTGGTCTCTGTATTTTCGCCCAAACTTCTGTCGTTTTTGCGAAGAATCGATTTCCGTGTCTACCGACACGGAAATCGATTCTTCGCAAAAACGACAGAAGTCTGTGCCGAACTCCCTGGACCACCGAATGCAGTTCATGAAGACGCGTTTGTTGCGCCATATTTCATCAAAATCCGTTGCATATTAAGGAAAATATCAAATAATACTTACTTTGGAGTGGGCGACGTTGTTGTTGTTGTAACCACGTGATCATGCACCTTGAGTACGTCTTGATCTCCAAACGTATATTAGGCAAATGTTACTTGATATTTGTATGCATATTTATACACTCTTTTTGAAGAAACAAAATGGGTTTATTGTTTTCGTCATGGGTGTCCGTCCGTCTGTCCGTCCGTCACGTTTCTTGTAAGAAGTTAACTTTTTAACCATAATAGGTAGGTACTTGAACCTTGTGTGTTTGCCTTCCTTATGGTGTGTAGGTGCGCAAAGTGAATATCGAATTTATTGGACTCCCGGTCATGGATTAATCTCCCCCTTTTCGACTTAGAAGTTCCCAAGTTTGCCTTGTAAGAAGTAAAACTTTTTAACCACAGCTTTCCTTATGGTATGTAGATGCACAACGTGTACTTTGATTCTTTATCCCCCCCCCCCCACCCCACGGTCATGGATTATCTACCCCTTTCCGACTTAACATTTGGGAAAAGTGGGTACATTACGAAGGCGCGCCATCGCCTGTGCTCTAGTGCAATTTCTAATTAATAAGTAACAACTAAACACTGACGTAATTCGGTAACGTCACGTGACGTTATCCGACCCAATGGAATGTCTGTTTTCACTTCGTTGTAACCCGGATTTTTGTACCAGGCCAATGCCTGATACAACAATATGCTATCAGTCAGTACGAATACAGCACACGTGATCTGATAAACTTGATATTGCCAACAACACTGAACATTGGAATAACTTGAGCTGCTTCGGTACAACGCTGGGGGCCATTTCTCTAAGCCCCGTACGACTAAAATGTTCGTAAGTGCAAAATTATGATAGTCTGTAAATTTCACATTAACAATCTTTTCTTGTAAACAATTATTGGATTTACATTTATTGAGCATAGGCTGCATATGCAGCCTATGCTCAATAAATGTAAATCCATCAATTGATATTTTCAGACTATCCTATATTTGCACTTACGAACATTTTAGTCGTACGAAGTTTAGTGAAACGGGCCACAGGATCCTTAATACACACGGAAACCCGTGGGAATTAATCATATTGATGCTGTATTAATTTTGGAAATCAAGTGCTAAAAATGTTATTCTATCTGGTCATGTAAAAGCATTGTCACCTATATTAATGGACGACTGCAGTTCCTCTGCTATGTGTGAAACAATCATCACATTAGCATTTCTGGGCTCATCACATGTCTTTTATTACATTATCCTTATACAATGGAACCCATCTAATCCGGACACCAAGAAAACGCATGTGACGTTATTTACACGAGTCATTTATCTCAGGTGATAATGTCTGTTCGTGATCGAATAGCACACGACTATTGCTCAGAATGATCAAATGCCAGATTTACATTGAAACCTCTCTAAGCCGGACACCCTGGGGACCTTTCAGGGTGTCCGGTTTAGAGAGGTTTCACTGTGTTAGCACAGATATCACAGTATGTGGCCGGGTGACTGGAGAAATGGGGCTTATGGGAGTTTTGACCAGTGTAGCACAGTGATCAAGTAGCACACTCCTGTAGCTTGATAACTATATATATTTCTTGTTAGAAGCATGACCGGTGTTTCACTGATGGAAAGGCGAACAATGCAGATCCTGATCAGACTGTGCGGATGCACAGGCTGATCTGGATCTACACTGGTCGCTAAACCCATAAGCTCTATTTCTTCAGTCACAGCCACATATATCAACACTGATTCTGTAATTAATAATAGAGGATCTTATATAAAAAAACATATATATATGGCGCAATATGCTTTGCAAAAGACTTGTTCTAAAGTGTCTTCTTCATTTATTTGAATTTCATTGGTAGGGCCAGGAATTCACATCGTTACGAGCCGGCTCATCTGGATCTACAATGTTTGCACATGTTGGCCTTCTGGCATAAATGGTTGACAGGGTTAATTCAGTACGGTGTTAGACTAACTACTTTAAAGGTACATACCCACTCAGTAGGCACACACTGTTCTTTATATCAGACATCATCTGAGACATTTTCTGGCAAAATTAAACATTCATTCACCATTACCCCACGTATTGATTGGCATTACTATACATTTTATATCAGACGTAAACTTTCCAAACTGATATCAGGGGCGATAACCGTGTTTACTTTAAATGTTAACGGACATTACTATGTATATTCTGTATTTAAGTTTTGATGTGCAATTATCATACTTTACAATTAGTCGAAAATATTACTTTTTCAGGTGACGCATTAATAATTAAAAAATACCATGCCTCATTTGCATATGACAATAGCCTGATACCAATGTGCGTCACTATCAGTAAAATACATTGTACTAAATGATTATACCTGCATAGCGGGCACTTGTAACTTTTAGAACTGGTGGAATAGTGATACAATTATAAACTAATTTAATTCCTTTAAATAAGAGTTTGTGCCTACTGAGTGGGCATGTACCTTTATTATTAAGAACTGAGGTTAATCAATGAGGGATCGAAGCTAGTTACATCCCTTTGAAAATATATTTATAGAGATCCGGTCCTGTGCTGTATTTCTTACTGAATAGCACACAACTTGAGTTTTGCGAACAGAGTAGACTCAGATCAGACTGCACATATGTGAGTCTGATCTGAGTCTACACTGATTGCAATAACAGTAATAACTGTGAAAATATGAATCTGGCAAATAATGTAGTCCCATGTCAGATTGTATAGATATGTAGGATGGTATGGATCAACATTAGTCGAAATCATATAATTGTTCCTTTTCATAACAGATCATGCTACATTCGCCCGTATTACAAGCACTAAGGCCCTAAACTACACAATTTGGACCGGATTTCTATAAATAAATTAAACGGGAGATAACTAGCTACGATCCCTCATTACCTGAGCAAAATAAATAATGCGAGAAACGACAAAGTGCAGGTGACCGCTTAATTGGACTATATCTCATGTACTAATAGAGGAACCCATTATGCAACGAATGGTCAATAATATAAGACCATTACAACTGTAACTGGAGTCACGACCCGGGCCACATGAAGTATACTTTTAAATTGAACAAGAAATGACAAACATGTTGACAGAGCAAACAAATTAAAGCACTCTATGCACACATAGTATATGAATGTGAATTGAAAGTTTGCGTTTCAATGACTTGTTCAGCTTACCGATATAATTTATGACGAATGTTATCAGGGGTTATTGTACAATTCCTGTGACCCATGAAACGTATATGGACATCTGATAAAACAATGGTACTCGTAAGGAGATAGCTACGTACACCAATGAACCATACATACGTATGAGTTTAATAAGTCCTTGCCAGCAAAGAACTTACGCCATACACAAATAATAATAATATTAGACGGATTGTGATACAGCTCATGTATATTTACGTCTCTACACAAGTTAAACTTGTGTAGAGACGTAAATATACATGAGTTGTATCAAAATCCGTCTACTATTTGCATATTACGTCAGTACATCTATGTGTAGTATATGCATAAGGCTTACTGATGACATCCATATATTATTACATGTACTTTATTTGTGTAAGTAACTATTGTTTTATTAGGGTGTGGGAGTATTGTTTCTTTAGTTAAATTTCCTTATACTTTACATGGGCACACAAAAAGGGTACAACTACCTTACTATGTGCATTTGTGATATACGAGTATGGTATAAACTGTTCGCCATTTAGTACATGAACCACGCCTGTTGATTGCATGGAATAATGTAGTCGCCTCAAACAACACATGTGACATAGGGGAGAAGAAGATATATATATCACGGTACGTAAATCTCAGGGACACAACTTATGTAGACATGCTTCGAATCTAGAACCTCTGGAACCTCTGGAATTTGTAAGCCAGTTAGTTTCAGGAGGTTTCTGAGCGCATGTTTTAGTCTTAGCTTGAAATCAGACAGAACAAATATCACCATGCGATCAGGTGATATTTATAGGCGATTTGTTTTATCGCATTAACATTCTGCAATAATAATCTTGTTATATCAGAAGACACACCATGCTAACACAATCTCACCACTATACATACAGCGAGTGGTGTTTATGAACAAGTAAAATGAGAAAATATGCCTAATTTATGATATAGGGCATACGGTATACTGGCCTTTCCGCAACTTCCAATAAAAAATGGCGATGTACGGACATATAGGATGTCCGGAGTGGATCGAATAGCACCCCAACACGTTTTGAATAATAGTTATTGCTCACATATTTAGGGGATAACCATGCTTTGTTTTTCGATTTGGAGCGGTATGTGTGAGGTTTTATGGTATGAGAATCAGTTTTACGGCTCCGCTTTGATTTGGAGCGGTATGTGGGAGGTTTTATGATCTGTGAATCAGTTTTACGGCGACGCGTTAGCGGAGCCGTAAAACTGATTCTCAGACCATAAAACCTCACACATACCGCTCCAAATCGAAAAACAAAGCATGGTTATCCCCATTCTAATGCACCTAGTGTGCTCCCCGCTTTCTGCAACGTCGTAGCATATCACAAACTGTGATATTTTTCATTACGTCAGCAGGTTGTTGTCGTCATCGGTAACCGCCTCACACCAAATTAATTTGAAGAAATGTAACTCCGCCGAAGAATATTCCCATTTCAAATAGAGATTAACTGGACTTGTTCTAAGACATCTATACATTTATTCAGCTGTAATGTTTATATTAACAATTGTATTGCTTTTATATGTGTAGTTGCAACAGTTATTTGCTGTTATTCATTTAAAGAAATGTCAACATTTCTGCATTGGGTTCGTGTGATTTTTACAAAGGAAATGTCAACAACTTGTGTCGTCAACAGGCCTAGGATTTCCCTGGATTTACGCATAATTCAGGTGATTACCCATCTGCAATACAGTTTATTGTGTACAGTCATGTATGTGCACATTGTAATTCGTAAAGTTATAGGCTGGTACTGGCATATTGAGTTTGCAGTTGATCACTTTGCTAAATTCTTCTGTATTTTGGGCGGGTGGGGTAATATTTTGGGGAATTTGTTGAAGGGCCACAACACTGAAGTCACGTTTGTCAGTCGTTGGTAGATTATCTTTTCCGCTTTGGGGTGTACAGGTCAATATGGCAGAATGGATAACCGAAAATGTACCGAAATTTGGAAATATTTGCATTCCCCGCCGCTGGCCATTGTTTACAAAAACTAGATTTTAAATGCTGTGATTTTTCATATTTTATAGGCTGTGATTTCAATTGACCAATCAGATGCGTCATTTCTATGTTCGGTGCATTAGAATGTAGTTTTAATAAATTAATTTCGTAGCGAGCGTTAGCGAGCGAGAAATTAGTTTATTAAAAATTCAATATGTGAACTATAACTAACTAATTGGTTGCCCCGCCTCATCGCGGGCACCTGTCTATTAGAATGGAGCGCTGCCCATAAACGTGTTTTCAACAACGATAGTATTACGTGATCAAGGAGGGGGAACGTGGTTTCCGAACGGCATGACGTCATGTTTTTTACATGTGTTTACAGTAGACTTCCTTTAATATCTTGCTAATGGAATGACATATTTTTATGAAATATACCGCAGCAAATGCGGTACACGTTGCCCTTTATTGTATAGGCGGCTTTAATCTAATAATTATGTCGTTTTGACGAAGAATCGATTACCGTAAATGTAAATAAAAACTAGAGCACGTGAATGTAAGAAATAAACGGTACTCGATTCTCTGTGAAATTTGTAAGTTATTGTAAAGAACTTTCAGAGCATCCATAAAACACTTATGCCATCGTATTTGGTGCGGTACATAACCATCACAATCCGTCCGTTTGATAGGAAGATTTTAATGAAAAAATCTACTGTAAAAATGACGTCACAGATTACGTCACGTCGGAAAATCGGGTTTGGAAACCACGTGATCATACACCTTGGTGATTGCCGGTGTGACACTCAATCGATCGTACACATGGTGCGCGTCACAGGAAATTACGTCATCAAGGCGGGCCTGTGGTTCTAAATATAACTGCTGAGTTATTTCAAGACTTAATGATTAATTTAATAGATCTTGACGAAAGCGTCGCAACATGCGACTAATTGAGACGAAATGCTCTACTTTAATTGGTTGAGAAACTAGGGCAAACAATAAAACCCAATGTGAGATCATTTTCTGCAACTGGCGTAAACAGTATGTGTATTTAAATTACAAAGTTCAACACAACGTTTCTGATAAAACATTGCACTGTGCACTCCATTTATAGGACAGTACTGGTATAAGATGCCTTTTCTCCGCTGGAGGCCCATATGTTAATTGCATCAGCAGCTGTTATGGGAGACACTTTGGTATACTATGGTGTACGAATACATCCCAAATCATATAATACCTCAGTAAATTCATGTTTTAAAACATATAAAGTTCATGTACTTGATCAATACAACTATGGAATATTTTAATAAATGGGCCAACAGTGTGTATCACCTACGGACGATATGACACATTCTGCTAAATCAACAATACCCCGGAGGTCCTCTATTTTCAGTTTTGATCCAATCCACGGGCAGGCACCTTAACCCTTACTATGCTGAATTAAATGTTGTCGTCTGCTGGAAATGTTTTATTTTAAATATTTATCGATAAAAAGCTGTTTTGGCAGCACATGAGAATCGTCTCCACTGGAGACGATTCTCATGTGCTGTAAAACAGGTTTTTTGTTAAGAATTAAGACAAAAACAGCAGACGACAATCAATTTTCGTCTCCCGCGTAGTGAGGGTTAACAGTGTTGATACACATCTACATAAGATTTCCCACACAAGCGCAATTTGCATTTGCCATTAACACAGTCATTTTAGAAGTCACGTTCACCTTTTCATAACATTTCTCTGCCACAGTAGAACCTGTGAGTCACAGGATGTCCGGTTTGGAGAGGTTCCACTGTAAATCAGACGTGTTAGCGCTTCATGACACATTCTAGTGTTGTGCAATCATGAAAGTCATTGTAATCAATGGTACATAACATTGAAGCACATGTAAGTTAAACATCCATATTTCCCCGAGTCTCCGAATTAGTGGGGTTCCACTGTATATGGTTTATCAGGTATGTAGCTGCGCGTTGATCAAATACGCACTGACCGATAGCAACACTGTACCAGGCATTCGTATCACGGTCAATCCGGAATAGAAACAACGTTCCATTCATTGATTGAATGACGTGAAATGACGTTACCAAATAACCCCACCTTATATTGAACGCAGCGTAAGCAAGTCAATGAAACGTGTACATGCTCATTTCCTAGGAAATAAATGGCTAATGGCGCATGGCTTTTGATATAAAGTTTGCAATCTACTCTCTTACCGTTCGCTACGAGACCACGTGCCAGCAACTTTCGATTTTCTTTGAGCAACCAATCGTCATAAAAACAAAGGCAACACGTATGCGGACATAAACCCTGTCTACATGGTCTCACATAAGTCGTGAACCCGTCAACTGGCCGGCTTGCATAATCCAATTGTTTTATGCAATATCGGCCCAGCTGGCATTACCTCCCTTATCGCATCACTGATTTTCGCCGAGATTGGTTTCGAAATAATGCCGTATTTTCTGTAAATAAAGTAGAAAGTTGACGCAAAATTCAGAGCTAATGCGGAATTCTATTACGCATTAGCTCTGGATTTTGTGTCAACTTTCGACGTCATTTACGGAAACTATGACTAATTTTAGAAATAAATATCGGCAAAAAAACGGCAAGAGAGATATTGTCAAAGCCAGGCTCATAATGTGGCTGTGACTGGAGAAATGGGGCTTATGGGATTTGTGAACAATGTAGCTTCTAATCAAATAGCACACTGTAGCCTGTACGGATGCAAAGCCCATAAGTCGCATTTATCCAGTCACAGTCACAGATATTGTACAGTAGTCATAAAACCACTGTGACAGTGCTACAGACACGGAGGGTAATGTTCATCACCAACACCTGCAATTATGACCTGCCTCAACCTACATTTTCTCTCTAAATATCTAAAAGTAAAGGAATTTTGGTGCGAGAAAGTCATATCGGAAAACCATTTATCTCCTGCCCAGAAAGGCCACGCTCATTGTTGTGGCCGTTTTGGAGTTATTTTGAGACAACTGACATTTACAAAACGGCTAATATGTGGTACGAAAACGGCGTCGGCAGTCAATGTTATTGTGTAATTTTCAGGGGTGTCTGCGTTTTATTGCATCAATTTTGATCCAGTAGTCGCTGGGGTATCTTTAGTTGACGTATTTGTCGACGACTATACGAACCAGTAGCATATTGCATCAACATTGCAAAGTATACTTATATTGGGAGACATTTTGATTTTAAGGGTAAATTTATTAATTTTTATTATACTGGATTTATTACATTATCACAGCCATTTTGGCTGTGATAATGTATAAATTCAGTATAATAAGTCTGTATACTTTTAATCATCAAATATATGCAGTTGTTAGTTCTATATGAACCAATACATTTCGGGAAAAAGAAATTATTACTCCGTCAAAAGTACACTTTGTTAGATAAGTATGCTTTGAAATTTTGGTGAAATAGGCTACATATATCAATACAAAATTAAGACGAGGTATTGCCATTGACCCCCGTCCGAATATTTAAGAGTAGCCCCAAATATATCGAAATACTGAATGTTGACTGTATGAAAGTACCTTGTGTGGCGTATAACAGTTTTAAATACATATTGAATTTGTGCATATAATCATATCTTAAAGTAGTGTCAAAAGATCACAGTTAATGCTATTAATATAACAGCATTAGTTGACGTAATTGTAATTCCCAATTTAAATCGGTTTATGTGGCTTAAGACAAAGTTTGACTTCGCTCACCCTCTCTTTGGACAAGCTTGGTATTAGCAAACAGCTGCACCATTTGTCATGTTAGACACGCCGTGAGATTTTGAACTTAGGAACATGTGCGATATTTCATGAAAATATATTTCCGTAAATGACGTCGGAAGTTGACGAACTTTTCATCTTGCAAAGTAATTTACGCAAAATATCAGTTTCTGTAAATATATTTCATGAAAAATCACATTTCCTAACGTACAAAATTGCATGGCGTGTCTCATTTGTAATTTGTTGCTAATTCGGAGACATTCACGAAATATGAAACAATGTGCATTGTGGCCAACTATTATCAAAATCGGTGAAACTTTTCATGAGTTATTGAAAAATGAAAGGTGTTGCTAACGTACGTACGTACATGGACTAATGCTATCAAGGTGCATGATCACGTGGTTACAAGAACAACAACGTCGCCCACTCCAAAGTAAGTATTATTTTATATTATCCTTAATATGCAACGGAGTTTGATGAAATGTGGCGCAGCAAACGCGTCTTCATGAGCTGTATTTGGTGGTCCAGGGAGTTCGACACAGACTTCTGTCGTTTTTGCGTAGAATCGATTTCCGTGTCGGTAGACACGGAAATCGATTCTTCGCAAAAACGACAGAAGTTTGGGCGAAAATACAGAGACCACCAGATGCAGCTTAACAAGACGCGTTTGATGCGCCATATTTCATCAATATCCGTTACGTAATAATGACACTATAAAATAATACGTACTTTGAATCAGATGGATTCTGGAAGTTTTAGTACTTGTTGTTGTTGTTAGTACCACGTGATAATACACCTTGGCTATGGCCCCTCTTGCCTATCGGCGATGGGATAATGAGAGAATCTCTACCGTAGCGAGTGAAACAGGATAGTCAGTGTGAACCGTCTTCTTTTTGTTCTTCTTGATACGCTTCTATAACCATTCGCGAACGGTTTCAGCAGTTCATCTTTTCTTATGCGTCTCCTTGGTATTCATTAGTATTTTCTCACTGTGAATTTCGATCAGCAGAGAGGAAGTTGATCCACCCTGTTGGATCAGTAGCCGATTTCGTATACTTTGAGGGAGTAATCATTTTTTTTTCTGAAATGCATTATTTCATATAGAACTAACGACTGCATATAGTAGATGATTAAAAGTATGCATAATTATTATACTGAATTTATTACATTATCACAGCCATTTTGGCTGTGATAATGTAACAAATTCAGTATAATAAAAATTAATAAATTTATCCTAAAACTGAAAATTTCTCCCTCAAAGTATACTTTGCTAGAAAAGTATACTTTGCAATGTTGGTGAAATAGGCTACTGGTGTAAACTATTAATGGCTACCGTTTGCGATTGTGTGTTCATGTGTACCTGGATCTGTCCTTGTTTTTCTCTATTATTAGTGTGTACTCGTGCACAGGCTCTTGCAGAATGGTTCACATTTCGTTGTATGTGTTATTTCGGTATCTCTCGTGGTTTTGGGTGCATTGTTGTTGTTTTTAAACATTATTACTATAGGAATGAATGGCCTTTTTGTGGAATTTATCGGGGTATAAACTTGGAAAAGCCACTTTCGCAATTGGCGATAAAAATAAACAATTGGCGATAAACAATTACAATTGTAATTTTTTATCGCCAATTGTTTATTTTTATCCTATTGGTTATTATAGGAATGAATGGTCTTTTTTGTGGAATTTATCGGGGTATAAACTTGGAAAAGTCGCGGGAATACTGGACGAAGGCCGGAAGGCCTTCGTCCAGTATTCCCGCGACTTTTCCAAGTTTATATCCCCGATAAATTCCACAAAAAGGCCATTCATTCCTTATAATTCCAGCATTTGAAATAAATTCATCAAGAAAATGTGTTTATTTTCCGTTTTCTTAAGAATTATTTTAACTGTGCCTCACGGTTATGGAAAGTAGTTCGGCATGGAGTTTACTGGGATATAAATTTTGGACGGAGACTTGCAACGGACCAATCAAATGTTAGGGAATTGTGTAAATATTTTTGTGCTGGAATTATCAACATATAATTTACAACACCTCCCGCGAATTACACGTATGTAAGAAACAGGGCTTCTTTTTTTTTTTATTCTTTTTTTGTTGTTACTAAATGGTTTATTTTCAATTTTTAAATACTTCATGACATGCTACTAGAAAAGAGCATACATAATGTATTTAGAAAGTGCGCTTATTTAAGAAGAGTTTCTTAAGAAGAGAGTTATAGGAAAGTGAACAAAGATAAAGAGGCCTGCCTTCTGTTCTCGTAATTCGTAATACATGTGATTTATAACGTTTATGTCAATACTATAATACAGTTGACATATATTGTTAATAAGCATGTAATTAACTTTGCTACGCTTGGTACCTTGTACATATTGATCGTCTTTTTATTTTATTAATAATTCTTTTGTAGGTGTTAAAAGTTGAAATTACCCCATTTTATTATATGTAGATCTAGCTTGTCTTTCATTGTGGCTATTTCATTTTCAATATTGATTCGTCTTTTCAAATATTGCATGAACAAATTAAATGAAAATTCTTGTTTTTCATATTTACATTTAATGAAGAAATATTTTGCAAGTATGATTATGAAATCAAATTGTTAAGCGATAAGATTTGTTTGGTTTACACCAAATGAAACCGTATTAAAATCGTATTAAAATTCACTTCGTAAACCACACCTCTTTCATTTAAGAATGTTAAGTTGTGACCATACATGTTGTACGTTTGGGCATTCCCAGAATAAATGTTTTATATTTTCCACATTCATGCTGCAAAAATCACATAAACTACTTGGTACCATGCAACAATTAAGTAATAGTTTATTTGTGCCTAAGATTCTCATTAAATATTTATACTGACAATTCCGTAGTGTGGTATCTATTGTAAATTGCATACAAGTTGTGTATATATTTTTCCAGTCGAAATTAAAATCTGGAAATTTGTTCGTCCATTTCTGCTATGATTTTATTGATTCTCTGTTTTTTTTTATTTGAAATTGAATTAAACATAATCAGGTAGATGGAATGTGTGACGAGTGTAGATCCAGATTAAATAGCACACTCGTGTAGCCTGATGACAATCTATACTCCTTGTTAGTTGAATGGCGGGTGTTTCATTGACGGAATGGTGAACAGTGCAGATCCTGATCAGACTGTGCGGATGCACAGGCTGATCTGGATATACACTGGTCACACAACACATAAGCCCCATTACTCCAGTCCCATGCCGCATATAAAAATAAAGAATATACAACGACTGCTTGGTTTGCTTCATCAGAATAAAAACAGAATAGATTTGTTTCGTGAATTAATAATCGAAGCTCATCTGCGACTCTTTACTTACATTGTTCTTAACTGTAGCTGTACATGTGATCGGACAATGTGGGCGTATGTGCTTCGTCACTCGTGCATACCAATGTCAGCATGCACATACGTACTAGAGAGCAGCTATTGCGTATGCATACTGGAGAGTGACCGGAGACGTAACAGGTATCCATACAGTAGAGCACTGTTTATAACGCTAAATGACCGGCGGCTTTATTGGAAAGCTATATAACGTTTGTAAATAAACACCTATTATGTATGGACCGCGCTCTGAGAAAACCAGGGGCCTATTTCATCAACATATCAAAGTATACTTTACTAGCAAAGTATACTTTGAGGGAGTAATCATTCATTTTTCCTGAAATGCATTATTTCATATAGAACTAACAAATGCATATATTTCATGATTAAAAGTATGCAGAATTATTATACTGAATTTATTACATTATCACAGCCATTAAATGGCTGTGATAATGTAATAAATTCAGCATAATAAAAATTAATAAATTTTTAAAAAAATTGAAAATTTCTCCCTCAAAGTATACTTTGCTACTAAAGTATACTTTGCAATGTTGATGAAATAGACTACAGACATTCGCGATCCTAAATAAAATGAAAGGTGCTATGTACAAACGTACGCACGTACATGGACTAACGCTATCTTGTATATCGGCGAGGGATACTAACCACACCGCCAGCGAAGAAACATATTCGACTGTGTTGAAATGCATGCTTAAACTGACCATTGTGTTTGTTTGTTTTGTTGTTGGGGTTTAACGGTCTATCAACAACTAAGGTCATGTAAGGCCGGGTCAATGGATTTATTAATAAATCCCGTACTAGTATATTACCTTCACACATGGGGAGGGGGTGGGGAATCCCAAGATCAGAACTGAATATTTACAATAAAACATCATTATGTTCAACTCTGAAATCATAATAATCCTAATCTGATGCCAGGACCTCGCCACACCATAAGCACTAGGTCCCCTCCCAAAAGCAGTAGGATCAGTAATACTCTTACTACTTTTACAATGGGCAATACTCAATTTAACTCGCAGGTAACAAAAGAGCCAAAGATAAAAACGTACCTGAGGACCAAAACCAGGCAAATCGTGATTCCTATAAGGAGGAACATCTACCGTTAATTTACGCTGTCACGTTCGCCCGACCAACCACTCACTGACCATATTGTACACGGGTGACACACGATGTTGAAAACCACATAATGTATGGGGAATATAGAGAATACGAGGTTAGTGAGGAATTCCTACCGTTCCCGAGCAGTGCCTGATACACTTAACCCTTTCACCCCTAAGTAACTGAATGGGCTGCGATATGTTAATTTTTCAACCAATCCAATCATCGCAAAATGATTTTCAGACTATTCCATTTATAAAAGGGGGTATTTGTTGTTCTCAAAAATTACTTTCAAACAGTGCAGATCCTGATGAGACGGCTCGTTACGAGCCGGCTCATCTGGATCTGCACTGTTTGCATAAACCGATATAGCGGGCTTTCGGGTTCACAGGGTTAATATCAAAAGACACTAGCATAGTATTCTATTTATCAGGAATTTCGCTACAGAATGAGCACTTATGACGTGTTTTGCGTTGAAAATAACGCTGACCTGTTTATGTTGCGTCATTACACAGACGTGATTCGGTAACGTCATGTGACAAAGTTCGACCAATGATACGTCAGCTTTCAATTCGTTGTCGTCTGGATAATCGTATCAGGTCAACGCCGGATACGACATTACGTTATCAGTCAGTACGTATTCGGCAAATACAAAGCTGGTTACCTGGTAATGTTTCGAAAACGAAACCATCACTGTACATACAGGACGGATATAGAATAACACCAGCTCGCCTGTATCAATAAACATCCGTTATTATAGCTGCTGCCGTCATTCACCCGTCGGATCCCGGCATGCAACACTGCGCAATAATACATACACACAGAAGCATACATATCTTTTTTTTTTCTTCAAAAATTGTATTTTTTATCGTACACCACCACCTGCGCGAATCATGCCAATAGTTCAATTTACTTTTTATTTCAAAATGCTTTGAATATTGTGCTTGTGTCACAGCTCAGGCACAGACAATAAACTGTTTGATTAATTAATTAATTAATTTATTTATACATTATTTAACGAGGGTGACGCAGTTGACCAATGCCAGTCTACCCTGTGGCCCTCACTACATAAGTACATTAAAAAACAACAACATTACATTATATACAAATACATGTAATCATTTAACGTAAATAATAACTACGAATTAACTAACATTAACTACGAGGGGCGTAAACTACGATCGATTCGCATTGGATCGTATAATTATTGACTGTTTAGTTGACATTTTAAATTTATTACTTATTACTATTCCTGATACTCGGATTTAACGAATTCCATAATTGTGGAGCAGAGTGCGAGTTGGGATCGCCAATAGGTGTTCGGAAACGTTGACATCTGGGCAAGATTTGCGCATGCGGTTGTGTAGTCAAAGAGCCAACCTCGCCACATAGACCAGTACTGCCCTCCCAAGTCAAACTGCAGTATCTGTTAAACTGCAGTATCTGCACTATGATGCTATGCTGACCCTGTGCAATCTGCCCCAGTATCTGCACTATGATGCTATGCTGACCCTGTGCAATCATCCCCAGGTGGGGATGATTGCACAGGGTCAGCATAGCATCATAGTGCAGATACTGCAGTTTAACAGATACTGCAGTTTGACTTGGGCAGATTGCACAGGGTCAGCATAGCATCATAGTGCAGATACTGCAGTCTAACAGATACTGCAGTTTGACTTGGGAGGACAGAATAGTTCCGCGTGCCCGGTCAATAGTCAAAACTATTTCACCCCTCAAAATCATGACGTCATGATTTTTGTCGAATATTACGTCATAAACCAGTAGCATACCAATGTTGATGGACATCTCTTTTAGTTATAAGTCAGATATTAATGATACAATTGCTTAGGATGGCGTAGGATGTGTTTTTTTCAGCGGCGAATATCGCCTGCTATACTATTGTGAACAGTGTGTGTTTGCAATGTAATAACATAGTACATTAAAACTCACGAGTGTAATAAATAAGACAACTGCCTGAAGAAATCACGTTAAGTGGTCAATGCAATTTTACTACAGTAGAAGCTCTCTAAACATGACACGAAGAAAAGTTAGCAGAGCTTAAATTTGATATGTTTCATTTCTATTTCTCTCCATTGACAATACATTGTATATGTTCACAACCGCAAAGCATCCACGCTTGTCTTGAAGTAGTCATATGTCTGTTTTACTGTGGCACCTCTCTAAACCGGACACACTGGGGACCTCCCAGGGTGTCGGGTTAGAGAGGTTCCACTGTGCCCCTGGGGACCTCCCAGGGTGTACGGTTTAGGGAGGTTCCACTGTACTCATGGGGACCTCCCATGGTGTCCGATTTAGAGAGGTTACACTGTACCCCTGGGGACCTCCCAGTGTGTCCGGCTTAGAGAGGTTACACTGTACCCCTGGGGACCTCCCAGTGTGTCCGGTTTAGAGAGATTTCACTGTACATGATGATTTGCTTGTGCTACAAATATAACATAACAATTGCGTTGATTTAATGTGATAGTTATTGATATTGATATCCTTTGGAATGAGTGTTCTCTGTGAATGATTAGAAGTTTTCTCTAACTGAATTATTTAGCCCTGGCTGCATATGATTTGGAGATAGCACGGCACATTAGAATGAATCATTTATAATAAATGGAGTAACCAAAGTTAAATGTTCATGGCTACCCGCCGATGATCATTTGAAGTCATTTACAGAGCAAGACATCGTTCAGTTGTTTGTATGTTGTTTTTGTGTTTTACTGCAGAATAACATAACTTGTGTATCTGATTATTGCGGAAACGCGAATTTTCCTGAATTTTCAAGATTTTTTCTTGAATTGTCAACATACGTTCTTTTGAATATCAATCAATTATGTTGAAAATTCAAAAAGAGATAATGGACATTCAAGGATAAATCTTGAAAATTCAAGAAAATATGATGAAATTTCAAGAAAATATCTTGAAAAGTCAATAAAATATGCTTAACATTCATGATATTATCTTGAAAATTCAAGAACAGATATTGACAATTCAAAAGGAAAGATCTTTAAAATGCATATTATATTGAAAAGTCAAGAAAAGACTCAAGAAATAAAAATAGATCTTGAAAATTAAAAAATTAAATCTTGAAAATTCAAGAATATATCATGAAAATTGATGATACGTACTATCTTGAATAAATGGAACTAAACAAAATCAACTGTGGCCCTAATGGGCTTCGGTAGATTATAATTAATATGGACACATACATTTAAAAACATAATAAAAAAGAAACAAAAATAATCGACGAAAAATTATGTTGACCTTTCAGAGGAAATACGACATTCAGTTTGATCATTTTGAGCCATAGCTGTGTGCTATGCGATCATGAACAGACATTATCCCCGGAGATAAATGACCAACAAAACTCATCAAAAATAAGATCACATATGTTTTCTTGTGTTCAGTTTAGAGAGGCTCAACTGTATTTGCATTTGAAGGTGTTCATAGCTTTGAGCTGAATTTAGAAATTGGTTAAAGATAATTTAATAAATGAGTACAAATCATGAATTCAATAAAACTTGGTGATTAGTTTTGTAACATGATACATCATACGCTATACGGTTTCTTGTCTAGTACTTTCCCGTTACGAATGCATTTATTTAGAATAAATTTCGCCGTTGAATCCGACAATGGTGTTGTATTACAGGACAATTTCATTATAACTTAGGGCAGTAAAACGCTTAAGACGTTATTAACATGAAGTACCATTATGTATTTCTACTCCATTGTGTGAGTCGGTTACAGTTGTTCTCTCTGTTTTATTTACATATTTCCAGCTCACTAGTTGGCATTATGCCGCGGCTTATGTAGTTCCCGGCCTCACAAACACGACCTTACGACGTTTGGTTATTCCAACCTGTTTTTTGTCGGTCTGATCATGGTCTCCACCGTTAGCTAACATTGTTAGGTTACTTACTGACAACATTGTGGTTACTTAACCCTTGCAACCATACAGACAAAAAGCCAGCTTTGAAACACTGTAGATCCAGATGAGACGGCTCGTAACGAGCCGTCTCATCAGGATCTGCAGCGTTTCTCATTATATCTAAGATTTTGAAACGGTCTGAGTGGAAAATCTACCATTTTTCATTAATGGAATAGTTTAAACTAGACATGGAGTAAACCATGTTATGTATTCAGAGGCGAAAGGGTTGATTTTGCGTTAACTGTGTGAACATACAATTGCTCACCTATGCTGGTGTAATCTCCCCTAATGTCCCATCTACCAGGCGACGGGTCCGCATGTAAGACACGGCAACATTGCGAGGAAAGCCGCCTCCACTCCGAGTGGAAGTCTCCGCGACGTCCGGTGCATTGTGGGGGATTCCGTACACGGGATCTTGGCTTCAGACAATTTGCGCTGAGAAGACGGTCGCCTCAACTCGGGCGTCAATATATCGACCGGCTCCAGTCACGGCGAGTGGCAGGCCTTCCTATGCCAGCTGTTGTGATCACTTCAATACTGGCATAGGAGCCGAATTCACCACACCAGGCGATGTGAACAAATAGCAATTTCACATGTATGTATACTGACTGTTTGCAAACAGTGTGCTCATTATCAGGCGGTAAATAGTCTGTTTTAAGACGAAGGCGCTGTATTCCTGGAAATGGAGTTTATTCTTTGATGTGTTTTTCGATGTAATTACTGGAAACCGGCCACGTTGCTAGGACACACGTGGTAATATAGCTTAACAAAGGAAGAGCGTAGCAGGGACGAGCAACTTGGAGGTATTCACTAAATGGACCTGTGATGGTAATTGGGTTGGATAGATCTGTGTCGAGAAGGGTAGTTAAAACGTTCCAGGATCTCATAAGGAATCGTTCTCTCATATATAGTGTGTGCATTTCATAGTCACTGCGATTCATACATCTCTGAATCCGACACATATATCGATGGCTTAGTAACATAAGGTCGTAGCTGCTATGCTAAAGCATAGCAGTTACGACCTTATGTTACTAGACCATCGATATTAGAACCAACAAACATTGTGTTTCTATTCGATTGAGTTTATTCACCAAGTTAACATGATTCGTCATTCGTTGTTTACATCAGATTCAAAGTTATTTATTTATTTATAGTGTTCTACCTGTGCGCATGTGCATTGTCGCGTTACCTGCAGTGCGTGGAATAGCTGTTTTGAGAACTTTATTTTCGAAATAAATGTGAAGATAGTCTAATTCCACTCGCGAGCGTCTTGTAGTATTTATGTTCATATGGTGACACCCGATGTGATTTTGTACCATGTGCGATTTTTCAGGAAATATATTTACAGAAACTGTGATATTGTATGTAAATGACTTCCAAAGATGACGAAATTGGTATAGCAAATGCGGAATAGTATGCCGCATCTGCTATGCAAACTTTCGACGTCATTTACAGAAAATATCGTAAATTTTGTAAATATTTTTTATGAGATATCGCACATGTTGTTAGGTACAAAATCACATGGCGTGTCTGATATTCTGTGGTACCTGCCGAACAGAGAGTAATTAGTTAACACTTAGTGTATTGGCTAATTAATTTGGAGGCATATGTACATACTAACACCATTTACAAGTACGATTCGTGATATTCAGGGTAAGCCGATTCTCGGCCTGTGTACACCACCGCCTGCGCTAATCTTACACATATTTGTAACTGTGTTTATTATAGGAATGAATGGCCTTTTTGTGGAATTTATCGGGGATATAAACTTGGAAAAGTCGCGGGAATACTGGACGAGGCCTTCAAAAAGGCCATTCATTCCTTATAATTCCAGCATTTATAAATTCATCAAGAAAATGTGTTTATTTTCCGTTTTCTTAAGAATTATTTTAACTGCGCCTGACGGTTACGGAAAGTAGTTCGGCATGGAGCTTACTGGGATATAAATTCTGGACAGAGACTTGCTACGGACCAATCAAATGTTAGGGAATTGTGTAAATATTTTTGTGCTGGAATTATTACAAAATACTTGAATAGTGTGTTTCAAAGTAAACAGCTTAAATTGCTGAGCCTGAGCTGTGCCACCTGCGCTAATCTGGCCCATATTTGTAAATGTGTTTATTAGAAAATACTTGAATATTTTGTTTCAAAGTAAACAGTTTAATTGGCTGAGCCTGAGCTGTGCCACCTGCGCTAATCTGGCCCATATTTGTAAATGTGTTTATTACAAAATACTTGAATATTGTGTTGCAAAGTAAACCATTTGATTGGTTGCTCAGGCACAGCCAATTTAAGCTGCTTGCTTTCTCGTTGATATTGCTTATAGGTGTTCAGAAATGTTGACGTCTTGGCAAGATTAACGCAGGCGGTAATGTAATTATGCTATTACAGAGCCGTCAGTACAAACTATGTGCACTCAGTATCGATTATACTTACCAGACTATTCCACCACATATACTATCGGTACCAACAAATCATAATAAGGGCGAAATAGTGTCAATATTATACGCCGCGTGCACCACCACTCACACCAACCAGCCACGGCTCTGTGCGTCGTAATTCTCACGTGCTCCCGTAGTACCAATGAGCCGTTGTAGAGATCTATTTATAACCCGGTCTCAGTGAACGCTGGAAGCCTGGAATGATGGTATTCCATTGGAATTAGTACACGAGAGTAAGCAACATTTTGGTTAGCTTGAAAACTCATAACCGGCAGTCGGAATCTTCGTACACGACGGCAATCATGTAAATAGTTGTGAGTTAATTAGTTCATTGGACGTTCATCAGTAAATATATTTACACGGATATGCTGCTTTCACTTGCTCATTAGATTGTATACAGTGTGTGATAATATAACGTGGATGTTATTCATGTACATGTGTCAGTGCGAAGTGTATTCGGTATCAGTTTCATGTAGTTGAACATCTTTTCTCAGTGACTAAATAAGACATTAATCTGTTTTACCTAAGCCAATAATATAAATGTGAAATTAATCGAATTGTCAATTGTGTGCAGTAACAATAGACACGCGTGTGATTATACATATGGTGTAGATCCCAGAATGGATATAAATATTCGTGAAAAATACGTGAATGTTATTCAAAAGCTATGACGTCGCCAGCCAATGGATAAATGAGTGATTGGATTTTGGATGCCGTTGAGGAGATGATAATTGAGACGAACGGGGATAACATCATCTGTGATTTCGGAGTTAACCACGCATGGAACATCGGTAAGTCGCCATTACACGCAACACGGGAGGGACAACATATAGGCGCAGACAGACAAAATGGAGCTTTATCAGTTAACGAGATTTGCATTCGCCGAATACGCACTGCCTGATAACATGCATGCATTGCTTATACAGTGAAACCTCTCTAAACCGGACACCCTGGTCCCAGGGTGTCCGGTTTCGAGAGGTTTCACTGCCAATCATAGATTTTATCATTTTGAGCCATAGTTCTGCTCTATGCGATCATGAACAGACATTATCACATGAGATAAATGACCAAGAAACTCATGAAAAATAAGATCACAGATGTTTTATTAGTGTCCGGTTTAGAGAGGTTCCACTGTATATACAATTCCATGCCAGTGTCATTTGATATAAATTTTGTCATGCGCGGTTAGGAAACGCGTAGGAATTCCGAGGCTTGCCGAGGAATTCCTAACTTTACCGAGCCTAGCCTGATAAACCTGATATCAAAATACACTAACCTGGTATTATATTTATCAGGAAAGAACTCGGACTTGTTTATGTTGTGTCATTACACTGACGTAGTTCGGTAACGTCATGTGACGCGGTTCGACCAATGAAACGTCGGTTTTCAATTCGTTGATACAACATTATGTTATATTATCAGTCAGTACGTATTGGGCCAGTACACATATTGCTACCTGATAAATACGAATATCCTGATCACGGCAACTTTCGTTGACATTCCGTATATCCATACCCAGTTATATAAGTCCAAAATATGCAGATATTTTTATATATGTGGATGTGATTGGAGAAATGGGGCTTATGGAATTTGTGACCATTGCATTTCCTGATCAAATGGCACACACACCTGGGGTGCGTTTCACTAACCTTAGTACGACTAAAATGTTCGTAAGTGAAAAATGATTATAGTATGTAAGTATCACATTATCAATGCGTTCTTGTAAATAATTATTGGATTTACATTTATTGAGCATAGGCTGCATATGCAGCCTATGCTCAATAAATGTAAATCCATCAATTGAAATTTACAGACTATTCTAAATCTGCACTTACGAACATTTTAGTCTACGACGTTTAGTGAAACGGACACCTGTAGCCTGGAACGATCTATTTACTTGCTATGAGCATAATGGGTGTTTCATTGATGGATCCTGCAGATCATTGCGGATGCACAGGTTGATCTGGATATACACTGGTCGCAAAGCCAATAAACCCCATTTCCCCAGTTACAACCACATATGTGATGTGCTATGATAAATTTGACAATGCTGAATTGGGACCATCACAAACCCAGGGACCGAATATGTGTTAAAGGTACATGCCCACTCAGAGGGCACAAACTGTTCTTTATAGGAATTAAATAAGTGTATGTATATGTGTGTCACCACTCGACCAGTTCTAAAAAATACGAGTGCTCGCTATACAAATATAATCATTTAGTAATATTTATTTTACTGATAGTGACGCGCGGTGGTATCAGGCCTTTTTCATATGCAAACGAGGCATGATGTTTTTTAATTATTTATACAAATTAAATGCCTCACCTGAAAAAATAGTATTTTCGACAGATTATGAAGTATGATCATTGCACATCAAACTATAAATACAGAGAATAATTAGTAATGTCAGTTAACATTTTAAGGAAACACGGTTATCGCCCCTGATATCAGTGTGAATATGTACCTCTGATATAAAATGTATAATAATGCCAATCATTACGTGGGTAAATGGTGAATGAATGTTTATTTTGCCAGGAAATGTCTCTGATGATGTCTTTGATATACAGAACATTTTGTGCCTACTGAGTGGGCATGTACCTTTGAGGACACAGAAATAAGGGGCTCCTCGGGGTCGAAACCACCGTATAATTCCGAGTAAATCCCTTGTGTAGCCGGCATGACGCCACATGGCTATTTGTCTATGTAATGTAATAATTACCTGCCCAATGAGCAAAGTGGTATTATGATATTTGTGACAATTGAGGGTCCCGATCATCACGTGTGATCATACATCAGAAATGTATCTAAGCTTTTATCTATGGGTGTAACAAAGGTTCGATTGACGGAATTTCGACCGGCGTAGACCCTGATCAGACTGCGCGGATGCGTAGGCTGAAATGTGGCTACGCTGGACAGATACGTCGTCAATTCTGTATCTCAGCATGTAGCCAATAATACCCATACGCCTATGTGGCTGAGACAGGAGAAATAGAGCTCATGGGTTATCCGACCAGTGTAGCCCCAGATCAGCCTGCGCATCCGCGCAGTCTGATCAGGGCCTACACTGTTTGCCATTCAGTGAATGAAAGACCCGTAATGCTTCTAGATTATAGTGTTGGTCCTTATCAGGCTTCAGGAGTGCGCTATACAGAAGATCAGAAGTGTGAATATCCACAAACCCCATAAGCCCCATTTCTGCAGTCACAGCCACATATAATATGTGTTTATTGGAATATGCATATGCCACAGACAATGCGTGCACAATCAGTATGGCCGGGATCAAACTTGTATTACTGATCGATGTGCTCATTGATGAAATAAACTAGATACTAATTGTGTGTTTTGAAACTGAAATCAAAGTAGGTAGTTCACATTATATCTATGCCATTTTTTATACAACAGTTTTTATTTTACATTTTTGTATCCAATTCTATATAATTTCTACTTTACACATCTCTACCTAAATTAGTATACCTGTTTATCACAACAAGAGGAAGAAATAATGCTATAGATTTTCAAATTCTCATTAATTCTTGCCTTGGTGACAGCTTCATATTTCTGCATCGTCGCTGTCTGGCCCATCTTCGACGGGCGTATTTTGTGACTTACAGCACTCTTGTTAACAAATAATATTATATAGGATGGCGGAAGCCTAGTACACCTTTAACCCATTTCAGTCTAAGGATACCATACTTTTTTCGTAAACAAAATCTCATCATTTTGTTTATTTCTCCATGAGTGTATATGTTGTCACCACTCATTTGAACCGTCTCATCGAGACGGTTCAAACGAGTGGTAACAACGTATACTTTCGAGATGAAATAAAGAAAATAGGGATTTTTTTCTCATAAAAGTTTCATACTACCTTAATTGTATCCCGTCTTTAATGTGTTAATCTATTACACGGATTTTTCAAGCAAGTTGTACATATGCTATCCTTATTATAAGTGGGATCAATTAACATTATTCTATGGAGATGCACGATTACCGGTATTTCTGTTGGGTTGTTAATGTGCATTTACCGCCCGTTATCTATATGTGTCACAGAAAAATGCTCATTGGCCCGGAATCGAACCGGGGACCGGTGGTTTACCGTACCGTCGCTCTACTGACTGAGCAAACCGGGCACAGATACATACTTCCTCCCCATAGTGAATTACATACCAACCGTGACATACTCACCCGCCAAATTGAAATTCGTCCCCGAATTCCATTTTTAATCCGTTTCTGATTTCCATAGTTTTGGTTTATTTTGCCAGAGACATTCAAAACATTGTACGGCTATTTATATAAGTTCGACTCATATGTTCAATATGTTTATCCGTTGAACAACATAGCACGCTATGCATGAGATGCGTTCCTTTTAAAATCAGTCATGGAATGACATGTAATTCAATCATTGACATTTATGCAGTTGTCGATGATGGTTTCTCTCAAAACAAATCACTGCACAATCATAAATGAACTAATATCAGACACAGCCAATGAAGCTGCTTTCTTTCAACTTTCAACCACATCTAACATATACTATTTGACTATTATTTTTAGTCTTCATCTAAATTGCTTAACCAAAAATGATAATATGTTGTGTTGGTGGACCGTTAAGCACCATTCCATTACATTCTTTCAAGCACAATATTCAAGTATTTTTTAATAAAGACATTGGCCAACACTGGGATGATCGTGCAATACTGAGCGGTGGTGTAATAGACCGTCTCCCAAGGCGCCGACTCAATGAGAATGGCGGTGGTTTGTCCATTCAATGACAGCAAATGGTCGAGTAGCCGCGCCATGTCCAGACATGGGTAATACCATCAACGTAAGGGTTCCTGAAAACGTCTACATCTGATAAGCTTTGAGCTTTTGTCATGGCTGCCAGCCATGTTAGTGAATATTGTGTTCTACCATCAATTTGTCTCGTAGACCTCTTAATACAATCAATATGAGATACTGGAATATACTTCTGCACATAACAATGTTTGATTTCAAAGTGTAAACATGTTCGCATACTATGTATATTATATAAACCAATACTAGAATATTACAGTGTATTTTGAGGGCTTCCTGTACACCAAGTGATTTACAATGTCTGCATGCAGTCTTAACTATACTCCAGTTGGCCCGAAATGAAACAGAAACACATATATCTGCTGGTTGCGATCTTGAGTCGAGATGGACAGTATACATGTACAACCCACAGTGGTCCCTGCGGCAAAACTAGAGACAAACATATAGAGACAAATCCACTCTAGAAAGCACGGGACCCACACATCTGTACATGTACAAACATACATTACATTTACATATCTAATCATATCACTCATTGCCTTCGCAAGAATGAAGATACACGCTTTACAGCCCGCACACCATGTGATAACAACCAGTCCTGCTCGCTGCACGTGCTACACTTCCGTGTATTGAAGACAACAGTTTTCCGCTTGACTATACAACTCTTGCACGACGTAATAATAGTTTTCCGCGGTGCAACTCTTGCACGACGCAATAATAGTTTTCCGCGGTGCGCGGAAAACTATTATTGCGTCGTGCAAGAGTTGTTTAGTGATAGCTCATTCAATGAATATTTCGGGCGTCAGTGTTGCAATATGCGTTAAGCATATGCAACTGTGGGGCTATTCTGCATAGTGTAACTGCCTCTGGTATTTCATTATACAGAAAAGGAACCGACCATCAAACAATTACAATATCACTGCTGTTGCCTTCAAAGGGTCATTGCACTCGATTTGTGGTAATCATCCATTCAGCGTGCTGATATTCATGACACATGCAGCATCGATATTCATGTATGCTGATTTGTCGATGTCAAAGTATTGGGTACAAGACGATCGGCATATTTTGATTCTTAGCAATATTTTCGCATAGTTTGATTGAATCCAATTGCTTGTTGACAAGACAACTTGGGCACATACTTCGCTTGGTGACAGCCCAGGTATATATCTTTTAGCCAATTCCCACACTAAAATATAAGTTACAGTGGAACCCCTCTAAACCGGACGCTCAGAAAAATATGGGTGTTTAACTTAGATGTATTTCGCTGTTGTGTATCTCTGATTACAATGGTTTTTCATGATTGTAAAACACTAGAATGCGACATGACGTGCTAACATGTCTGATTTACAGTGGAACATCTCCAAACCGGACACCCTGGGGAACCCCAGGGTGTCCGGTTTGTAGAGGTTCCACTGTAAACGAATGCGTTTGTACAAGGAACACAGGGTGTCCGGTTTGTATAGGTTCCACTGTAAATGAATGCGTTTGTACAGGGTGACTAGGCCTCATTGTGCAAAGGCCATACACTTTGGATTACCGTGGATATAACTGCCTTCAATGCGCACACATCCTCCTTTCCCAAGAAATAATTCATGCCGGAGTGAGGCAATCATTATGTTCCTATACGTCGCTCATCATGCTAGCAGTATGCCCAGTCTACACGAAAACGAATATAAACTATTTAAAACTATGTTTTCAGTTGAATATCGAAACTGTATGATATGACCACTCATGAGCATAGTCTGTCAGTATACATGTTTACCATTCAGTTCCCCATTCGGAACCTGAATCTGTTGTTGACATTTATCAAAATTGTGAGTAACTAGGCTGATAAAAGGGTATGTACATTGCCTCCACGAAAGGAAATTAATCAGCAATGTCAATGTATTATAAAACATTGTGATGTGATGTATCTGCCTGTCTATTGTATACATGTGTAATC
Source organism: Conchocele bisecta (assembly GCA_029237695.1). Lineage (NCBI taxonomy): Eukaryota > Metazoa > Mollusca > Bivalvia > Lucinida > Thyasiridae > Conchocele > Conchocele bisecta. The sequence continues at coordinate 183,669,449 of CM055265.1, read as the reverse complement.
AACAATAATTCCAGCACAAAAATATAAACACAATTCCCTATCATTTGATTGGCCCGTAGCAAGTCTCTGTCCAAAATTTATATCCCAGGAAACTGCCACGCCGAACTACTTTCTACAGGTGCGCTGTCAGTGCTGTCAATGTAAACAAATGGCTGCCGTCTGTTAAAATAAACACATTTTCTTGATGAATGTATTTCAAATGCTGGAATTATAAGGAATGAATGGCATTTTTGTGGAATTTATCGGGAATATAAACGTGGAAAAGTCGCGGGAATACTGGACGAGGCCTTCCGGCCTTCGTCCAGTATTCCCGCGACTTTTCCAAGTTTCCGCAAAAAGGCCATTCATTCCTATAATGAAATCAACGACATGGTTATTGCTCATCTGCCTCATTAGCAACCGTGTTGCATCATTAATTGCTGTGAGCATGGCTTGCTGCCACTTTCAAGGTGCATGATCATGTGGTTTCAACAACAACAACAATTACTGAAACTTCCAGAAGCGCCTCCGATTCAATGTACATATTTGTTTATATTGTCCTTATTATGTAACGGACTTTGATGAAATATGGCGCACCAAACGCGTCTTGTTAAGCTGCATTTTTGTGGTCTCGGTACTTTGGCCCAAATTTCTGTCGTTTTTGCGAAGAATCGATTTCAGTGTCTACTGACACGGAAATCGATTCTTCGCAAAAATGATATAAGTATGAGCCGGAATCCCGGGACCACCAAATGCAGCTCATTGAAGACGTTGCATATTAAGGAAACTATAAAATACTACTTACTTTGGAGTGGGTGCGCTTTCAACACTTTCAGCCAGTGTTGTTGTTGTTCGAACCACGTGATCATGCACTTTGACTTTCGAACGTGTGCATTTCAAACGTACACGTATATGAAACATAATAACTACATTTTCACAAGTAACGGCATATGCTGTTTCAAATACACTGGCCATGGCGCTTGAACGGACACACTGTGTGACAAGCCTAACTCCCTCGAGGTGAATTCAACTTTAAGAATTGTACGTTGGGCTGGATCTCAGACAGCCTGTTGTTTCAATTTGTCTTCTGTCCTCGGGAGTCTCGCTCAACATCAATCTAAGATGATAGTCTGCGACTCGCTAGCTGTGTTTTTGCTCCTCCGCTGATGTAATACGAGGTTTGTTCATTACGACCGTGTCTGCAGCTGCGGTGATGCTGCCATTACGTTTGTTGCAGAACAATTCTTAATTAATTGAATATAATGTCACTACGTTTTTGTACACACGTAAATGAAATTCAAAGACTTTTACGTAAGCTTTGGATACAGCATAGCCAATTTAATGATACATTCACTATTACATGTATTTTATTTGACGGTTTATATAGAATGTATTCAATCAGACACAGTTCGCCTGTTAACCCTTAGAATGCGGGAACCAAAAATAGTCGTCTGCTGATAATTCATATTTTGTCTTTTCTCTCAGTAACAAATGGTTTGGCAGCATTTTAGAATCATTTCCAATGGAAATGATTCTAAAGTGCTGCCAAACCAAGTTTTTGATTAGAAAAATGGAAACAAATATTCAGCAGACGACACAAATTAATTCAGCATTGTAAATGTCTCAATACAAAGTAAATACGATATTTTAACAGGGATTTAACATTTGAAAGGTTTAATGTTTATGTCTATACAATTCAATGGTGAAGAGCTCTTCAAATCTAGTATATATTCTAATATGAATCATACACCAAAGTATAATTGTCAATATGTCTCGAACACAATAAGGGTCACAACATATTCAGATATTATATTTTATTGCCTGCATGTGTCACAGGGCGAGAAAAATGTACTCCGGCACGGAGCTCGTACACGGGACCTCTGTAGTCTATTTCATCAACATTGCAAAGTATACTTTAGTAGCAAAGTATACTTTAAGGGAGAACTTTTCAATTTTTATTATACTGAATTTATTACATTATCACAGCCAATTTGGCTGTGATAATGCAATACATTCAGTATAATAATTCTGCATACTTTTAATCATGAAATATATGCATTTGTTAGTTCTATATGAAATAATGCATTTCAGGAAAAATAAATGATTACTCCCTCAAAGTATACTTTGCTAGTAAAGTATACTTTGCAATGTTGATGAAGTAGGCTACTGGTTACCGTACAATCGCTCGACCCGACTGAGCTAGCCGGGCACGAATACACATCTTCTCCCCATAGTGAGTTACGTACCGTGACACATGTCTTCTGTTGAAGTGATTTATAAAATAGGGATCTCTGCTTAATACATGCAGCAATGGAATGTGTTTGCATAACATATGTACATGTAAAACATATCTTCACCATAGCATTTGCTGTTAGCACATGTATTACATATAATTACTAACTGTAAATTAACTTATTCATCTGATTATTCTACCAGACTTTGCTTGTTGCATTTATGAAGCAGATATAGGATTGTATTGAATTGTTGTTTAATGGCTTGTTAACACCAGCATAGGTAATTTAGGCCGTCACTGAGATAATAGAGAAGCCATATAGATGCATATAGATACCGAAAGACCAGTTCCAAATTGAATAGCCCTCTCAGATTATTTTACATTCTCAGACTTTCCCTGTCCTTAATAACATCCGACACCCATGAGGGCCGCCTTGTACTTCTGGGGCCCGTTTCACCAAACTTCGTACGACTAGAATGTTCGTAAGTGCAAATTTAGGATCTTCTTTAAATTTCAATTAACGGATTTACATTTATTGAGCATAGGCTGCAGCCTATGCTCAATAAAAGTAAATCTAATAATTGTTTACAAGAAAACATTGTTAATGTGCAATTTACAGACTATCATCATGTTGTACTTACGAACATTTTAGACGTACGAAGTGTAGTGAAACAGCCCCCCCCCCCCACCTGATGAATATACTGTGATGCTGTACTGTTTCACCTGAGTCTACATATTCGAATCATAGTTTGTTTGCAAACGGATTTGATTATATATTGAATATTCCATTTAAATTGCATATGCATTGTATTAAAAACTCTCTATATTTAACCATGATTTAATTACTGTTTTAGCATATGAACAATTCATACAAATGTTCACATTGTACATGTTTATTGCGTAATCTGCGGATGACATTGGTTGCTCATTTGTGTCAAAGGAAATGTACTTGTAATGCGTGCTGACTGTTTCATTATTTAACACGTGTGTGTTATCTCCGCTGACTGTCGAATGCATGCACATTATACTCGTCATGTGAAATACGATCAGATTAAATATTGCATTAGTGAGGACAATTGTACTACGATTGCACAATGTATTGCATCAGTGAGGGGGTTTATACCACGATTGCACGGTGTATTGCATCAGTGAGGGGATTTATACAACGAGTTCACGGTGTATTGCATCAGTGAGGGGATTTATACCACGATTGCACGGTGTATTGCATCACTGAAGGTATTTATACCACGATTGCACGGTGTATCGCATCAATGAAGGTGTTTATACCACGATTGCACGGTGTATTGCATCAATGAAGGTATCTATACCACGATTGCACGGTGTATTGTATCAATGAAGGGATTTATACCACGATTGTCACCACTCTGGCGTCGTCCTCGTCCGTTTTCGGATTTCGGTTAACCTTTACATTCGAGTCATTTTCTCGACAACCCATTCGCCTATATTCATGACACTTGCACACAAATTCCTTCGTGCATCACTCACCACAACCGACCCAGGATCCACCCATCCATCCATGTCCTAGACCGACTTTTTCTGCTTGAATTACATAGCAATTTTCTGCTTTTAATTCTTGGATAATATTTGCATTCGAGTCATTTTATCAACAACTGTTTGGTTTATGTTATCGAATCTTGGACACAGCATCCTTCTTGCATCACTGACCGCTACACACACGTAAACCATACGCCGATTCAGGTCATTGACCTATTTGTTTCCGCTTGATGAATTACATAGCATTTTTAAATATTGGTAAATCTTTAGATTCGAGTCGTTTTCGCAATAACCCATTGGTATATGCTCATGAAACGTGGACACAACTTCCTTCTTACATCACTCACCACATTCCACTCATAAACTATCTGCCCGCCTTTCAATGTCCATGCCCTATTTTCCCGGTTAAATTACTTGGAAAATGTATGATAATAGATATTCGTCAACCTTTACATTCGGGTAATTTTCTCAACAACCCTTTGATCTATGTTCGTTCCTTCTTGCATCACCCTACACACCTCACCCATAAACCATCCGCTCATCCATGTCTTTGTTCATTCACTGTATGAGACACACCGTGTAATTTTGTACCTAAGAACATGAAATATATTTATAGAAACTGTGATATTTTCTGTAAATGACGTCGAAAGATGACAAAATTCTCATAGCAAATGCGGAATCCGATTCCGCATTTGCTATGAAAATATCGTCACTCTTTGACGTCATTTACGGAAACCATCGTAAATTTAGTAAATATATTTCATGAAATATCGCACAGGTACAAAACCGCACGGTGTGTCTCGTATGTGTGCTCTATGTTGTTGATCATTTCGGTTTTCAAATTCCAGACGAGCGTTTGCATCGTTTTGCAGTACTATTGTTAACCCTTAGAACGCGGGAAACGAAAATTGCCGTCTGCTGTTGTTTTATATGTTATCTTTTTAAGGTAACTTTTTTTCACTTTCGCATTCCATTCAAGGAACGCTATACGATACGTGTGGTTGTACCAGGTCAGGCGTGGATGAAAAACCTGACGCCAGTTCGTACTGGCGAGCATGTTAGTGAACTCTTCAAATGGAGTCCGTAAATACCACAGCCATAATCAAGTAACCCTTCAGGATTAGCTTCGTTTCGTTCAAAGAATATTGATCAAGCTTGAATCCAGTACAAAGTGATAGTTGGAGATCACTATGAGTATTCCGAGTATGAATGAGTGCCAAAGTGTTACGCATTATGTCTAAATGCCATCGATAACATACTAGTACAGCGAAACCTCTCTAAACCGGACACCCTGGGAGGTCCCCAGGGTGTCCGGCTTAGAGAGGTTTCACTGTAAATCAGGCATTTGAGTATTCTGAGCCATAGCTGTGTGCTATGCGATATCGAACAGACATTATGACATGAGATAAATGAACAAGAAACTCATCAAAAATAAGATCACCGGTGTTTTCTTGGTGTCCGGTTGAGAGAGGTTCCACTGTATAACAGATTCGTTTTATTATAACTTGTTCAGAAATCAGAACGTGAGAATAGTTGGGAGAACTTGAGTCTTCCACTGGCAATGGCAATTTCTGTCCGTATTTATGGACAATTCCAAGTACGTTACAAATCATCTTCTGGAAAAATCACCAATTCGTGCAATAAGGTATTGGCTATGGCAGTTATTCAATATTCCATGTTTAACTGGCTTCATTTGCGGGAAACACATCCAATTTTCGGATTTCTGGGAGAGAATCTCCAATGTTGCTAATATGTGTGGATACTGTACCCGTATATAGTAGCCTATTTATTAACACCTGGCTGACAAGAAGGACTTTATGACTTTTTAGCTCACCTGAGCCAAAGGTTCAAGTGAGATATTGTTACCGCTTAAATTCGTCCGTCCGTCCACATTTTCAAACGTCTTCTTTTCACGAACCACTGGGCCAATTTTGGTCAAACTTCACATTGATGATCTATGGGTGGTGGAAGCACGTCAGATTTGTAAAATTGGAGGTCGTAGCGCAATCCAAGATAGCCGCCGTGGAAAAGTAGGTCAATTCTTAAAAAATCTTCTTGTCACGAATCGCTTGCCCAATTTCAACGAAACATGGCAGGAATGATCGATAGTCAATGCTGTTGCAGATTTGTTTAAATGGTGGACCCGGGGCAAAAATGGGTGGGGCGGGTGTGGGGGAGTGGGGTGGGGTCAAGTAGGGGACACATTTCATATTTGACCGAATATGGTCATGTCATATATCAACTCGAAGGTATCGACAAGACGATCACTCTGGAGTATTTTATGTCTAAATCGGATAATTACGTCATCCAAGATAGCCTTTGAAAGGTTAAAAGGTCATCCTTCAATTAGAGAGTTCAAACGTCTTCTTTTTGTGAACCGCTCGGCCAATGTGGTCAAACTTCACAGGGATGATCTATGGGTGGGGGCATGTCAGATTTGTAAATTTGGATGTCATCGCCCAATCCAAGATGGCCGCCGTGGAAAAGTAGGTACCGCCGAACAGATTTTAACGACTGATCGACTGGTCGAAATCGGATGATTGGGTCATCCAATATGGCCGCCGAAAGGTCAAAATGTCATTCTTTATTTAGATAGTTCACACGTCTTCTTCTCGTAAACTGATTGGTCGATGCTGACTAAACTTCATAGATATTGTCTTTCTGTGAAACATTTACAGACTTTTTTCAAATTGGAGATCATCACATAATCCAATATGGCCGCCGTATAAAGTTGGACAAACTCTTTAAACAATGTCTTCACGTTATTATCACCAGATCGGAATAATGAATGTATAAATCTCTGTCAGATTTACTTGCATATATATATAGTAAACAGGTGGGCGATATAGGGCAACAATGGCCCTCTTGTGTTACCGGTGTAGCCTTACGTAATGTGACATTGTAGCTGACGATATGTGTTTTGTAGAAACGTTAACCCTTTGAACCCGAAAGCCCGCTATAGCGGTTATGCAAACAGTGCAGATCCAGATGAGCCGGCTCGTAACGAGCCGTCTCATCAGGATCTGCACTGTTTGAAAGTAATTTTCATATTTTTGAGAACAACAAATAACCCCTTTTTATAAATGGAATAGTCTGAAAATCATTTTGCGATGATTGGATTGGTTGCAAAACGAACATATCGCAGCCCATTCAGTTACTTAGGGTTGAAAGGGTTAATCACATGTACAACCCACTTTGTCCCAAATGAGAAACGTTTGTTTAGTTTTATATTCCACAAAATGAGGTAAAAGGTGCTGGAATCAACGAAAATGCATGACATCTTCCGATGAAGTGTCTGATTATGTTATTTAACCCTTTCAACACTACAGTACATAGAGAATAGTAGGTTAGTGTCGTGAATGGGAAAACATATATGGCAAGGTTCAGGAAACGGGATGGGCGAGGCTCTGCCGAGCACATCCCGTTTCCGTGCCGCGCCAGATATTTTTTCCCATTCACGGCACTAACCTACTATTCTATTTATCCCGTCAACACCTACAAATAGCTGTAAAATGCAAAAAAATAGTATTGACTGGATATCAAAAATGTTTCACTGCACCGTGTTTCGCGGCACATACGCACTGTGTTGACGGGATAAAACATGAATAAGCACCTGCGGGGGAAAGTGGAATGCCGTACGGAACGGTACATGTATATACATGACTCCATGGTGGTTTGTGGGGAGTGTGGTGGTGCAAAGCTGTAATGGCGGTAAAGAGAAATACAGACATGCTGGTGGAAACACAGCCTGTATTTTATAACACATACATGTACCATCGATGGTTAAATACCACCACAACGGACAGTGTTCGCTGCTTACGCGGGCGTACCAAATTACCAACGTTTGTTGGTAACATTAAATGCTCGCTCCAAGTCCATTTATAAAAAGTTGTTTGTTTTTATAGAAAAATATATGAAAATTACTTGTAAAAAGTGCAGATCCTGTTGAGACGGATCATGTCCACTCGATATTATACATAATTATTATGGTGGCTTAAAAACACCAATGTCACCTGATTATATGGTGTACACATTCACTGGTGTTACACTTCGCGCTGGCGTAAAATGTTTCACGTCGAAAACAGTACCTGCTCTCTGACAATATGCCACTCAGCTCTATCTGCAGCTATTGCGTAAACGCATTTTTCCTCTAGTAGCCGGCGCAATATTTTTCTTCCGCTGGTCACTAGAAGAAACTGCATGCCGCTGATTGGGAATTCGTCATGAATCCGGTGCCTATGTCAATGTGAACATTTTATGCCGGAGCGTAGTGCACCATCAGTGATATTTACTCGCCCCTTGGTTCATATCTACAGCGGCGTACCGTGTTCGGGTGCATGATGTTTGCTTATCTCGTTTGCTGTAGTCATCGTGTAAAAGAAAATACACCGTGATGAAAAAAGCATATGTGATGTACTCACATAAAATATTTTGTATATCGGTGACGGTTATATAACCGGGCTTATTGCTTTCGCGAGTAGTGACGACCCTGATCAGACTGCGCATGCGCAGTCTGATCAGGGTCGTCACTTCTCGCGAATCCATCAGCGCAATATTTTAAAACACACATGGAACAATGAAAATTACTATTATATTGCATGAGTGAGTGTGATGATCAAACATTACACTAAATATAAATGCAATAAGCCCGGTTTTGCGGATTGCGCCACAAATGTTTTATATTCCCGTAAGACGTAAATACGTATGTTCAGCCAGCAAACAACCCGACACAAATCACGCCACGCGTACCCTCGTACATACGGAAGTAAAACCTCTCTAAACCGGACACCGGAACAATGTCAGAGTGTTCAATTTGTTATTGGGTGTTCAATTCTTATTGGGGTTCCCTCCGAGGTTAACGCGTGTGCTAAGTGTAACGGGTTGATGTAACCGACCAATGGTATATAAAAGCATTAAATATACATACAATTAATTGTTTTAGTACTGGCGGGCGGGCACAGCGTATCCATGCAATAACTAGAGTTTTACTTGACGGATCGTAACCAAGTTCGGTCGATGTCGATAACTTATCTCCCCTTGGCGACCAATTTTATGTTTTGCATTCTGTATCATTCTACACGCAATAATGCGAGTTATACTTGACGAATCGTAACCACTTTATGATTACATGTTTATCACGGCAAGACAAAGAACCTGATTCATTTTCATTCGGATGACGTATCTCCATTTGGCGGTCATTTTTAATTGTCGCTCTCTGCATATTTGTCCACGCAATAACTCGCGTTCTATTTGACGGATCGTAACATAATTCTGTATACATGCTTATCACGGCAGGATGAAGGATTTTTAAATTTTCCGATGATTTGTCTCCCCTTGGCAGTCATTGTTAATTTTCGCACTCTGTATCCTTGGCAACCCAATAACTCAAGTTCTACTTGACGGATCGTAACCAACCTTAGTACACATGTTCATCTTGGGACATTGAGGAACCATATTCATTTTAAAAAGTGTCGGATGACTTATCTCACCTTGACGGTCATTTGTAACCTTCGCATTCTGTATCATTGCCCAGTTAATAACTACAGTTCTACTTGACGGATCATAACCACATTTGGTACACATTTTTATTATGGCAACAGAACCCTGTGGTTTTTCAGAGTTATCTCCCATTCTTGAATGACCAAACCTCGATGGGCGTATATTGTGACCTTCGACACTTTTGTTTAATTACTAATACTTGTTGGTATATATAACCCTTTGAACCAGAAAGCCCGCTATAACGGTTTATGCAAATAGTGCAGATCCAGTTGAGGCGGCTCGTAACGAGCCGTCTCATCAGGATCTGCACTTTTTTAAAGTAATTTTCATATTAAAATAAAAATACCGTCTTTTCATAAATGGACGAGTCCGAAAAACATTTTGTCACGGTTGAATTGCTTGCAAAATGAACACATACAAATCCATTAGAGTTTCTTAGTGGTGAAAGGGGTTGATGCATTTATATACCTTGGTCCGTTACTGCAACCTGTGCTATATGTATGATCGCAACACACGTGCTCATGGGGTTGTCATAGGAACACATTACCAGGAATCCCTCTAAGGTTTGATGGAGTTTACTGTAATGTTTCTGCTATGAAGAAATGGATTATGATCGGAAGGCACATACACATTGGAACCTCTCTAAACCGGACAACAGGAAACACATGTGATTATAATTGTATGGGTTTCTTGGCCATTTATCTCAGGTGACAATGTCTGTTCGTGATCGCACAGCACTCAACTATGGCGGGGAATAATCATATATCTGATTTACAGTGAACCCTCGATAAACCGGACACCCTGGGGACCTCCCAGGGTGTCCGGTTTAGTGAGGTTCCACTGTACATGCTTGTATCCAAACCGGATATCCTGCCACATATATTTATGCCTTTACATATACATTTGTATCATAATTGGCCCCGTATGTCCCAATATTGACAATTCCCGTGCAATAATACTGCACGTGTAATGTACATTTTGTTTCTGATGGTCGTGTTCGGCCACTATCAGACCAAAGGAGTGGGTTTCATCTGGGTACTCCGATGTCCTCCCACATTAAATACAACCATTATGTCCCCATCTGTGTCAGCGATAGTATGTGTATAAGTATTATGCCGCTTGAGTTTAATCATTGCTTTTTCATGCTACTTTTTTTTTTTTTTGGACTATTGCTTTAATGATAAAATATGGATTTTTTAGAGGTGAATAGTTAGGACAAATGCTGCAGATCCTGATGAGACGGCTCGTTACGAGCCGTCTCATCTAGATCTACAGTATTTAAACATGGTGTTCGCTTTCTGGGGCCCATCTCACTAAACTTCGTACGACCGAGAAGTTCATAAGTACAACAAACTAAAATGTACACCATAGTTCGAATTAGCAGCCGATTATTGGAAATCATTCCCGGATTTTTTTCTTCAAATTTAATGATCTCTTCGTGTTGGTTGAAAATGGTAGCATTAATGAACCACGTTAATGTGAGAAGTGAATTTATAGAAACCTTCGTACGAACATTTTTATTGTACGCAGTTTAGGTAAGCGGGCCCCAGGCCTTTAGGGTTGAAAGGGATAAGCAAAAGATCCTGGACCTACACGTACATCGAACACATATGTAGCGGCCCTGGTGTGCAATGTGTAAGAATGTTAATGACATTTTAAGTATTTCTCGTCAATAGCTATTCCGGATATCATTTGACAACAACAATGATTGTGCATGCGATGGCATCTAACTGCGAATTGTTTTCGCATCAGTTGAGTGTATACGGCATGAGATACCAAGTAATGTGTTCAGCGTTGACAGGGATGAGACACGTCATGTGACTTTGTACCTACGAACATGTGCGATATCTCATGAAACATATTTACAACATTTACGATAGTTTCCGTAAGTGACGTCGACAGTTGACGAAATTCTCCTAGAAAATGCGGAATTATATTCCGCATTCGCTCTGAAGATTTCGTCATATTTCGACGTCATTTACAGAAAATATCACAGTTTCTGTAAATATATTTCATGAAATATCGCACATGTTCTTAGGTACAAAGTCACATGACGTGTCTCACATGTTTCATATGGGGGAGGGAGGTGGACCTAATGACGTTAGCGACCAGGGGGGCGTTTCACTAAACTTCGTACGACTAAGATGTTCGTAAGTGCAAATTTAAGATCGTTTGGAAATTTCAATTGATGGATTTACATGAATTGAGCATAGGCTGCACATGCAGCCTGTGCTCAATAAATGTACATCTAATAATGGTTTTCAAGAAAACATTGTTTTCATAATTTTGCACTTACGAACATTTTAGTCGTACGAAGTTTAGTGATTGTTTACCAGAAAACATTATTAATGTGAAATTTACAGACTATCATGATTTTGCACTTACAAACATTTTAGTCGCACTGGGGCTTCTCATTTCCCAGCGTACAAGTACATGTATGTACACGGTGATGTTCATGTCTCGAAACTAAAGTTCGTTATCTGCGGAATAAAATACCTAAAAGTTGTTCTGAACGATTATGCTGGTCTGTTTCAATGCTGGTCGCAGACATGGTGAGGTATTCCTTGTTAACCATGGACCAAAATAAGATTTAGTCATTCATTGATATTCATGGTCAGATGGATTAATGATACTGCGATCATACGCAGTAGAAGTTATGGAGCCCCGCAGGAGACGTACACTTCTTTTCTTTGTTAATTCGAGGGAACGAATTGTTATATCGTGGGAACGAATTTTTAATTTGAGGGAACGAATTGTTATTTCGTGGGAACGAATTAATAAAAGAAATCCTTGTCCCCTGCGTATAGACAATATACGAGTATGACATTCTAGTATGGAGAGATCTGTGCAGTATGTCTATATGCATGCTAAGCGAAGTGCTGTCTAATATTAATTGTTGCATGGTTTCCGTTGTTTGCACATATGCACATATGTGCAAACAAATAGCGCGTGCTGTTTGCACATGGCTTTAGGCAATGCTCATTCCGGGGCCGCGCGTAATGGAAGTGCATTCATGACGTCACTACGCGGAAGTGCCTTCATGACGTCACTACTTCATGACGTTCATGACGCGGCCCCGGAATATGCATACCGAAAATTATCTACGTGAATGGGACGATTTTATAAAAGTACTGAAAAATAATGAATATAATGCTCAAATTACATCAGTTTTTTGTTGGAAATGTAACAATAACGTTTGATCATGTCCAGCCATGTGCAAACGTTTGCTGTGGTCCTCGGGAACTGTTTGAACCCGCGGCCTGCGGCCTTGGGGTTCAAACAGTTCCCTCGGGCCACAGCAAACGTTTGCACACGGCTGGACATGATAAAACCTTATATTGAAGTTTGTTTCTGTTGTTGAAGCTATTTAACTGTACACCACATGCATCATACAGACAGCCACATGTCATGTATGATGTAGCATTGTTTCACGATATTCCATGTTACGTTATTGTACTAATGAGAAGACATACTACATGTATTATAGAAAATGTAACTCTAAATCGCGTTTAACTTGAAATGTCCGGTTTGTAAGGCAGGCCCGTACGCAGGATTTTCTATTGGGGGTGCGTCAGGGGGGGGGGGGGGGGGGGGGGGGGGGGGGGGGGGATGGGGTGCGTCAGGGGCGAGCCCCATGTAGTGGCGCGAGTACGCTAGGGGGTACCCCACTAGCGTACTCGCGCCACTACATGGGGCTCCTGCATTTAATGTCATTTAAATTCGGATTTCAAATGTGGTAAATTGTGACATTTTCATGCAAATTACCTGTATATTAATGCATTTCAAGATTTGTTGAGATTACTGAAAAATAGCGGATCTCGACGAATTTAGGGGGGTGCGTACGCACGCCCTAGCAGCCCCCCCCCCCCCCCCCCCCCCCCCCCCCCCCCCCCCCCCCCCCCCCCCCCCCCCCCCCCCCCCCCCCCCCCCCCCCCCCCCCCCCCCCCCCCCCCCCCCCCCCCCCCCCCCCCCCCCCCCCCCCCCCCCCCCCCTGCGTACGGGCCTGTAAGGGGTTCACCACTGCAAGCAGGTATAATATTAACTCAAGTATTGATGTATCATATATGCGACAAGCCATGTGATTTTATACCAATAATATGATGTGCGATTTTTCATGAAAACATACCAGAAGAAACTGCTATGTACCTTTTGCTAATGACGTCCAAAGCTGATGAAATTTTCAAAGCATTTGTTGTGGACATTTCGTCAACTTTCGACGTTATAAATTTATGGGACATGACGTAAACTGTGTAACTAATTTTCCTCCGATATCTTACAAAATCACACCGCTTGTCTTATATGTGTTTTGCAATTACACACACACACGTTATGATTACAGAAAATATGATGTGAAACCGATATAAATGAACATGCTGAAGTTTTCTTGGTGTCCCGTTTACAGAGATTTCTATCTTACCCGGAACATCGTTGGTACAATGGTACAACATACCACATCACTCATCAGCTACCCCAGGGGTCCGTTTCACTAAACCTCGTACGACTAAAATGTTCGTAAGTGAAAAAGATAGTCTGAACATTTCAATTTATGGATTTACATTTATTGAACATATGCAGCCTATGTTCAATAAATGTAAATCCAATAATTGTTTCCAAGAAAACACTGTTAATGTGAAATTTACAGACTATCATAATGTTGCACTTACTAATATTTTAGTCGTACGAAGTTTAGTGAAACGGCCCCCAGGTTTGTTTCAACGAACTATTTCAGTGACAGGAACCCATTAATAAAACAACGGAAAAAGCCAAATTACATGTGCAATACTCATTTGTTCACATTATTGTCGGACTCCTTCTCGGCGCATTGATATTAATCTCCATTGCACCGTGCCTAGCGTACTTATAAAGTCTTGAATCGCGAAATCCGTGCCTCCAGGGATCTTAGTTGCAGGATGCCAATATCCCGCCGTCTATGAGAAAACCAGCAGCTTTAATACACAACAGTGTATACTAGATCCAATCGTATTTATGCGCAAAATGTGACAATGTAGTTCGGTGTATCAGTGCGCTGTCGTATCCTTATTTGGGAGCCATCTGGGCAATTGACATCCCATGTGTATTGGAGTGCACGATGCTGAGATGGCTATCTATAGTATGTGTGGTTATTTTCTCATATGCTAAACAATATGAAAGATTATTGATTTTTGTTTAAACATCTTACTCGGATAATGCCTGAGAAAATTGCCCCGCCAACCTGATTGTATCGGATTTGACGAGAAATAGTGAACTCCTCATACAATTGGGCTCATTTATTAAGGATATAACGCTATATAGAGATATATCACATGGATGATGAATTAAAGGTACTTGCCCACTCAGTAGGCACAAAATGTACTTTATAGGAATTAAATAAGTGTATAATTGTGTCACTATTCCACCAGTTCTAAAAAGTACAAGTGCCCGTTATACAGATATAATCATTTAGTAATATTTATTTACTGATAGTGACGCACGGTGGTATCAGGCTATTTTCATATGCAAATGAGGCATGATATTTTTTAATCATTTATACTAATTAAATGCGTCACCTGGATTTTGTTGGTCCACAAATTATAAAGTATGATCATTGCACATCAAAATATAAATACAGATACTAAATAGTAGTGTCCGTTAACATTTTAAGGAAACACGGTTATCGCCCCTGATATCAGTGTGAAAATTTTCGTCTGATATAAAATGTATAATAATGCCAATCAATACGTGGGGCAATGGTTAATGAACATTTATTTTGCCAGAAAATGTCTCAGATGATGTCTCTGATATAAAGTTGTACAGTGGAGGTCCCCAGGGTCTCTGGTTTGGAGATGTTCCACTGTAAACCAATCATGTCAAACATTTTAGTGTTTTGCGAGCATGAAACGTATTTGAGATCAGAGATACATAACAGCGAAACACATCTAAGTTAAACATCCATATTTTTCTAAGTGTCCGGTTTAGAGGGGTTCCACTGTGTCAGTTTTTTAGTGTATTCCTTTTATCATCTTATAGGACCTTTATGTTGTGCTGTGACCCATTTCGTATGTGTTATTTGTTTCTTTGGCGGACCGTACATCACTAGTCGTAGAGTGTGCCTCGGTGTCTGTGGCCCGTTTCACTAAGCTTCGTACGACTAAAATGTTCGTAAGTGCAAATTTAGGATCGTCTGGAGATTTCAATTGATGGTTTTACATGTATTGAGCATACGCTACATATGCAGCCTATGCTCAATAAATGTAAATCCAATAATGGTTTACAAGAAAACATTGTTAATGTGGAATTTACAGACTATCATAATTTTACACTTACGAACATTTTAGTCGTACGAAGTTTAGTGAAACGGTCCCCTGATGATCAGTCTGTGATTACTGCATTAGCACTTGCCTGTTTTATATGGTCTTAAAGGTGGGTGCCCTCAAATTATGTAAACATACTTCTTGACGGAAATTAAGCGGATACCTAATTATGTAACTATTCCACACGAAAGTGTCCGTTTTTACACAGTATTAACTAATATTTAAATTTCGTGTCACCAGTGATCACCAGTGTATGTACATGTGAAGAAATGGTGATTAGTTTTAATTATTTAAGGACCCGTGGGGCACCTGATCATCCAATGATTCATGCATAACTGCTTCTTAAATGTGAAGGGATATATGCATAACATACATGTGAACTTATTCGTCTTACTATATCCCACACAGTGCCTGCAGTTACCATGTCGGCCATCTTAGTATGTACAAGCCATCAGCCAGTTTTACCTCTTATTGGGTTTGACACATACCACTAATAATATGACAAACACATGAATACAATTTGGTACAACATGATACATCAGACAACAACCTGCTATGCCTTTGTTATCAAATGTATCAAATGTAGATACAAAGTCTGATATCTGAAGGGTTTGTTGACCCTTTTAAAATGTTTGAGAATTCAGTAAAGACTGTATAACAGTAAGAACAATACACAGTGCTGTAGATATATAGAGAATAGTAGGTTAGTGCCGTGAATGGGAAAACATATCTGGCAAGGCTCAGGAAACGGGATGGGCGAGGCTCTGCCGAGCACATCCCGTTTCCGTGCCGCGCCAGATATGTTTTCCCATTCACGGCACTAACCTACTATTCTATTTATCCCGTAAACACCTTCAAATGGCTGTAAAATGCAAAAATTGTATTGACTGGATATCAAAAATGTTTCACTGCACATACGCACTATGTTGACGGGATAAATACCTGTATTACCATACATACTGTATCGATTCCAGTGACTTATACGCAGTTATCTGAGTGTATTGTTACCACTGTCTACTTGCCTGCTATGCGAGTAAATATGGATTTTACCTGTGTCATATGTACTTCTAATACTAGACAGTGCATCAGTTTGACATTTTACACATTGAAAACAGTGTCCATTGTATACGTTGTGAGTGATGGTAGAAACACTCATATATCTAGCTTTTTATGTCGTCTGCTGAAATAATATTATACGTCGTTGTCGTCTTAAATATCTGGGACGTATTGCACCAACGTTGATTAGATTTGCTGCCATATAATTGGCTCTACATTTCAAACGCTCCAAGTGAAACTGTCTGATAGCATGTACAAACTAAAATGGCGGAGATGGCACTCAATACTCTGTATAATATACTTTAAGAAGAACATGGTCAGATACAGTGGGGTCAGCGTGTAAGTGCACACACGAACGAACACGACAGGTTGGAACCAACCTGTCGTGTTCGTTCGTGTGTACACTTACACGCTGACCCCATTGTATACGTTTTAGATATTCAGTCACATGTATGATTCTACTACATTTGAAACAAAGGGTCATATTCTATATAGTCAGTCCTTAAATAAATAATTTGTGTAAACTCAATTACTACTGTTGTCGATATCTTATGAAGTATAATTATTGTACACCAGAAAATGCATTGTACGGATACATATTGATTATCGTTGAATAAATATTGATTTTTGTTAATATTTTGAGAAAACGCGGTTATCTCCCCTGACCTCAAAATTATTAAAATCATTCAAATAATGTCATTCAAATAAGGTAAAATAATGCCAATAAGTGTACCAAGGTAAAAACAATATAAGTGCCATATGTGTATATTAATGACATAGCTAATGGTTGAAACAATAAAGATAACCCCTACAATTCATCCTCATGTGCGGGACCCCATCTTTAACCCTTTCACCCCTAAATAACTGGAATGGATTTTGATATGTTCACTAATTTCCCGACGAATCCACTCGTCATAAAATTATTTTCACACTAGTCCATTTATGAAAATGCGGTGGTTGTTTTTGCTATAAAAAAATGTGAGGGCAAGGGCAATAGTGCATCGGGTCATCCATAGCACCGAGAGGCAATATGTTTTGACTGTTCCCCGAATTACCAGGAATAACTGTTTTATTTCTCAACCTGTAACAGTGTATGTGACACAATAATTCCAGCACACAAATATTTACACAATTCCCTAACATTTGATTGGTCCGTAGCAAGTCTCTGTCCAAAATTTATATCCCAGTAAACTCCCACGCCGAATTACTTTCCGTAACCGTCATGCGCAGTTAAAATAATTCTTAAGAAAACGGAAAATAAACACATTTTCTTGCTGAATTTATTTCAAATGTTGGCCTTATAAGGAATGAATGGCCTTTTTGTGGAATTTATCAGGGATATAAACGTGGAAAAGTCGCGGGAATACTGGACGAGGCCTTCCGGCCTTCGTCCAGTATTCCCGCGACTTTTCCAAGTTTATACCCCGATAAATTCCACAAAAAGGCCATTCATTCCTATAATGAATGTAATTTTGGTGTGGTGCGCGTCGACTGACCGATCTATGTTGAATCATCAGTTTATGACGTAATATTCGACAAAAATCATGACGTCATGATTTTGAGGGGTGAAATAGTTTTGACTATTGACCGGGCACGCGGAACTATTAACAGGGCACAACTCAGGAAAGTAGTCAAAACTATGGAATAGCAACTCATATAGAGAGCTGGGTAATAATTTAGATTACCTTCGCTTTTTCGTTCTCCTTTAGGTATACTAGTCCTATTTTGCACACTCATTGGAAACCTTCACAGCAACTGATAGAAAACTGGAAGATTCACCGGCATATTCTGATTAATGCGTCTATTGTGATGTAATGAATCAAGCCTTGAAATCCCACTCGGGACAATATATAAAAGCTACAGCAATCGAAATGAACGAGGCAGAGGCATATGTGACCAGTGAAGTTAATTTAGAAAGGAGAAACGTTAATGCCCTGACACAATGAATATTGGATATCAAATATATTCGCTCGTATATTCGCCTTAGTTACTGAATGGTATGGAGCCCCCCGCAGGGGACGTATTATTCCTTTTTTTATGAATTCGTTCCCACGAAATAACAATTCGTTCCCTCAATTTAACAATTCGTTCCCACGAATTAACACTTCGTTCCCACGAATTAACAATTCGTTCCCTCAATTTAACAATTCGTTCCCACGATTTAACAATTCGTTCCCACGAATTAACAATTCGTTCCCTCAATTTAACAATTAATTCCCACGAATTAACCATTTGTTAATTCGTGGGAACGAATTGTTATGTCGTGGGAACGAATTGTTAATTCGAGGGAACGAATTGTTAAATTGAGGCAACGAATTGCCATTTCGTGGGAACAAATTGTTAATTCGAGGAAACGAATTGTTATATCGTGGGAACGAATTGTTAATTCGAGGGAACGAATTGTTAAATCGAGGGGCACGATTTGTTATTTCGTGGGAACGAATTGTTATTTCGTGGGAACGAATTAATAAAAAAGAATTCTACGTCCCCTGCGGGGCTCCGTAGAATGGGGATCCAACACAATTACGTGCCTGTATTGGTCCCAAACGTAAGTTCGCTTTTGCCAGTTGGCTGTCTATACACACATCAATAATCCCGGTCATTCGGAGAAAGAAGCGTAATTGGAACCCTCGGATAAATAGACTGGTGCTAATTGTGCAGAAATTCAATATCGCCATCTGACGCTTACTCTTCTGTCCGAATTAATGACGTTCGTGACACAACAGGCTTGTAATATTTCGAGCGCCGTGTCGATTCAGCAAATTGGTTTTGGGTTCACAACGATCAACGATGTATTGGCATATATAGTTGTGGTACACGTGGTCATAACTTGTACTAAACATACGTGATAATGATATGGCAGAGCACGACCTCGGTTAGAGAATACTAAATGGTGTAAAAACTCCCGGGGGGTATTCAAAAGTAGTCCGGATTAAAAACTCGTCCGGTGTTTTAATGTCACAGACACAGTTTGCTTGCACATCTTAATCCACTACTACTCAATTTCATTTGAGGAACATGTTGAGGAGTTTTTCAATTAAAAGAAAAATAAAGCATTTAAAAGAAAACACTGAACAGAATATGTTGGTCACGTGATGTAAACAGAGTTTCCGTGGCCAAATAATGTAATCAAAATCGGGGGACATGACGAGGTTGAAGTACTCTTTCTTAGGAGTAAGTGAA
The DNA here is from genome assembly GCA_029237695.1 of Conchocele bisecta. NCBI lineage: Eukaryota > Metazoa > Mollusca > Bivalvia > Lucinida > Thyasiridae > Conchocele > Conchocele bisecta. Next base: position 183,649,694 of record CM055265.1, on the reverse strand, counting down.
CCTATTGTTTAATTCATGCAGAACCAGTACAGACCGGACGCAGGTCATGTACAAGTAGGTCCCACAACATTCATACGAATAGTGAAAGTAGTAGAGATTGGCCATATTTGGGGGATTCGGTTATGTTATATAGTAAAACTATTTAGAGTTTTATAATCTCTAAGCCGAACACTCTGGGTACTTTAATGAAATTTAGCTTCAATGTCTGTTCATGATTGCAACGCAACGCAGAAAAATGTGTCTTAAATTGCATTGGAATCTCTCTACACCGGGGCCTAGGGTGTCCTGTTTATAGAGGTTACAATGTATTCATTAAATGGATCGAATAGTGTCGCAAGAAATAGTACGTCCATTTATAAATAATATGAACTTAACAAAATGACTTTACTATCTTCCACATTGGGAAGGCTATTCAACATTTCACACATAATTAATTATGTGGCTGTGACTGGCGAATTTGTTGATTTTATTAACAGTGTAGCTCATGATCGTGTAGGGACAAGACATGTGTTTGACTGACTGAATTGCAATCAGTGCAGATCCTGATCAGACTGCGCGGATGCGCAGGCTGATCTGGATCTCCGCTGATTGCAAATGACATACTCCAGTCACAGCGACATATTGATGATCTTATTACTTCGGATATGGCCTCTCTATAGGCGAACCGACGAGACAAGAGCGAGGTGAGCAAGGTACAGCGGGTATTGTACATCACTGTTTATATGAAACTACTGTCTGTTTCACGAAAGCTGCCCAAATTTTACGGCCATTTAGACAATTCAAAAACAATATTATTTTCGATAATATTAAATTAAAGGAAAATTTAAGAATGAGCCTTCTTTTTATTTCGTGAAATTCGGTCAAATATTGATTTTATTACGAAAAATTGATTTGTCTATGGGAATTTAACATGGGGGAAAAAGTGGTAAGGAAGTGTGGGAGGAGTCAAAAAACGAAAAAATTTGGAAATTGACTCAGAAACCTGACTAGATAGCTTGGATATGATCTAACTAAGAAAACAAAAGTTAAATTTTAAAAATCGGTCCAGTATTTCTAAAATTCAAAAAAAAAACCCATGTTAAATCCCCATAGACATCTTCACTCCGTGAAGATGTCTATGGGGATTTAACATGGGGAAATTGTTTTTTCGCAATAAAATCAATATTTTACCAAATTTCACGAAATAAAAAGAAGGCTCATCCTTAATTTTTCCTTTAATTTAATATTATCAAAAGAAATCTTGTTTTGTAATTGTTTATATAGCCGTAAAATTTGTGCAGCTTTCGTGAAACAGACAGTAAGGTTATCTAGTCTATCGTATGCGTTTCAAAATGCATGCATGTATTTCTTTTAATAAATACATTCATTTTCGGGCAGACATATTTCAACTCCGTTTATCGGTTTCTCAAAGTCAAATTCGATGTGGCAGAGAGATCGACATGTAATAAGTCTTCCGTTATTAATTGAAGCTTTTCTCATACTTTCTATATTGACAGATGACAGTCCATATTTCGTAGAATGGTGTGGAAATACCTTTTTGTGGAAACGAAACCCCATTGAAAACTGTAAAATAAGGCTCTACCGACCACACCTAGTGATATGCTGCCGACCTTAACTAGTTTAGACGTTTCCAAAAACAAGCAAATAAATAGGTGTCACTTTTGCCATGAAACCATGTTTAAGCTTGTTCTATTTTTGATATCCGTCAAATCAAGTTGACAAGCCATAATTATGTCATATTGGCATGTACCAATATCTAACCAGTACTACTAACATACAAATAAAGAAATCCGACCCTATCTAGTATGTTCTGGACAGTTGCCCGCACAAGAACTACTTTTTAGGCCTAATAGAGTATACTTAATAAGATATTGATCTTGGTTCACAAACCGCATCAGCGCCAGTTGACGTTTTAGAGGCATTTCATTATTTACGTCCACGAGAGATGGACCATGGCCATCGTTTTGATATTCTCTCAGCGCACGATGTAGGCGTAATTAATTTATCGTGTCAATCGACTCCGTTGAACAAACAAGTTTGATAGCTCACTCTGTTCGTATCACTTGTACATCCATCTCCAGAAAGTTCGTGTCTCAAATATTGGCAGAGATGTCAGCTCATCTTTGAAGGGGTCAGTGAAAGAAAGGGGCTAGCCCGTTTATTTCACTGACCACTTTATTCCTAAAACAGGTCATAAGAAAGTGACAATCGTCAATGAAAACTCGAAATGCTTAATGAAAATGATCCGTGTACGTTCGTCTTGAATGTACGGAGGAGCCCCGCAAGTACATGGCTTTTTTTTATTAATTCGTTCCTACGAAATAACAATTCGTTTCCTCAAATTCGCAATTAGTTTCCTCTAATTAACAATTTGTTCCAAAATGTAACAATCCGTTTCCTCGAATTAACAATTCGTTCCCGCAATATAACAATTCGTTCCCTCGGATTAACAATTCGATCCCACGATATAACAATTCGTTCCCACGATATAACAATTCGTTCCCACGAATTAACTATTCGTTCCTGTGGGAACGAATTGTTATTTCGTGGGAACGAATTGTTAAATTGAGGGAACGAATTTGGAACGAATTGTTAACTTGAATTGAGGGTATGAATTGTTAAATCGTGGGATCGAATTGTTAAATTGAGGGTACAAATTGTTATTTCGTGGGAACTAATTAAAAAAAAGTCTACGTCCCATGTGGGGCTCCGTATGAATGCACATACGCTATGATAATTACAGTTCGAACGTAATACATCCAGTATACCCGTTTGGACGTATGCAAATCCAAATACATTCTCCGTATTTTTATGATTTCACATGGCGATACGATTTAAATGGCGGTCACGGGATATACTTTTACTCATGAAAGAAATAAGAAACACATCAGTAAAATATGTATATTGACCATGAGAATGTCCTTTGTTGACAAGCATGGGGGGGGGGGGGATACGATGGTAAGTTCTTGTATCTCCGCGGAGAGGTCGCCAATAAAGTCAGGGAGGTGTCAGTGGTTTTACGCTCTCTCCTCTTATACGAGAACAGGTACAGGCTGTTTATTTCCTATTTTTATTATCAAAAACATGCTTTAACTGCACTTTAGAATAATTTACAACATGCTTTGACAGCACTTCAGAATCATTTCCATTGGAAATGATTCTGAAGTGCTGTCAAAACATTTTATTAAGAAATAAGGCAAGATATAAAAGCAACAGCAGACGAGAATTGTTGTGTGTAGCGGTCTAAGGGTTAACCCCTACAGTGCTGAATTAATTTGGTCGTCTGCTTTTTATTTTATAATACACATATTTCTCATTAAAACATTATTTGACGGCACTTTAGAATCATTTCCAAAGAAGACAAAAATAAAACAACAGCAGACGATAATTTCGTTTCCCGCCTTCTAAGGGTTAAGCCTGCATGTCGCCTCGTGTCGCGCGGTCTCCAGGGATTCGTCTTTTGTAGTTGAGTGTATTGTATTATCGTCAGTGAATAGAACACGGCTGCTCACATTACGAAGCTAATCGAATTGTCGGGCTTTATACGGTTGATCAGTATCCGCAATAATCCCCCTTTTCTTGGCACCATCGCCACACAAAGTATCTGGCATTAAACAATTTCATTCCTAAATATAACATTGTCTGTTGCATGTTAATTTCGGACTATTAAGTTCGAAATCATTTCTAACACTGCGCCTAAATTAATCACAATCACTCCCCATCGTGTCCGGTTTAGAGAGGTTCCACTGTAATATCATTTTAGCCGACTTTTAACGGAATCTAATTATAAATCTAATTAGTTACATGGGGTAAAACATGGACGCTGTCAGAATCTCGTGGTGCGTATTTGTAAATGTCATACGAGTGGCAGACGAGTGTGTCTTCGTTGTTTTACCATTCTCTGACGTCTGCAAACAAATTCCACCGTCTGCTACTCTGGTGTCAATTGATATAAAATGAGGCTTATGTCGTTTACGATCACTACATACACCCACCCTCACAATAAGGCGCATTAGCGCAGTTTGAACAGGCTTTGCACTGTTCTGCATTCAGTGAATACAGCTATCATGTTTCTATAAACAAATAGTGTACATCCTTATAAAGCTGGGGGCCGTTTCACTAAACTTCATACGACTAAAATGTTCGTAAGTGCAAAATTATAATAGTTTGTGAATTTCATATTAACAAGGTTTTCTTGTAAACAATGATTGGATTTACATTTATTGAGCAACGGCTGCATATGCAACCTATGCTCAATAAATGTAAATCAATCAATTTAAATTCCCAGACGATTCTAAATTCTAAATTTGCACTTACGAACATTTTAGTCGTACGATGTTTAGTAAAACGCCCCACTGGACTGGACATACATTACATTACATAAGCCCTATGTATTAAGGCACATGCGCAGTTTTGGAAAATACAAGGTGATGTCAGTCATATTAGTACCACACAACAGCTAACAGAAACAGATCGTCATAACATGCATTTTGTCCGTCGGTTGACTTACACGTAGACATTATAACGAACAAACCGGTGGCGTGTTAACTTATATGAGACACGCCATGCGATTTTTTACCTAAACACATGTGCGATATCTCATGAAAATTTGCTATGCTATTTGCTATGAAAATTTCGTCATCTTTCGGCGTCATTTACAGAAAATATCACAGTTTCCGTAAATATATTTCACGAAATATCGCACATGTTCTTAGGTACAAAATCACATGACGCGTCTCATATTATTGCATTTAGTAGAACCTCTCTTAACCAGACACCGGGATTAATTATGATGGGTTTCATTGTCTTATATCTGATTATAACGTGTGTTCCTGTTAATACAATTGTCTTGGAGGGCTAATGCTAACTTTACAGTGAAACATCTCCAAACCGGACACGTTGGGGCCTCCCAGGGTGTCCGGTTTGGAGAGGTTCCACTGTGTATTATACAAAATTTCTTCCATATTGTTGATTACGGCATACGTTTTACGGCTTTGCATATCGCGTTGGTGCACGGTTCACGAGGGACAACAGCAACATGGCGTTTCTTATATGTGACTGTGACTGGAGACATGGGGCTTATGGGTTTAGCGACCAGTGGAGCTCTAGATCAGCCTGTTGTGCATCTACAAAGTCTGATCAGGATCTGCACTGTTCGCCATTCCATCAATGAAACACCCGTCATGTTTCTCAGAATGAATACAGATCGTTATCAGGCTACATGAGAGTGCTATTCGATCGAGGAGCTCCACTAGTCACAAACCCCATAAGCCTCATGTCTCCAGTTACAGCCACATATTGCATTTACTATTAGCGTCATTTGTGTGGCGAGGTCAATCATTAATGCAATCATTAATGGACGAGGCCGTGCCGACGGGTGGTCTGGATCGTGTCATCGTATTGACGGCGACATGGCAACCGCCGGCTTCTCGTTTCTGCAATAACATATCGCCAGCAATGTCGTGACAGCTTCAATGAGGGTTTACCCGCTGCTACGTTGTTATGCACATTGGAACCCCTCTAAACCGAACACCAAGAAAACAAATGTGATGTTATTTTTGATGAGTTTCTTGGTCATTTATCTCAGGTGATAATGTCTGTTCGTGATCGCATAGCGCACAATTATGTCTCAGAATGATCAAATGCCTGAATTACAGTGAAACCTCTCGGCAGAGCCTCGCCCATCCCGTTTCCTGAGCCTTGCCAGATATTTTTACCCATTCACGGCACTAACCTACTATTCTCTATCTATTTTCCTTATTTCTGAACCAAAGTATATGTTGTGACCACTCATTTGAACCGTCTCGGTGAGACGGTTCAAATGAGTGGTCACAACATATACTTCTGATAAGAAATAAAGAAATTATTGAGCCTTGCCGGATACTTTTACCCATTCACGGCACTAACCTACTATTCTCTATTTACACCACCGCCTTCGCTAATCTTGCCAATGCTTGTTAAAACTGTGCTTGAAACTCATATATTATTTGCATATTGTTTACAAGTTCATTGTCAATGTCAATGTTACTATATACAGTACTATGCACATGGGCTTGGATTGAAAGCAAGCTTATTTAAATCTTCTCCCTTGAAACACTTGAATATTGTGCTTGAAACCAAGCAGCTTGAATGGCTGAGCCTGAGCTGTGCTACAGCTCAGGCACAGCCAATCGAACTGCGTCATTGCGAGTTGATATTGCCCATGGATGTTCAGAAGCATTGACGTCTTTGCAAGATTAACCCTTTCACCCCTAAGTAACTGGAATGGATTTTGATATGTTCATTTTGCAACCAACCCAACCGTCACAAAATGGTTTTCAGACTAGTCCATTTACGAAAAGGGATTTTTTTTTATTCTCAAAATTATTAAAATTACTTTCAAAAAGTGCAGATCCTGATGAGACGGCTCGTTACGAGCCGGCTCATCTGGATCTGCACTTTTTGCATAAACCGCTATAGCGGGATTTCGGGTTCAAAGGGTTAATGGTGATTTGGTAGGAGGCGTATACTACCTCATGCAGATGTGTTATAAATAATTGGAAATTTGGCTTCAAGACAATTTAGCAAGACATGATTTGCATGTGTTCATGATGTATGCATTTAGTACAGTTATAAAAACGTTGAGTATGCCGCAGTAAAACAAATTTTAATGTGAATAAAAATACTGTGAACATGTTCAGTACTTCATCATATAGTTATAAATACATGAGTATATGAATTAATATTCTGCAAGAAGTTGGAAATGAAATTTTAAAAACATTAATAATAGTTTGGTTAGATATGAGGTCATGAATATTTAATTAGTATACTTTTTATTTCAAATCCTTGTAACTTATATTTCAACAGTTGCCATTATCGGATGTGGTTTTCACCATGTGTCTACAGTGGGGTCAGCGTGTAAGTGCACACACGAACGAACACGACAGGTTGGTTCCAACCTGTCGTGTTCGTTCGTGTGTGCACTTACACGCTGACCCCACTGTAATATCATCACAGTGAAACTTTATAAACATATAACACTCCCTTCATGTGTCCTTTAAAGGACATAGAAAAAGAAAAACAACATTTCCATTATGTTTTATAAGCAACTAGTCAATGAAAAGGCATTATACAGTGGGGTCAGCGTGTAAGTGCACACACGAACGAACACGACACGTCGTGTTCGTTCGTGTGTGCATTTACACGCTGACCCCACTGTAATCCTGCAAAAAATGTTAATTGAAAAATTCATAAATAAATCAAGACAGGGTGTGTCTCATATAAACACACGTATACTGTAGCACTGACGACTTACATAGAACACGTGGGTGTATTTTTATTATACGACCAACATTCAAAGTTGAGGTCTTACAGCTTTTATGCAAATGAGCGCAGCACATATTTTGCGGGTTGAACTTTTTTAAAAACACGGGTCTTACGCCATAAAAAGCAAATTAGCTTGATCGATTTTTCAGTGTGATAAATGTTGTGTTTTGTTGTGTCTTTTGTGCTAACTTTATGTTATTGCACATGTTTCCGTAGTCTAAGGGTGCGACGATTAACCTACATACTAGATTATTCGCGATTCGTAACTCCATGTTTCGGTGCACGAATACAATCTTCGATTTCTGTTCAGAATAGCTCTCAGAATAAAAATCTATTTATCATGTTGGGTTTTCTAAAAATCTATTTTGAACTCGTTGTTGCTGTTGTCGTTGAAATTCATGCTCTTATTTTTCGCGAAACTCTTTCCGCTCTAGATTAATTATTAGTCGTATGTATCATCCACAAACACACACTTCGAAGAATTTCGGCACGTTCAGTCCTTTGATTGTGTATATGAGTTACGCTGCAGATTACGATACTCCTATCTCGAAATAACACGTGGAAGCGCACAGCGTGCGTATTGTAACTGAAGTGATCCTCCAGAAGTTTGGCAAACATAGACCCATTCTTCCCTGCAGCGCCAGATTATAACTACTCATTGGGATAATCCGCTCTTCCTGTTCATTCGCATACAGGGGAATATATATATTAACAATACAATACAATGAAATACAGTAGACTACGATACAATACAATAACGAGACACATGAAAGCCTCCGTGTGTTTATGAAGGCGTCAGTGGAAGAATGGAGCTAGAGGGTTTGTCGCATTTCTTCCACTGACCCCTTCAATTATTGCTGTAAGTTTTATAGGTGGGCCACCACCAACGATATTTTCTATATAGCCTACATTCTTTCCAGTATATGCTGCTGCTCTGGATATTAAATAATTAAAATGTAGGTTTAATTATTGTTAAGAAAGATAGTTATCTCCTGTGATAACCCTGGCCCGAAAAGTCAGCGGCTGAAACAATTTAAATTACGTCACGTGACAAACACGTTCCGAATTTAAAAAAAGAACAACAAAAAACAACAACACAATTATGCTTGAAAATAATGTGGAATGTACATAAACATGCTTGTGATGTAGAGTGCGTTGACTGACCAGGTTCTGCAATCATTGCAGTGACTACGGTCTAAAGCATCTGGGGCCCGTTTCACTAAGCTTCGTACGACTAAGGAGTTCGTAAGTGCAAATTTAGGATCGTCTGGAAATTTAAATTGATGGATTTACATTTATTGAGCATAGGCTGCATATGCAGCCTATGCTCAATACATATAAATCCAATAATTGTTTACAAGAAAATATTGCTATTATGTGAAATCATAATTTTGCACTTACGAACATTCTAGTCGTACGAGGTTTAGTGAAATGGGCCCCTTGATTGTTTTCTTTACCGTACTACTTTAGATCGCGCAGGAATATCTGTTGATTTAATGTAGTTAAACCTCTAATTCAATTCAATTTAATTCAATTCGTTTATTGGCATTCAGAAACAGCAAACAGCACATTTATAGCCATATAACAAACATGTATGATGGTTTCATGGAAATGTGTTCTCACTAGACATATTAGCCAAGAGATATGATTAGGCTAAATCATTTCACAATCAGTTTGTTGCTAGTCCACTGCATTCTAAACTCTTTCTGTCCTCATTAAATTTCATATACTATTTTCATCTTTCTCACCCAGGCTGCATGCCGCGACAAGCCATTCAAACCGTTATAATCAAACGGTTCAAATGGCGACCACGACCTACACCGAGTGAGAAATATGAACCATATGTAACACTGTCCATGACCAATTTTGGATATACCCAGAAGTTATTGGGGTTCGGTTTCTATTCAAGCAATTATCAGAATGCAGTACTAGCTAGACATTGTTCCGTGTGCATGCCGATGTGCACCCCACAATCCCGCTTGGGGATTATTGTGTGTCCATAGAAATGCATCTAAAACAGTGAGTGGTGGCCGATGTTATTTATCAACGTTCATGGTTTCTATTCAAGCAATGATCCTAATGCAGCACTAGACATTGTGCCGTGTGCATGCCGATGTGCACACCACAATCCCGCTTGGGGATTCTGGTGTGTCCACAGAAATGCATCCAAAACAGTGAGTGGTGACCGATGTTATTTATCAACGTTTACCGTGTCTATTCAAGCAATTATCATAATGCAGTACTAGACACTGTTCCGTTTGCATGACGATGTGCACACCAACAATCCCACTAGGGGATTCTGGTGTGTCCACAGACATGCATCCAAAACAGTGAGTGGCGACCGATGTTATTTATCAGCGTTCACGGTTTCTATTCAAGCAATTATCATAATGCAGTACTAGACATTGTTCCGTATGCATGCCGATGTGCACCCCACAATCCCGCTTGTGGATGACACAGTTGGTTCGTGATTTCGAAGTGTATGTAATGTAGAACTACACACTGTCTTGGAGTAGTCAAATACTTTACTTGCAATGAAACCTCTCTAAGCAATCCATCTGTAGCCGATTTCATCAAAATTGCAAAGTATACTTATCTAGCAAAGTATACTTTGAGGGAGTAATCCTTTATTTTTACCAAAATGCATTATTTCATATAGAACTAACGACTGCATGTATTTGATGATTAAAAGTATGCAGACTTATTATACTGAATTTATTACATTATCACAGCCAAAATGGCTGTGATAATGTAATAAATTCAGTATAATAAAAATTAACAAATTTATCATTAAATTGAAAATTTCTCCCTCAAAGTATATGTTGCTAGAAAAGTATACTTTGCAATGTTGGTGAAATTGGCTACAGGTCAGGGCACACTGACAGAACTGTATTCATTATTATTCATAATCTGTTTACGTTAGAAACATTAAAGTATTAAGAAGCAGGAATTGCGATTATATGGCGCTTATGGGATTCGTGACCAGTGTAGCTCCTGATCAAATAGCACACTGGTGTAGTCTGATAACGATCTATATTAACGTTAGAAGAATGACGGATGTTTCATTTATGGAATGACGCACAGTGCAGATCCTGTAGCCTATTTCATCAACATTGCAAAGTATACTTTAGTAGCAAAGTATATTTTGAGGGAAAATTTTTCAATTTTGTGATAAATTTATTAATTTTTATTATACTGAATTTATTACATTATCACAGCCATTTTGGCTGTGATAATGTAATAAATTCAGTATAATAATTCTGCATACTTTTAATCATGAAATATATGCATTTGTTAATTCTATATGAAATAATGCATTTCAGGAAAAATAAATGATTACTCCCTCAAAGTATACTTTGCTAGTAAAGTATACTTTGCAATGTTGGTGAAATCGGCTACTGATCACACTGTGCGGATGCACTGGCTGATCTGGATCTACACTGGTCGCAAAATCCATGAACCCCATTCCAGCAGTCACGGCCACAAATAGATGATCTTACACGAGTGATGATTTAATATGCTATTTATTAAACGAGTTTTCTGAAGTCATAAGAAACGAGGCTATGTCGCGTTTCTTTTGTAATCTGTCAACTCGTTTAATACATAAATCATACTTAAATTAACATAAATGTTAAATTATATTTATTGCATAAGCACATCATCATGTGTTGAAATTTACTATCATAATTTTGCACTTACGAACATTTTAGTCGTACGACGTTTAGTGAAGCGGCCCCCTGGTTTTCACGCCCGCGGCGTTCATACGACCTCTAAAAATCGCAGCGGAGCCCGTAGAAATCGGGCAGCGTCCGGCCGGACGCCTCGCGAAAATGCCCTTTTTGGCCCGTTTTAGGAGTCGCGCAGGCGCCGCCACCGATATGTGAGGGCCGCTTTAGCTACGAACGCTAATTTTATGCAATAATTGTAAGTTATGCACGGGATTCAGTCGAATAATTTTATTGGCTTTTTAAATGTGTTACACATGGCCAGATGTTGGAAATCGATCTAGTTGGGGTTAACTTGTATTAAATATTTATGGCGCAGTTGCTGGGATGTTGCTGTATTACAGTTTCTATACGCCATCCACAATTGAGACACGCCATGTGGTTTTGCACCTTCGGACAATCTGCGTAATTTCCTGAAACAAGTCTACAAAATTTACAATATTTTCCGTAAATGCCGTCTGTTGACAAGATTTTCAGAATGCATGCGATATTATATTCCGCATGTACTCTGAAAATATTGTCAGCTTTAGACTTTATATGAAAAATATTGTAAAGTTTGTAAATGTATTTAATAAAATTACGCAGATGTCCGAAGGTACAAAATCGCAAGGCGTGTCTCAATTGTGAGCAGGCAAAACAACTGGCGATTGTTGGGATTTTTTGTTACTTTTTTAGCCCACGAGTTACATGTAAATCATTCAATGTGTGTGGCGTTGAAATGGGGAGTATGTCATTTGGTTAGGGTCAGGTATGTCAGGGTCTACACTGTTCGACATTCAGTCAAGTGAATAACGCCAGTTTTCTAACACATGTATAATAGTGGAGATCCTTATCAGGTTTCGTGGACTCTATGAATGTTGCTACAACATGTCACAAAATAAATAATTTACCATGTCTTTCATAGAGTGGCATACATATACTCTATATCGCAATAGACTGTTAAATAGTTCAATAGTTTGTAATATGGACACACGTTATAATCAATGAAGTCAAACGGCAATGAAAGTGCGAGCTTATATGGGGATGAATAGATGGGGTTTGTGGTATTTGCAAACAATGCACAATGGGGTCAGCGTGTAAGTGCACACACGAACGAACACGACAGGTTGGTTCCAACCTGTCGTGTTCGTTCGTGTGTGCACTTACACGCTGACCCCACTGTATACCCATATTAGCCTGTTCATCTGCACAATCTGGCCTGGGCTAGTACAATTAGCCATTCATTTCGTGAACAACTGTTTACTTTTCCTGAAAGAAACGGACCCGATATCGGGCTTCACTCGCTGATGCGCTGCTATAATACTCACAAATGGCATAAACGTGATTTTGTCACTCCCAGTTACAACCATGTTTTTTCTCATCCACATCTCCGGCTATACGGAGTCCATTTTAGAGTCAGCTGACGTATCCTTGCCAGATGGTGATGCCATGTGTTTGTATTTGGTTTCGTATTGGTACCATTACATCGATATAAGCAACACACATTCATTGCTCAAACACTGCTGAAAAGTAAAATATAAATATTGATTCCACGGGATTTTACGTTCGTTCAACAACGAGATACAGAGGGAGATACATCTGGACCTGGGAGGGGATGCAAATACAACGTCAGCCCTGAAAGTATAATGTACATGTATTTCCAGGATGGAAATGACACTATCCTTATCTGGGACCAGGGGCCCGTTTCACTAAACTTCGTACGACTAAAATGTTCGTAAGTGCAAATTTAGGATTGTCTGGAAAGTTCAATTGATGGATTTACATTTATTGAGCATAGGCTGCATATGCAGCCTATGCTCAATAAATGTAAATCCAATAATTGTTTTCAAGAAAACATTGTTAATGCGAAATTTACAGTCTATCACATGTTAGCACTTCGGAACATTTTAGTCGTACGAAGTTTAGCGAAACGGCCCCCATGTATAATTACCCAAACTGATCACGTGGCCGGCCTCCGGCTGAGACAGGGACAATATGATGTGTGCAGCCGGCTGTACTCTTCATGATTATGGAGGATCAAAATAATCTATATATCTATCTACAATAGCGCTGTCTGATCAGGGTTGACACCGACTGTCATTCAGTCTTTCTAACCCGGTTTATGAGTATGATGCTGTCATAATGGGCAGATTCTTCATTGGTCGACACGTCCCGATGACTCTCTCATTAGCAGCCGGCCCAAACAGCATTGGTGCACGAGCGAATTATGCGACCGATTTACACTAATATCGACGTGTAGTGGTATCGGGGATAGCTGGATGTATGGAGGATCAAATTGGCTTGGTCTGGGTAGACCCTCAATTTTAATCACTTTAATGTAGTTAGATATTCCAGACCTACTATCTCCCACTTTTTGTAAGCCGGAGCGGGTGTGTTAATTACCTGAGTTCTGGTGGAACCTGGGTCCAAGAACAGGAGGAACATACTTGGTCCACGTGCTTCCGACGTGTACACATAGAGCTAATATAACTCCTTTTAAACATTTCTGGGTTGTTCATTCGATGGGTCAGTGGAATAAAGGGGCTAATTCCATGAAGGCAGCCTATGCTCAATAAATGTAAATCCAATAATTGTTTACAAGAAATCATTGTTAATGTGAAATTTACAGACTATCATAATTTTGCACTTACGAACATTTTAGTCGTAGGGAGTTTAGTGAAGCGGCCCCCTGGGGCCGTTTCACTAAACTTCGTACGAATAAAATGTTCGTAATTGCTAAGTTTAGTGAAACGGGCCCCTGATGATGAATGCTACCAGAGACTGGGTATGTATTATGATACACTGGACCAGGGCCCGTTTCACTAAACTTCTTACGACTAAAATGTTTGTAAGTGCATATACTATATATACTATATATAGCATATGCAGCCTATGCTCAATAAATGTAAATCCAATAACTGTTTACAAAAACACATTATTAATGTGAAATGTATAGACTATCACGATATTGCACTTACGAGCATTTTAGTCGTAAGAAGTTTAGTGAAATGACCCCACGAGCTAAGCGAAAATACATCATAGACGTGTTTTACTGTAAGTACACAAGAACTGGACTATTAACATACACAGTTCCGACAGTAATCCTAAGATAATAAAAGTCTTACGCGAATGATTACTGGGGGATTATCCACGTTGGCAAGTTGAGCTATATACGTACGCGTAGTAATACCATCACTGTGATCCCCAGCTGTGATTGCCACTATCCGAAATAATGCGCATCAAGTTGTAGTCCCATAGTATACTGCGCAACCGTTGGAAGAACAGCTGTGTATGGTGTACGTGCTCATTTTTTGTAGTATGATTTATTGGGTAACTGAATTTGAAGGGTTTAGTGTAATAAAGGGGAGTTACCCCTTTATTCCACTAACCTCTTCAATTCGAGACGTTGCTTCATGACACCATCGATTATGGGATAATACTGTTTCATGATTTTAGTCTTGGGTCACGTCATGCATTTGAACATCGGCATGTTTTCATGGCATGTTTCCAATAACAATAGTATCCATACGTTTTGTCTGATAATTAATTTAGCTCTCTGTTATTTGTCTTCCATTCGCTACACCATTCTTGTTATTACCACGCCAATCATCAGTAACGATGATCCACAACACATTTCGGAGTTTGCAAGGTTAATGACAGTGGTAAAATATTTATTTCTTCTTTCCCAAAATCTGTCTATCTGTTGTTCTTTGGTTTTGTTTATAATACTTGCACGTGTATGTATTGTCAATTAGAAGCTCGTAAATGATCAACTTGTATCACAACCGTGATTGTAAGTCGAAGCAAATATTCGTTATACATTACATTGCTCAACAATTACAGTAAAACCTCTCTAAACCGGACATCCTGGGAGGTCCCCAGGGTGTCCGGCTTAGAGAGGTTTCGCTGTAAATCAGGCATTTGATTATTATGAACCATAGTTGTGTGCTATGCGATCACGAACACACATTATCACATTCAATTCATACAAATAAGATCAACGGTGTTTTTGGTGTCCGGTTTAAGGTGGTTCCACTGTATATTTATCTATTGTCTATACGTTTCTTTAACCCTTTCAACCCTAAGGAACTGGAATGGACTGTGATATGCTAATGTTCCAACCAATCCAATGGTCACAAAATGATTTTCAGATTCGTCTATTTATGAAAAGAGGGTGTTTTTGTTCTCAAAAATATTAAAATTACTTTCAAAAAGTGCAGATCCTGATGAGACGGCTCGTTACGTGCAGATCATGATGAGACGGCTCATTACGAGCCGGCTCATCTGCATCTGCACTTTTTGCATAAACCGGTATAGCGGGATTTCGGGTTCAAAGAGATAAGTCGTTCTATGTGCAATTTCGTAATTGCTTAAGCATTGTGCTAATTGAGCATCAAGCTTATGTGTGCTACACAGGCACATACAGGCACGCAGGCACGCAGGCTCGCAGGCACTCGAGCACACACGCACGTACGCACACACGCACATTTAAATACGCCTTATATGTAATATGCCCCATCTTGCACTCTGAAAACTGAAATAATAATAGAAATACATGCATTAATAGTAAGTAACAGGGAGGTCATGCAAAACGTTGCTAAGGATGCACGTACAGTGGGGTCAGCGTGTAAGTGCACACACGGACGAACACGACAGGTTGGTTCCAACCTGTCGTGTTCGTTCGTGAGTGCACTTACACGCACGCTGACCCCACTGTACATGTATACTGTATAATACATATTAACTGACAGCGGAGCAATATGACTGGCTGAGCTTATGTTCAGCTCATGAAGGCAGGAGAGCCCTGAACGGCAATCATGGGCTACCATGAGTAATTGCTGTTGAGATGCTTAAAAACATAGATTATTCATAGATACAATCGGTGTCTTATTCATGTATTGTTTTGTTCGTTATTGATAAATAACAGAAATCAACATGGATGAGTTATTGAAAACAATCTAAGGTCAAAAAACGACAATACAAAGTCAATATACCCATGGTAATCACCTAAAATGACTATCAGCAAAGTATTCAAGTGCAACTTTAATTTTAGTGTGTCTTTCGCAGAAAGGAGTGCTTACGGCATACCCCCGGCGTCGTAGTCAGCGTCTGTCCGTCCGTCGGTTCGTCCGTACGCCCATCCGTCTTCAAAAATTCGAAAACTTAACATTGGGGGAAATTAGTTATAATTTCTGTTTCCTTTCACCAAACCTTTAACCCTTTGAACCCGAAAGCCCGCTATAGCGGTTTATGCAAACAGTGCAGATCCAGATGAGCCGGCTCGTAACGAGCCGTCTCATCAGGATCTGCACTTTTTGCAAGTAATTTTCATATTTCTTAGAACAAAAACACCCCTTTTCATAAATGGACGAATATGAAAATCATTTTGTGACCATTGGATTGGTCGGAACATTAGTATATCACAGTCCATTCCAGTTCCTTAGGGTTGAAAGGGTTAAATAGTTCACACATGCCTTACTTTAATGAGTATATATCATGCTGTGAAAAATGCACGATACTCAGACCCCCGCTAACCCCAATGTCAAGGTCACAGTCTTTGTGCTTTGATAAACTTCATGTTGGGGGAAATTTGTCATAATTTCTGTTTCCTTTTCACCAAACAGTTTGATATTTCACACATGCCTTTCTCTAATGATTCTCTATCATACTGTGACAAATCCACGACCATCAGACCCCCGCTAACCACAATGTCAAGGTCACAGTCTTAGTGCTTTCATAAACTTAACGTTGGAGGAAATTTTTCATACTTTCTGTTACCTTTCACAGCTCTTTTTGATATTTTACACAGCCCTTTCTCTAATGGCTCTCTGTCATGTCATGCCAAATCCATGACCCTCAGACCCCGGCTAACCCAAATGTTACAATATTAGCGCTTTCGCAAACTTAACCCTTTGACCCCTAAGTAACTGGAATGGATTTTGATACGTTAATTTTTCATCCAATCTAACCGTCACGAAATGCTGTTCAGATTGGTTCATTCATGAAAAGGGGGTGTTTATGCTCTAAAAAATATGAAATTTACTCGCAAAAAGTGCAGATCCTGATGAGACGGCTCGTTGCGAGCCGGCTCATCTGGATCTGCACTGTTTGCATAAACCGCTATAGCGGGCTTTCGGGTTCAAAGGGTTACAGGTGCATGCCCGCTCAGTAGGCACAGACTGTTCTTTATAGAAATTAAATAAGTGTATAATTGTGTCATTATTCCACGAATTTTAAAAATTACGAGTGCCCGCTGTACAAATATAATCATTTAGTAATATAAGTTTACTGATAGTCACGCGCGGTGGTATCAGGCTATTTTCATATGCAAATGAGGCATGGTACATTTTAATTATTTATGCTAATTAAATGCGTCACCTGAAAAAATAATATTGTCGACAGATTATCAAGTATGATCATTGCATATACAAAAATAAATACAGAGAATAAATAGTAATGTCAGTTGACATTTTAAGGAAACGCGGTTATCGCCCCTGATATCAGTGTGGAAATTTACGTCTGATATAAAATGTATAATAATGTCAATCAATACGTGGGGTGATTGTGAATGAATGTTTATTTTGCCAGAAAATGTATCAGATGATGTCTCTGATATAGAGAACAGTTTGTGCCTACTGAGTGGGCATGCACCTTTAAGATTGGGGGAAATTTGTTATAGTTTCTGTTTTTACACAGTTTCTTGATATTTGTTAAGCTAAAGCACCACGAGGCGAGCTTCGTAGTCGTCTGACAACTATTGTATAATAAGTATTCATTTGTTTCAAATACTGCTAGTGTTGTCACAGTTCATGACATAACGCCTCCTAGCACATACTTTAGCGAAACTCAAAAGGCAAAATAAATCCGAGGGACAAGGCTGTAGTCACGACCCAGAGCTAACCACGCACTAACCCGAATGTTCTGGCTGTCACGCAGGGCGACTTACAAGTCGCCCTGCGTGACAGCCTGGACATTCGGCTTCACCACATACACGTTCCATGGAAGTTAATACAAACATAAATGTTAGCTAACATACGGGCAATTAATGTAATTGCTGGACGAGGGGTGTCATTTGCGCGGCCTATATGTGGCACCGTTATAAGTCAATGCGCCGAATGGCCAGACGGTGTAAGATATACGTGGTTATTACGTGGCCGGAATTGATTGAGAATACTGACCGTAAACGGCGTGGTGGTACTTGATTAAAGTGTGTTCGTATGTGGTCAGGGGATTTATCAGTTGTACCACATATCGTTTACCGAGTGGAGCTTTTAAGAGTTCTGGAATTGGCAGACAGATATATAACAAAGTGGAATTACCCAATCCGGAGACCCTGCTATGTCTGTACACAACCGCCTGCATTAATTTTGCCTAGCTGTTAACGTTTCTGAACATCATTGACAAGCTGAACTCGCAATCAAATAGTTTGTCGACTGAGCATGAGTTGTGGCACCATTAAGCTACTCGATTTCAAGCACAATATCCAATTATTATGAAATAAACACGAATTCAAATACTGACAGGATTAACGCAGCCGGTGGTGTTTATGTGGCTGTGACTGGATAATTGGGGCTTATGTCATCTGTGCTCAGTCTACTGCTGTGGGTTTCTAGCGCAGTTTTGGGGCGTGGTCAGTATATGGCGAGTATACGTGTGTTTCACTTCAATGAATGGCGATCAGTGCAGATCCTGATCAGACTGCGCGGATGATCTGGATCTACACAGATCGCAAGGGTCAGACGTCCCATTTCTCTAGTCACAGCCACATAATTCTGTGATAATTCATTTGTTTTGTGATTTGCCATCAATTTCGACATATCTCTAAACCGGCATTTTGCGAGCCCCCAGGATGGCCTGTTTGGATTGGTTCAGCTGTTACGCAGTGGAATACGACATCATTAAACCAGAATCAACGTGGATGTGTGTTTGGATGCGACTTTGACAATTAATTGCCATACCCATACAACAATTGAAATATGACGGATACTAGGTAATTCCAAGGTTGTTATGGAAATTGTTTCCGACAGATCCCGCTGCAGTCTGTTCACATATGAGACACGCCATGTGATTTTGTACCTAACAACATGTGCGATTCTTAATGGAATATATTTACAGAAACTGTGATATTTTCTGTAAATGACGTCAAAAGATGACGAAATTGTCATAGCAAATGCGGAATGCAAAGGACAAGGGGCAATAAGGCCAAAAATTGGCCCACACCAAAATTGGAAAATAACAGTGTAGTAGTGTACATCAATACCAAGGTGCATGATCTTGTGGTTACAACAACAACAACGTCGCCCACTCCAAAGTAAGTATTATTTGATATTTTCCTTAATATGCAACGGATTTTGATGAAATATGGCGAAGCAAACGCGTCTTCATGAGCTGCATTTGGTGGTCTATGGAGTTTGGCACAGACTTATGTCGTTTTTGCGAAGAATCGATTTCCGTGTCGGAGTCGGAGACACGGAAATCGATTCTTCGCAAAAACGACAGAAGTTTGGGCGAAAATACAAATACCACCAAATGCAGCTTAACAAGACGCGTTTGATGCGCCATATTTCATCAAAATCCGTTACGTAATAAGGACACTATAAAAGAATACGTACTTTGAATCGGTACTTGTTGTTGTTGTTAGTACCACGTGATCATACACCTTGAATATGTCAGCGCCTTACCGCAGTTTCATCTATCGTCAAGTTTCGACGTCATTGGTGGAAAATATCATAAATATTGCCTATGGTTTTCATGAGATATCGCACATTTTCTTACATACAAACTCACATGGATTGTATCAAGTGAACTCAAATTATGCTTCTGAGAGATGGATGCAGACGGGTAATTTATTTGAATAGGAAGTGCGTCCGTTGATCAATTGTCTAATTCGATTATCTACCGGGCATAAATCACACTGCACTGCAGTACGAAGCCCCGCATGGGAGGTATAAGTCTTTTTTTTTATTAATTCGTTTCCACGAAATTAACTATTCCTTCCCACAAATTAAGAATTCGTTCCCACAAATTAACAATTCGTTTCTATGAATTAACAATTCGTTCCCTCAATTTAACAATTCGTTCCCATGAAATAACAATTCGTTCCCACGGGAACGAATTGTTAATTTGTGGGAACGAATTGTTAATTCGTGGGAACGATTTGTTAATTCAAGGGAACGAATTGTTAAAATGAGGGAACGAATTGTTAAATTGAGGGAACGAATTGTCATTTCGTGGGAACGAATTGTTAATTCAAGGGAACGAATTGTTATATCGTTGGAACGAATTGTTAATTCGAGGGAACGAATTGTTAATTCGAGGGAACGAATTGTTATTTCGTGGGAACGAATTGTTAATTCGAGGGAACGAATTGTTATATCGTGGGAACGAATTGTTAATTCAAGGGAACGAATTGTTATATCGTTGGAACGAATTGTTAATTCGAGGGAACGAATTGTTATATCGTGGGAACGAATTGTTAATTCGAGGGAACGAATTGTTAATTCGAGGGAACGAATTGTTATTTCGTGGGAACGAATTAATAAAACAAATCCATGTCCCTGCGGGGCTCCATAGGAACCAGACAAATCTAATCTGAAAGCAATTCTATGCATGTGCAGCACCATCATAAAACCTGATGTTTTGGTCATAGTACCTCATAACAAATGATGTATATACTACTGAGACACGCCATGTGATTTTGGACCTTGGGATATCTGCGTAATTTCATGAAATACGTTTACAAAATTATTTTCCCTAAATGCCGTCAAAAATATTGTAAACGTACTTAATGAAATTACGCAGATGTCCGAAGGTACAAAATCACATGGCGTGTCTCATATATGCAATAGCTTTATTAGAAATAGTGTTCCCGTGCATAAAATACAGTGGACAGTATACATATGAATGCATCCGCACAGTCTGATCAGGATCCGCACAATTTGCAATTTCAGCAATGAAACACTCGTCGTGTGTCTAGCAAGGGATATATATCTTTATTAGGCTACTTGAGTGTGCTATTTGTTGAGGAGCTACACTGGTCACAAATCCAATAAGCCCATTTTCTCCAGTCACAGCCACATGTGGCTGTGACTGGAGAAATGGGGCTCATTGGTGTTGTACTCATGAGACGCCCCAGACGCCTATTTACAATTGCGCTGTCACGAATAAGTCTGATAAAAAATAAAAGAATAGCACAGCTTTAATTGTAATGCGTGGCCGTGTATCACGATTTGCGGTAAGAACGGGGTGGACATAAACCTACGTCGCCCACTAGCTTCTGTCTCTGAAGTTGAATATACTGTGGGCGGGTAGGATGTCTTTAATTGACGATAGCCGCCCAAGCAACTACATTAATTCTGTGATGTCTGCATGCACGACGGTGTTCGTTAGCGTGTCATCAAACACATAGCATTTAGTGTCGCCATTAAGGTCGGCAAAGTTATAGTGATTGTATTGTCGTTTTACGCAAACACAAATCTTGTCTAGACATACAATGGACATGATAAAGCTGACGGACACGACACTATAACGTGGAATAGATAGCGGTATGGACTGTGTGGCCGGGCCGTTACAGTATAAACGGCCGTAATGTGAGTGTGGCCAGAGACATATGGTCATTTACCTCACCAGATAACATATTACAACGACGGCCATATAAAGATGCGTTCTGTTAGTTGGTGCCCTACTGTCTGTTCCACGTCTTGCTGCCGACGAACTTTTGGCTATTACACACATTAAATCTAAAACATATTTAAAAGTAAGTACTTTTTTATCAGTAACAAAAAAGTCACCCTCCCTCGAAAATATTTTTTGATGAAATTCAATTAAATATTGATCTTATTGCGAAGAAACGATTTTCCTATGGGAATTTAACATGGGGGCTGAAAACAGATTTTTTTTTTAATTTTTTTTTTATTTGTGGACCGATTTTCAAAATCTAACTTTAGTTTTCTTAGTTACATCATTTGTAAGCTATCTCGCCAGGTGTCTGAGTCAATTTCCAAAACTTTTCCTTTTTTGATCCTGAAGGATAAAAAAACGAAAAGTTTTGGAAATTGACTCCCCATGTTAAATTATAGCTAGGTATGCTAGATCACCGGGAAGGGGAGGTATGCAATGCTTGTCAACAATGTCTCCTCTTGTGTGTATCGTATGTGTTTGCGTGCTACCTCAGTGCGTTTGAGTTGTTTGTCATTATACAACCAACCTTCTCACACTGTTCACACTGTCTTTTTATGAGAGTTTTTTGATCGGCGTTCACTGCCATCAAGACGTGTATGTGACTGTGACTGGAGAAATGGGGCTTATGGGTTTTTCGTTGCGAACAGTAACTCTTGCAATCTACTCCCGAACCGTCCGTTCGGGAGTAGATTGCAAGAGTTACTGTTCCCAACTAATGGGTTTTGCGACCAGTGTAGATCCTGATCAGATTGTACGGATCTGAACCGTTCGAATTTTCAGCAAATAAACACACATTATGATTCTAACACGCACTATATTTCGTTATCAGGCTACATTAGCGCGCTACTTGATCAGGAGCTACACTGGTTACAATACCCATATGTCCCATTTCTCAAGTCACAGTCACATATGTGACCAGACGCTGGGGCCCGTTTCACTAAACTTCGTACGACTAAAATGTTCGTAAGAGCAAATTTAGGATCGTCTGGAAATTTCAATTGATGGATTTACATTTATTGAGCATAGGCTGCATATGCAGCATATGCTCAATAAATGTAAATCCAACAATCGTTTACAAGAATACATTGTTAATGTGACATTTACAGACTATCATAATTTTGCACTTACGAACATTTTACTAGTACGAAGTTTAGTGAAACGGCCACCCGGTGGTCACAAGATCTATTTCACCCATGTGGACAGAAGACTATCACAGAGCAGGCTACCCCACCGCTTGCGCTATATCTTGCCAATATTTGTAATTGTGTTTATTATAACATATTATAACGTCATATGCTCTGATCAGACTACGCGGCTACGCAGAATAACCTGTTAATATTATGGTCGGTTATGCCGCACAACTATATACTGAAATCCGGGTGTCCATATGCAGTTAGTACAATTTTCGGTTGTATATATTATGTGTACTATCTTTGACACATGTACTTGTTGAAAATGTATTTTGCACGACTTCATGATCCATACGGTTTAAAAGTATTTCAATAAAACATATAAACAACATGTACTTGAATATCATGTTTCAAAATCAGCAGCTTGATTGGCTGAGCCTGAGCTGTGCTACAGCTCAGGCTTAGCCAATCCAACTGCTTGATTACTAGTTGGATATTGCCAATAGATGTTCAGAAACGTTAACGTCTTGGCAAGATTAATGCGGGCGGTGGTGTATGAATTAGTTAAGTACGGTAGAAATGATGCAACTATGCGTTTAAAATTACTGTCTGTTCCATGTTTTGCTGCCGACGAACATTTGGCCATTAAACACATTAAATCTAAAAAATATTTAAAAGTAAGTACTTTTTCATCAATAACAAAAAGGTCACCCTCCCCAAAAACTTTTATTTGATGAAATTCCATCAAGTATTGATTTTATTGCGAAAAAACGATTTTCCTATGGGGATTTAACATGGCCGGGGAGTCAATTTCCAAAATTTTCGTTTTTTGATCCTGAAGGATAAAAAAACAAAATATTTTGGAAATTGACTCCGAAACCTGGCGAGATAGCTTGAAAATGATGTAACTTTAACAAAAATCTATTTTTAGCCCCCATGTTAAATTATTTTTGTTCGCAATAAAATCAATATGTTTTTGGGGAGGGTGACTTTTTTGTTATTGATAAAAAAATACTTACGTTTAAATATGTTTTAGATTTAATGTATTTAATAGCCAAATGTTCGTCGGCAGCAAAACGTGGAACAGACAGTAGTAGAATATAATTGTTTTCCCACAAGTGGAAATGGTGGTCATATTGCCAGTGTTTAAAGGCATATACAGCTATTTAGACAGACGTCTGGCTACATGTACAGACATACAGACAGACACACATCACGGACATTCGTATATCCGCATTGCAGAAACCATGGTGTTTGATTGGACGAGGCTGTGCTCAGCCTCGTCCAATCAAACACCATGATTTCGAGCAGGTGCATAAAATGCTGCGAATGCATGCTAGGTGGGCGTCCTTATGCGAATACTTATCAATAATAAAATAGGCTATTCTCGGCAGACAGTGTTATGGCGCGACAGATCACATGCAGAGTATTGAGAACACATGGCAGCCACCATAAATGCGAAAACATGAATCAACGCGGCAAAAGGTACACCTTTGAGGTTCCATAAAATCGCCATAAATGGCGTTGAATTTGGAGACTACTAATTGAAAGACAACAGAGTTGCACTGATAGAACTAACTCTACTGTCTGTTTCACGAAAGCTGCCCAAATTTTACGGCCATATAAATAATGCAAAACAATATTTTTTTCGATAATATTGCATTTTATCAATGAGCCTTCTTTTTATTTCGTGACATTTGGTCAAATATTGATTGTATTACGAAATGTATTTGTCTATGGGATTTAACATGGGGGGGGGGGGGGGGGGGAGGTAGAGTAGCTGTGGGAGGAGTAAAAAAAGAAAGAAAAACAACATTTAGCATTATCAAAAAAAATATTGTTTTTGCATTGTTTATATAGCCATACATTTTTGATCAACTTTCGTGAAACAGATAGTAGGCCTTATGTATCATGTATTGTTACTTATTACATTCTATATCTACTATAGTTTAAACATAGTTTATTGCTACTATACGCATGTCGTGTCTCGCCAATAATGGTCAAATATAATGACTTTGACAAATTTCCATTGCAAGAATATAATGTCGCAGAAACAGATCGGAACACGATCGGCACCACATATAATATGCTAGAAACACAATGAATGCGAAACCAACTCGAGTATCTAGGAATTCATTCAGACACCAGCAATACAACTATCAATGTTTTGTCTAGCAACGCCATTAAGTCAAAGGACACGCCTACTTTCCTTTGTTACGTTAGCCGTCATTAGCTCCACGATCATTATGGATTCTCTGCTAATAACATTCGAGAAATCCACGTCTTCAGGAAAAGTACCGGCCTGCAATGACCACCAATCAATATGGCTGACTATGCGTACAGAAGTCACCCAACGTTACCTGCAACCAGCATGCACATGAGTCAGAAAGAATGATCACGTTTCAGGATTGCCAAGTGATGTATTGTTTGAACGATCAGTATGTTCCTATGTCTGTAGATGGTGATGCATTATGGTGGTACTTTACAAATTTCGCATTCGATGTAAGAAGGCTTCTGAAAATGTTTCCTCCTATTCCATGCCATGTTGTTGCGAACTCCCCCTGATTTCGATAAATGGATGTATCAGACCTTAGTTAATTTGGGTCGGCGGTTGACAAATGTATCGCGATGTAACACAATCGGGCTTATGCGACCAATGCATATCTTAATCAGATGCATGTTAAATCCCCATAGACATCTTCACATAGTGAAGATGTCTATGAGGATTTAACATGCATCTGATATATGGGAGGTAACATGGGCAGCGGCAGACACCATGATAACAGCCCACATTGTCCAGTAAATGAACAATGGATGTTGTATCTCCGATGGGTTGACTAACAGTTTTATCAGACTGCTCGGTGGCACAGTATGATTTCAGTACTTGCCGGTCGCCATGATTTAGTCAGATCGACGTTTCATTGATGTCTTACTAGCTTTGAGAGCAGTGTGGGTCCAGCTCTACATACGCATCCACGTACTACCACCACCAAGAACAACATTCTTAGCATTCCAATGCACATTGGCATGGTGATAAAGATATACCACGCTCGTATTTATTCCAACGTGAGTTCTGTAACGTACCGACTGACTGTCATTTGAACATACGCTGGATGCGCTCGGCACTATGTCTGATTTGTCACGTTGTATTGGTTCATCAGCTTCGATTGGATTGTCCATGTCCATGGTCCGGGGGTTGCCGAATGCATCATCAAACACGCTGGTGTTGGGCAGGTCCTGGGGAAAACGGCGACATACACATTGGATGATCCCAACAGCACGTATGAGTATACACATGGTTGTTTATATAATTGTGGCCGATTGTTGTATTATATATAAAGACCGTGTATTGAACTGCATTTCAAATCATAGATCTATATGTATTTGTTAAATGTGCTTGGTGACTGGGTAAATGGGACTTATGAGATGTCTGGTCAGTGTAGCTCTCAATCAGCTAGCGGAATCAGGACAGCTTTCCGATAAGGATCACTCCACTTTGTTAGAAGCATAACATTTGTTTCACTGACTTACTGTCGACCAGTGCAGACCCTGATCAGACTGCGCGGCGCAGTCTGATCTGGGTCTACAATGGTCGCATTTACCATAAACCTTCAGTCACATACACAACTAACAAACATGGGTTGCCTTCTTGTTGACATTTCAGCTGGCCTAATGGTCGAATGGAATAAGTCCTTCATTGCCATGGGAACCGTTGGTGTGTGTCCATTACTCTCGGTATTGCGCAAATAAGCTTGATTAATGAAGGTTAGCTTGTGTTGTTCCGTCCTCTCAGTATCAGCTCCATTTAGGCAATGAAACACTGGATAATCAAAGATAACCGTCCAACGAGAACACCAGGCTAGTGTATTCGGATTTATATCGAAGGGCCAGATGTACATTTGTGCACAGATGTGTGTAATCGACTTTACGTGGTAAACAGGTGGTCCATATTTTACATCGAACTGCATTTTTTTACTTACATACTTTATAATGTACTATTCGCAGTTTTCCGTGTTCATCTCGTCATTCGCACGGGTTATTGTTGAATTCATTGAATAGCCATTTGTATGTTAATGTGTGCAATGTGAATGCTTATTATACAGAACACTATTAGACACAATAGTAATTTGAATCTACTGCTCGCATGCTGCGTAGTTTTGTATATCTTTTTCGAGAGAGTAATATTTCTTCTATTTTGTGCTTTGTGAATTAAACTGTATAATCCATTTACGGCAAATATTTATGAGACACACTCTTTTGTATGTTACACCCGTCGAATAATAATCAACTGTCGATGGAATTCATAAATTGTCGCAGGAATAAATTAAACGTTGTTGTTGAAGATTAATTAATTATGTTTACAATTGAAGGGATCGATGGAATAGGCCCCCTTCTTCCACCGATCCCTTCAATGTATTAAGATTTCACTCCGCTACGATGAAGTCGCCGAGTTTTACAGAATGCGATGTATATAACGTTGTGAAGCCCCATTCAGTTTTCTGCAGTCTTGTTCAGAAAATGTCATTAGCGTCAAGTTTGTCTGCGCGACTGTTGCACTGTCAGACCAAACCTAAATAATAATTCAAACTCTTATCACAGTAAATTACGGAGCCCCGCAGGGTACATGGATTTTTCTTTTATTAATTCGTTCCAACGAAATAACAATTCGTTCCCTCAATTTAACAATTCGTTCCCTCGAATTAACAAATCGTTCCCACAAAATAACAATTCGTTCCCTCAACTTAACAATTCGTTCCCACGAAATTACATTTCGTTCCCTCAATTTAATAATTCGTTCCCACAAAATAACAATTCGTTCCCTTGAAATAACATCAAACAGCTTCCAAATAGATCAAAGGTGTTGCGCGCGCAGCTGGGTACCAAAACAATTCGTGGGAACGAATAGTTAATTCGAAGGAACGAATTATTAATTCGAGGGAACGAATTGTTATTTCGTGGGAGCTAATTTGATGGAACGAATTGTTATTTCGTGAGAACGAATTGCTATTTCGTGGGAACGAATTAATAAAAAAGAAGTATACGTCCTCTACGGGTAACTGGGATGGATTTTGATGTTAATTTTGCAACCAATCCAACCATCACAAAATGTCATTTAAATAGAGAATAGTAGGTTAGTGCCGTGAATGGGAAAAAATATCTGGCAAGGCTCAGGAAACGGGATGGGCGAGGCTCTGCCGAGCACATCCCGTTTCCGTGCCGCGCCAGATATTTTTTCCCATTCACGACACTAACCTACTATTCTATTTATCCCGTCAACACCTACAAATGGCTGTCAAATGCAAAAATAATATTGACTGGATATCAAAAAATGTTTCACGGCACCGTGTTTCACGGCACATACGCACTGTGTTGACGGGATAAAGTCCATTTATTCCTGAAACGGGGGTACTCTTTTTCTCAAAAATATGATAATTACTTTCAAAAAGTGCCGAAGTTGCATAAACCACTGGTTAAAAGGCTTAATTTGATCTGAACATACAACTTTAAAGGTGCAATCCCACTCAGTAGGCACAACATGTTCCTTATATCAGATACATCATCTGAGAAATTTTCTGGCAAAATAAACATTCATTCACCATTACCCCACGTATTGATTGGCATTATTATACATTTTATATCAGACGTAAATTTCCACACTGATATCAGGGGCGATAACCGTGTTTCCTTAAAATGTTGACGAACAGTATTAGTTATTATCTGTATTTATTTGTTTGATGTCCAATGATCATACTTTATAATCTGTTGAAAATATGATTTTTTTCAGGTGAAAAATTAATATAAATAATTCCTCATTTGCTTATGAAAATAGCCTGATACCACAGCGCGTCACTATCAGTAGAATACATATTACTAAATGATTATTTCTGTATAGCGGGTACTCGTAATTTTTAGAACCGATGAAATAGTGATACAATTATACACTTATTTAATTCCTAGACAGTATATTTTGTGCCTACTGAGTGGGCATGTACCTTTAGCATACTCTATTGAAGCATTGCTCGCTTTGAGACGGCTTCCATTATACTCATTAACGGAACTATTCGTCTGAATTTGTATTAATTAAACTACTGTCTGTTTCAAGAAAGCTGCCCAAATTTTACGGCTATACTATAAACAATTCAAGAACAAGATTTCTTTTGATAATATTAAATTAAAGCAAAAATTAAGAATGAGCCTTCATTTTATTTCGTGAAATTTTGTCAAATATTGATTTTATTGCGAAAAAACAATTTCCCCATGTTAAATCCCCTTCACGGAGTGAAGATGTCTATGGGGATTTAACATGGGGAACTTTTTTTGAATTTTAGAAGTAATGGACCGATTTTTAAAATTTAACTTTTGTTTTCTTAGTTAGATCATATCCAAGCTATCTAGTCAGGTTTCGGAGTCAATTTCCAAATGTTTTCGTTTTTTGACTCCTCCCACACTTCCTTACCACTTTTTCCCCCATGTTAAATTCCCATAGACAAATCAATTTTTCGTAATAAAATCAATATTTGACCGAATTTCACGAAATAAAAAGAAGGCTCATTCTTAAATTTTCCTTTAATTTAATATTGTCGAAAATAATATTGTTTTTGAATTGTCTATATAGCCGTAAAATTTGGGCAGCTTTCGTGAAACAGACTATATAAAACTAGAAACTGTGTTGGTTAGCAAAGTTGGTTGCACTGTTGTGCTGTAGACCTTCGTCAACGAATGCGTTTTTGAGTCAAATAAGGTGCACGACTGTCGCAATGGCATTCCCTTTATTGACGTGTAATACCAATAGGGAATCAGGAAGAGTTGCATGTGACACCTTATAATGGGAACTCGATTGTGCTGGCGGTTGTGTTATATCAGTGGATATGTATGTGGCTGTGACTGGAGAATGCATATCCACACATATCATAAGTCCCATTTCTGCAGTCACAACCACATTTACATATGTAAAAATATAACTTACCAGATCAGTGTAACACAATTTCGTACTAGTTCGCATAGACTTCTAATCGAAAGTGGTCGATATAATGCACCAAAGACCGATGATTCTCATAGAATATGTGCCAATTGTAATTTATTGCATTGACGAAGAGAAATACATTCTTACCGAATGCACAATATATAATTGTCTTATCACATCTTTGACACATTTCCGGGTGTTGTTTATGTATTAACACAGCTCGTGTACAAGGTATGTACATGAGGATGTGATAAATAAGTTAGATCCCGTTTGTCCGCATGTACATGTACGAACGATTATCTCCTCGTACATGCGGACGAACCGCGATCTAACTTAAACTCAGAAGCCAGTTTAACAGATATATTAATGTCTCTTAACAGTAATCATAAATTTATGTTGTTATTGTCCAACAAAAGTGAGCATGTTTGCCAACATCTTAGCGCGTTTGTTAATTATGATGTTCCGTATAGATGCACTGGAACCTAACTTCGACCAGTAAAGGAAACTTGATGTTCTCTCTGCGACGAATATACCCAAACCGGGCACAATCCCAAGGTGCATGATCACGTGGTAATAACAAAAACAACAACAACAACAGTTGCTGAAAGTGTTGAAATCTTGAAAGTATTATTTGATATTTTCTTTAATATGAAACTGATTTTGATTAAATATGGCGCAGCAAACGCGTCTTCATGAGCTGCATTTGATGGTCCAGGGAGTTTGGCACAGACTTATGTCGTTTTTGCGAAGAATCGATTTCCGTGTCGGAGACACGGAAATCGATTCTTCGCAAAAACTACAGAAGTTTGTGCGAAAATACAGAGACCACCAAATGCATCTTAACAAGACGCGTTCTATGCGCCATATTTCATCAAAATCCGTTGCGTAATAAGGACACTATAACATAATACGTACTTTGAGTCGGATGGATTCTGGAAATTTCAGTACCTGTTCAGTTGTTGTTGTTAGTACCACGTGATCATACACCTTGAATGCAGTGTTTGCAGAATCATCTATAGCATACGTATGGTTGACGGCTGACCAATACAGTGTAACAGATTGGGGACTATTGTGTTGCAATGAAATATTGTCTATGCATGGCGGTTGCGGGGTTTATAATGTTGACCTTATCATCATCATGCATAGCTTGCCGACTCTGTATTATGTGTGATTGTTTCCCGCTTCACTATACTGGTATGTCCAAACTTCAGTGCAACCTCTCTACAACAGCCACCCATGGGAAGACGCAAACATGGCTGTTGTAGAGAGGTGGCTGTTGTAGGGAGGTCAATGCTGTATTAAATTTTGTCGTCCGCTGTTTATATATTTTCTTTGATAATTATCATCAAAAACATGCTTTGGCAACATTATACAATCTAAAATGCTGTCAAAACATGTTTTTATTGAGAACGAATGCAAAGCAACAGCAGACGACGATTTCGTGCTCAGTAGTCTAAGGGTTAGATACACAGGAAATCATCCATTTAGGATATAAAATAGTGGCTGTTATAGAGAGGGTGTTGTTGTAGAGAGGTGACCGTTCGGGGAGGTTCGACTGTAATACTAATATTGGTTTGTATTTAGTTCATGTACGGATGAGCATTTGTTCGTGTTCCTTTCCTGCGTTTGCCTATCTTTGCTTACATGTAATCCATGCTTATTCATTGGACCTTTCGTTCTATGAATATATTTTGAACTTTGAACTTTAAACACAGACTGTGTCTACACTGTGGTTGATATATTTACTGCTGATAGCACTGATTGCTGCACCTGTTCTCACGAACAAAGCTAAGTGTTGGTGCCATACGGGCTTGCTTGGCAAATTCACTATTTACTTGTCTAATATAAAAATAAATGAATCTGGGACATGGGACTTTACGACTTATGCGACGAACGTAGCCCCTCATCAGACTGCGATCTACGTTGTTCGCCATTCTGTCAACTGAACACGGTTCATGTATCGGATTAACACATTTCTTCAATCTGTGATTGTATAAGTACATACGATGATCATGATGTTGTGCCCTTACTAAGAGGCCGTTTCACTAAACTTCGTACGACTAAAATGTTCGTAAGTGCAAAATTATGATAGTCTGCAAATTTCACATTAACAATGTTTTCTTGTAAACAAGTATTGGATTCACATTTATAGAGCATATGCAGCCTATGCTCAATACATGTAAATCCATCAATTGAAATTACCAGGCGATCCTAATGTTGCACTTACGAACATTTTAGTCTTACGAAGTTTAGTGCAACGGGCCCCAGAACTGTGACAATGTCTATTTTATTCAGCTCACGGCCCAAATGAAGCCAGGGCAATTACACTGCTGGAGGAATGACTCTGGCCGTCACGTGGGTTACTCCAATGTCGTGTAGACACGCACGGTTCGGGGCATATGTCTGCTGTGTATATACGTGACTTTTCTGCATTCTGCAATTCTCAAAACATCCAATATTGGGTAAATGGGGTCTAATATTGGACAGTATAGTCCACAGGTGACTGAAACAAAATCTCACTATCGTCTCTAGTATAATTTATATTAGAAACTACATCACCACGAGATGTGTGTCTCTATATGACCTTAGCTGTTACTGTGACGTTAAACTCACCCACTTTCGCACTTTGGTCTATATGATATACACATACATATATTACTGCATCCCAGTCATGTGTAAATTGGAAAAATCATTAATGCATTTCGTTTCTTGGTATTTCAAAATGAATCATGTAAAGGACTGCAAGAGAGTACCGTACCTAAAGGCGGGAAACGATTATTGTCGTTCATTAACAAAAAAATGTTTTGGCAGCGAATGAGAATCGTCTCCATTGGAGACGATTCTCATGCGCTGTCAAAATATTTTTCATAAATAAAAAAAACGAAATAAATGTATACAGCAGGCGACACAATTTAGTTAATTGGGTCAATGCATTATAAAATATGTTTTCCTATTTTGTTTCATCGCTTTCTATGCGTATCTGACACCAATTGCTCATACAATTAACTCTTACAGATAACCAGGGATACTCGTAATAGATACATTGGTATATATTATCTCTGAGATAATCAACGGACCCTGATTTATATGGTTGACATGTCTTCCGTGCTTGTATATAAAACGGGACAAGACAGATTCAGAGATACGAACAAACGAAGTTAACCCTTTGAACCCGAAACCTCGCCATAGAGGTTTATGCAAACAGTGCAGATCCAGATGAGCCGCCTCGTAACGAGCCGTCTCATCTGGATGTGCCCTTTATGAAAGTAATTTTCATATTTTTTAGTACAAAAAATACCCCCTTATCATAAATGGACCAATCTGAAAATTATTTTATGACGATTGGATTGGTCGGAAAATTAACATATCAAAATGCATTCCAGTTACTTAGGGATGAAATGTTTATTTCCCAGTGGTGTCTACACCCGTGTAACCTATGATGAAGCCAACATATTCGGTGATGTCAGAATTATACGTCTTATTCGCGGCGAAATATAATCCCAAATGGCCCGCATTTACATACTATTACGTTTATCATTGTTTATATCACGCAGAATGTAACAGAATGCGTATACACCGTATAATGAAATATTACACGAATACTTGAATGGGAGATCGCACAGGTGGAAGACTCGGACCTATGACACCAAAAAAATGCCTATTAAAAGAAATCCCATTACCCCACCCACTTGGTCTCGTACAGTACTATACGTTAATTCAAGGTGAGTATAAATAGCGCTATTATAGAAAGAGCCCTCTTTTTTCCGGCTCGCACAAACACAATAAACATCGATTAAATGTATGAAATATGTCTCTGGCAATCGATAAAGGTATTAGGTGTGTGAATATACTCACTTCAAATCGCTGTTTCAAGTATTTATTGAGTTATTCGCGTTTTGATTACCCCATCCAAAGCGAAAGTTGCGTGTACGAAAGAATCTCACACAGAATCGGAGGCCGTCCGGCTGGATTATCGGTCATATTTGGCCGATAGCTGATCGCCAGCTCAAACTAAAGTCGTGCACCATGATCATATACATTAGAGACTCCAACCATACAAAGTTCGTCCAATTGTGATC
Source organism: Conchocele bisecta (assembly GCA_029237695.1). Taxonomy (NCBI): domain Eukaryota; kingdom Metazoa; phylum Mollusca; class Bivalvia; order Lucinida; family Thyasiridae; genus Conchocele; species Conchocele bisecta. The sequence continues at coordinate 183,615,832 of CM055265.1, read as the reverse complement.
GTTCGCCGATCTAAAAAACACTTTTTTCTAATTTTATTGACTTTCTTTCATGATTCGCGTACTATCAGATTATGTCTTCCGGAAACCCTGAAAAGGGAAAGTCCTCGCGTCTATTTTTAGGTTTAACTAATCAGAGATGTTCTTACATAGACGCTTCGGTGGTTGTATTATGGAAGATAGTGCATTGACCCAGTTCCAGATAATGAACGAAATTATAGAAAAAGTGTTTTTTAGATCGGCGAACGATCACAATTGGACGAACTTTGTATGGTTGGAGTCTCTAATGTATATGATCATGGTGCACGACTTTAGTTTGAGCTGGCGATCAGCTATCGGCCAAATATGACCGATAATCCAGCCGGACGGCCTCCGATTCTGTGTGAGATTCTTTCGTACACGCAACTTTCGCTTTGGATGGGGTAATCAAAACGCGAATAACTCAATAAATACTTGAAACAGCGATTTGAAGTGAGTATATTCACATACCTAATACCTTTATCGATTGCCAGAGACATATTTCATACATTTAATCGATGTTTATTGTGTTTGTGCGAGCCGGAAAAAAGAGGGCTCTTTCTATAATAGCGCTATTTATACTCACCTTGAATTAACGTATAGTACTGTACGAGACCAAGTGGGTGGGGTAATGGGATTTTTTTTAATAGGCATTTTTTTGGTGTCATAGGTCCGAGTCTTCCACCTGTGGGAGATCGCTGTCCGTTGATGCCCTGTGAATTATATTTATAAATCAAATTGTAGACGTACAGCTGAATATGTGACGTCCAATAAAACTGCAATTGTGTCAGCTGGAGGGAAATTTTGTAGCAGTAATAGTAGTATTCTTTATTTCTTTCTTGAATGTATTCATCTCATTAAATACGTTTACAAAATTTACAATATTTCATAAATATAGTCCTTGAAGGAGAGTGTGCGGTTAGTTGGATAATGTGAAGGGCGTCCTTACCGGAATCCCGATATCCCTGTAGCCGATTTCACCAACATTGCAAAGTATACTTATCTAGCAAAGTATACTTTGAGGGGTTAATCTTTTATTTTTCCCAAAATGCATTATTTCAACAACTGCATATATTTGATGATTACAAATATGCAGACTTATTATACTGAATGTATTACATTATCACAGCCAAAATGGCTGTGATAATGTAATAAATTCAGTATAATAAAAATTTATCCTAAAATTGAAAATTTCTCTCTCAAAGTATACTTTGCTAGAAAAGTATACTTTGCAATTTTGATGAAATCGGCTACTGTTTTGGGGCTCATGTACATGTTTGGTTTCCTTGTTATTTGAGATTTGAATCCGACTATACCTATTATAATAGTACTAACCGTATTTTTAGGGAGTGGGGCTACGTGTCTACAGGTCAGGTTATTCTAATTTCAAGGCTGAATATTATTTGTTTCTGTAAATATTCAATTCTAATTTTGGGATTTCCCCCCATTGCATGTGAACTATGGTATTCAACCTGGTCTAAAATGACATTAGCTGTTGACAGCCGTGAACCACCATTAAATCAAATCAAATCAAATCAAAATCATTGAATGAGAGCAATGTAGAAATGTTACAACGGAAACGAGATACGTGTCTAATAAAGACTATAGGTGTTGGAGGGAATATTACATCTGACAATGTGTACAGTGGGGTCAGCGTGTAAGTGCACACACGAACGAACACGACAGGTTGGAACCAACCTGTCGTGTTCGTTTGTGTGTGAACTTACACGCTGACCCCACTGTAAGCATTCAATGTATTGCGATACTTCTTGTTTGAATTTCTAGTATTGATTTCATAGGGTAAGTCTGGATAGCGATTGACGTTGCCACTTGTTCAAGGTGCATGATCACGTGATTACAACAACAACAACGTCGCCCACTCCAAAGTAAGTATTATTTGATATTTTCCTTAATATGCAACGGATTTTCATGAAATATGGCGCAGTAAATGCGTCTTCATGAGCTGCATTTGGTGGTCCATGGAGTTCGGCACAGACTTAAGTCGTTTTTGCGAAGAATTGATTTCCGTGTCGGTAGACACGGAAATCGATTCTTCGCAAAAACGACAGAAGTTTGGGCGAAAATACAGAGACCACCAAATGCAACTTAACAAGACGCGTTTGATGCGTCATATTTCATCAAAATCCGTTACGTAATAAGGACACTATAAAATAATACGTATTTTGAATCAGATGGATTCTGGAATTCTCAGTACTTGTTGTTGTTGTTAGTACCACGTGATCATACACCTTGTTGTTGTTTTAACCGCAAAACTAGTTGCGAACAGTTCTTCTCACAACTAGTCCCTCATTGTTCCATCGATCTACTTTGCACACCTGATAACCATTAAGTCCTTCAGTACGTAACACAAATCTCACTCCGCCTCAAATCATTACGGATTGATGCGCCTTTTCCACTCCAAAATTCACATTTTTAACTTGTACGGCGAACGCTTCTACTCCAATACCATGCGAAGCATCTACATCTGCTAAGGACGGTACGGGAGTATATTACAATAGTTACTGTTCGCAACTACTGCAAGATTAAAGTTTTCCACTTAATACGATGCAGCAAGATATTATAAAGGCGAATATTCGTGTTTCTAGTATCGGCTTGTACAGGGTGAGATAGATGGTCCATATTGATACGGTCGCACAACGTTGGTGATTATTTGTCCACACACGCCATGGTACCACGCCATGGTACCGAACACGCTGCATAAATGAAGGCCGTCATGGATGGAAATCAAACCAACCACCCAACTACATGTACCATAGTCGCATACGTACATCTTGCCGTAGTCCATTGCGTCTGGAACATATTATAGGAATGAATGGCCTTTTTGTGGAATTTATCGGGGTATAAACTTAGAAAAGTCGCGGGAATACTGGACGAAGCCCGGAAGGCCTCGTCCAGTATTCCCGCGACTTTTCCAAGTTTATATCCCCGATAAATTCAACAAAAGGCCATTCATTCCTTATAATTCCAGCATTTGAAATAAATTCATCAAGAAAATGTGTTTATTTTCCGTTTTCTTAAGAATTATTTTAACTACGCCTGACGGTTACGGAAAGTAGTTTGGCATGGGAGTTTACTGGGATATAAATTTTGGACAGAGACTTGCTACGGACCAATCAAATGTTAGGGAATTGTGTAAATATTTTTGTGCTGGAATTATTGTCGCTTGTTATGGGTGTTTCGTCTCGATGCCTCTACCGCTGCGTAGAAACGAAAATGCAGAACATTCAAACTCTTTTGTTAATTCGTTTCTACTAACCACAGGGACGAAGATCAAGCACATTAAGTTTCCTTCTTACCGTGCATGGAGACGAACATTAAGAACCTTAAATGTTGGTCCGAGATTCTAAGCCGCGTAGAGGCGAAAATTAAGGTACTTAATGTTCGTCTCTACTCGACTTAGAAACGAATAGACGATTTATTTCCTAACCAACCACCACAGTGGCATTACAGAGATATATCCTGCCTAACCATTTGCCCAAACAAACCTGTTCCGGATTCGCGTTATTTGTCGGGGATAAGGTTAATACGCGATGTTCCGTATTGACACAGCGTCCGATTGATCAAGAGTAGATCAATATCACAGCAAGGATTGCATCTCGTGACCAAATGTAGCGCTATGTGATCAATACGAGTGACTTGACCTTTCGAGGCTTCAAGAAATAGGGCAGCATTATTTGGCAGGTGGAATATTAACTCCAACAATTTTCAGCAGGAATCAATCACATTAGAGAGTGAATGCGTGTATATATGCGAAGTTGTTGTCCAAAATGTGGCTGGGACTGGATAAATGGGGCTGATATGATTTGCGACCAGCTCCTGGTTGAATAGCACACTCCTGTTGCCTGGTAACGATCTATATTGCTTGCTAGGAACATGACGTGTGTTTCAGGTCGCGGAACCCATACACCCAATTTCTTCAGTCACAGCCGCAAATGACATCTGATATAATTAACAATCGCATCGTATCCGACAAATGGGTTTTGATATGTTCTTATGCTCTATTCAGTTGCTGTTGTGTGTTGGGGTTTAATGTAAGACTAGAGAAAGTTGCTAGGATAGGCTCAATTAGGCGTGCTGTCAATGGACAATGGGTGTCAATGACATTCCATGCCATATTTACCATATGCTGTTGACTTGTATTATGGCCTGGATCAACGATGTGGGATGTCAGGAACAATACGCCAATATGTCAATCTGAGATGACTTATAAATAGAAAGTACAGCTCGGCTGGGAACGCGTAGGAATTCCGAGGCGAGCCGATATCAAAATTAATTAGTCTGGCATTCTATTTATCAGGTAACGTGTTGCGATAAGAAAAACGCAAGTATAACGTTGGTTTTTGGTCATCACACTGACGCCATCCGGTAACGCCACGCGAGTAATTCGATTAATGAAACAGCAGCGCGAAATTAGTTTTAAAATACATGTACCTTTAACCATTTGAACCCGAAAGCCCGCTATATCGGTTTATGCAAACAGTGCAGATCCAGATGAGCCGGCTCGTAACGAGCCGTCTCATCAGGATCTACACTGTTTGCAAGTAATTTTCATATTCTTTAGAACATAAACACCTCCTTTTCATAAATGGACCAGTCCGAAAATCATTTTGTGACGATTGGATTGGTCGGAAAATTATCATATCACAGTCCATTCCAGATAATTAGGGTTGAAAGGGTTAAGTGAAGAGGTGTTTTATGTTCATTGACTGTGTCATGATTACATTCAAACCGGCATTGTGTACAACCCGCACGATACACGCGTAAAGGGTAGGCTCTGCGCATGCGCAACATATATGAAATCAACAAGGAGTTCAACTGTCTCACAGCGTGTACACTTGTCAGTTGTCAGGATAGAGATTCATGTTTATTCACACTATTATGTACGGTTTATTTCGCTGTTCATTATATTAAACTAGAGGGAAGTCGATGATGACGTATAATTTTTTATTAATTCGTTCCAGCGAAATAACAATTCGTTCCCTCAATTTAACAATTCGTCCCCACGAATTAACAATTCGTTCTCACGAAATAATAATTCGTTCCCACGAATTAACAATTCGTTCCCTAAATATAACAATTCGTTCCCACGAAATAAGGAATTGTCATTTCGTGGGAACGAATTGTTAATTCGAGGGAACGAATTGTTATATCGTGGGAACGTATTGTTATTTCGAGGAAAATAATTGTTAAATTGAGGTGATGAATTGCTACATCGTGGGAAAGAGTTAATAACAAGAAATCCATGTGCACTGCGGGGCTCCGTACCGTTGTGATATACCAATTTCTTATAGAGAATAGTAGGTTAGTGCCGTGAATGGGAAAAAATATCCGGCAAGGCTGAAGAATTTCTTTATTTCTCATCAGAAGTATATGTTGTGACCACTCATTTGAACCGTCTCGCCGAGACGGTTCAAATGAGTGGTCACAACATATACTTTGGTTCAGAAATAAGGAAAATAGATAGAGAATAGTAGGTTAGTGCCGTGAATGGGAAAAAATATCTGGCAAGGCTCAGGAAACGGGATGGGCGAGGCTCTATTTATCCCGTCAACACCTACAAATGGCTGTAAAATGCAAAATTGTATTGACTGGATATCAAAAATGTTTCACGGCACCGTGTTTCACGGCACATACGCACTGTGTTGACGGGATAAATAAATGTTTACGTCCTTAATGGTGAGATAATCTATGACCCAGGGGTCAAATAAATATCGGCATTCACTTTGCGCATCTGCACACTATACGAAAGCAATACACCAAATAGCAAGTATGTAGCTATTACGTTTTACAAGAAACGTGACGGACGGACAAATTACGGACTGACGGACAGACACCCCATATGTGGTGCATTCAAAGACATGACCATATACGACTCGATAGGCTTCGGTGATTACATAATAAGTTGCATTGTTTTCTTATGCCTTAGGCCACACCTTCAACCACACCTCCTCTTCTTCAAAACGTGGGTATAGTTAATAAACAGTGTTAACCCGAATTCTCTGTCTGTGCAGGGCGACTTGCAGACAGAGATTTCGGGTTAAACTAGTGTATGCAAAGATTGGTCACCATCTGGAGGTCCAAGCATGTCACACCACACAATCTACCGTCTCTTCGAAACCTGGCCAAATTTTACGGCCATATAAATAATGCAAAAACATTATTTTTTTTGATAATGTTAAGAATGAACCTTCTTTTTATTTCATGAAATTTGGTCAAATATTGATTTTATAACGATAAATGAGTTCTCTATGGGAATTTAACATGGAAGAAAAGGAGTAGGAGAAGCTGAAGGGGGGAGTCGAAATACGATTCTGATTCTGAAGCCCAGTTAGATAGCTTGGCAACGATCTAACTAAGAAAACATAAGTTACATTTTGAAGATCGGTCTACTATTTCTGAAAAAAGATAGGGTTTTTACATTGTGGATATAGCCGTAAAATTTGGGCAGCTTTCGTGAAACAGACAGTAAGCAACAGTTGTTGCAAATGTCAACGTATGTGGGTTTTTTATGGAGACACACATTAGTTCCTATCAGTTAAAGATAAAGATAATGTGGCCATTTTATTGTCTAGCATCTTTGAGTGACCGGAACCGACGACGAACAAAAAGCATTATTCATGCTTAGATAAATGTTTCTAATGGGTCTATTGATTCGAGACAACCACAAACTTCAGTAAGTGTGTTTGTTACCATGGCAACAGAATGACAATATGAGACCAGGTAGAAAGAACATTGTTACTGTTAAGGACATACGGGACTAGTGTCAGTGTCTTGAACACAAAAAAGATGGCCGAGTTGTCCACTCCATGTGCGGTATACTACCCTCCCAAGTCAAACTGCAGTATTTGTTAAACTGCAGTATCTGCACTATGATGCTATGCTGACCCTGTGCAATCATCCCCAGGTGGGGATGATTGCACAGGGTCAGCATAGCATCATAGTGCAGATACTGCAGTTTAACAAATACTGCAGTTTGACTTGGGATGATTGCACAGGGTCAGCATAGCATCATAGTGCAGATACTGCAGTTTAACAAATACTGCAGTTTGACTTGGGATGATTGCACAGGGTCAGCATAGCATCATAGTGCAGATACTGCAGTTTAACAGATACTGCAGTTTGACTTGGGATGATTGCACAGGGTCAGCATAGCATCATAGTGCAGATACTGCAGTTTAACAGATACTGCAGTTTGACTTGGGAGGGCAGTATATAACACAGTAATGAGGCAGTGTTCACATATATGTTATACATATTGCATCACATTTAGAAAGCAACTATGCTTAACCCGTTCATCACTAAGTAACTGGAATTAATTTTGATAATCCAATTGTCATAACATGATATTCAGAATAGTCCATTTATGAAAAGGGTGTGTTTTTTGCTATCAAAACTATGAACATTACATGCAAACAGTGCAGATCCTGATGAGATCCTGATGAGATCCTGACGTAACGACCGGCTCATCTGGAGCTACACTGTTTGCAAACGCCACTATCGTGCTTTTGGGTTCAAAGGATTAAGCCATATCATGATCATGGGTCACACGAGTCCTTATCGCACATCGTTACATCACAAATCGCTACGCTACTCGACAACAGTAAGACTGTTCTTTCTAGCTAGCATTAACCTGTGCGTGTACTCGGTTCTCATGCTAAAACCCAGCAAGATTTGCTTGATCGAGGACTCGTCCAATCAAACTGTCTAATTTCGACATATACATATGATATGGATAACTCAAATGTTTTACATTAGATGCCATTCACCATGCACCAGTCGCGTGTTAACCCTTACAATGATGAATTAACCTTTTTCGTCTGCTGTTTATTTTTTATCTTCCATTTCTCTCATTAATTGTCGTCTGCGGTTGTTTTATGTTTTGTGTTCTTTCTTATCAAAGGCATGCTTTGACAACACTTTAGAAGCGTTTCCGATGGAAATGATTATAAAGTGCTGTCAAACAATGTTTTTATTAAGAAAGACGACAACATATAAAACAACAGCAGACGGAATATTGTATTTCCTAAAGGCTACACAGAGAAGACGCGGATAAATAGATAGAGAATAGTAGGTTAGTGCCGTGAATGGGAAAAAATATCTGGCAAGGCTCAGGAAACGGGATGGGCGAGACTCTGCCGAGCTCATCCCGTTTCCGTGCCTCGCCAGATATGATTTCCCATTCACGGCACTAATCTACTATTCTATTTATCCCGTCAACACCTACAAATGGCTGTAAAATGCAAAAATAGTATTGACTGGATATCAAAAATGTTTCACGGCACTGTGTTTCACGGCACATATGTACTGTGTTAACGGGATAATTAAAGTACATAAATGTTGGTTTGTGCCAGAAGGATCCAACGGGCGGTTACTACGGAGACTTACATTGGGTAAGACTAATATAAACTAATCAAGGGCATCGTTATCACTAAGCGAATCCCCTCGCTGGCAGCCTTGATAATATTTTTTCAACAGTTTTGACTTACAAACAAGATGAACATAAGTCCTCAGTGACATTGATCTTAGGCCATCGGACGTGAGTCGTATGCAAAAGAAAGCACCATCCCCAGACACACATTGTGGCCAAATATAATCAAAATCGGTGATGCGGTTCATGAGATACCTACGTACGTACATGAAGTAACGCTATAAAATGAAAACATGTCTTGGCATTTCATTAGAATTGTCTCCTTGGAGACAATTCTAATGAAATACCAAGATGTGTTTTCATTATCCCCACTTGCCTATTGGCGAGGGGATAATAATGTGAAACATAGACATTTGTATTCTGAACATATTTGAGCTAAACCGCAGTCAGACAAACCTATACGATGTGAGCCGGTCTGATATAGAAAGTGCACAGTCGCCTATTCCACTGGAATGGAACTTTAAGTCGCTAAATCCGTCACAGAACCATATGACACAGGCCATGTGATTTTGTACCTTGGAAGATGTGCGAATTTCATGAACATATTTACAAAGACTGTGATATTTTCCGTAAATTACGTCGATAGTTGATGAAATTTTCAAAGCAAATGCGGAAATTCCGCATTTGCTTTGAAAATGTCATCAACTTGTGATGTAATTTACGGAAGATATCATTGATTTTGTAAATTTTATTAGGTACAAAATCACATGGCTTGCCTCATTGTATTTTCATCCCACTTGTCTTTCAGATGAGACTTGAAACAGAGGTCCTATATCTAGCTGATATGAGCTGTTGCAGGGACGTTAAGCCCATTCACTTTCACTTTTGTCTCATATCTGTTTGTATGGGAGACAGTACTGTCTGTTCCACGTTTTGTTGCCGACGAACCTTTGGCTATTAAACATATCAAATCTCAAAAATATTTAAATGTAGGTACTTTTTCATCAGTAACAAAAAAGTCAACTTCCCCAATTTTTTTTATTTGATGAAATTAAACAAATATTGATTTTATTGCGAACAAACGATTTTCCTATGTGAATTTAACATGGGGGGAAAAGGGGGAGAAAGAGCTGGGGAGGATTAAAAATAAAGTTTTGGAAATTGACTCCGAAACCTGGTTAGACAGACAGCTTGGAAATGATGTAACTAAGAAAACAAAAGTTAGATTTTGAAAATCGGTCCGCAAATAATTTAAAAACTATATATTGTTTAGCCCCCATGTTAAATTACAATATGAACAAATGGGAAATTCATCAAATATTTATTTTGGAGGAGTGTGACTTTGTTATTAATAAAAAAAGTACTTACATTTAAATATCTTTTAGATTTAAATGTGTGTAAAAGCCATCAATCCGCCGGCAGCAAAACGTGAACAGACAGTAGTCAGAATTGCACGGCAGGTCCGCCTGATGTAACATTAACTTGACAGTGATGAATTTGATGCAACATAACAACCACAAATCAGGCTTTGCTGACTTACCGTAAAGCCTCATCGAACAATAACGTTTATTGTCGATCCATCGTCTGGATAAACATGTGGACCTGTGGTGTGGCCACGTGCGGCTATAGACTGTCCAGCACGCCAGTAGCTTATTTCACCAAAATTGCTAAGCATACTTATCTAGCTAAGTGTACTTCGAGGGAGTAATCATTTATTTTTCCCAAAAGCATTACTTTCATATGAACTAACACTGCATATATTTGATAATAAAAGTATGTATAATTATTATACTGAATTTATTACATTATCACAGCCTAATGGCTGTGATTAATTAATAAATATCAGTATAAATAAAAAACTTTTTTGTCCATAAATACGAAAATTTCTCCCTCAAAGTGTACTTAGCAACATAACAAAATCGTCTACAGAATGGTAAAAGACACGTCTCATCGAACTGCAAATGATTCGTACGAACATAACATCTATGTAAATGGATTCCGTTAGAGAAAGAATGTCTAATCTTAAAGGAAATTACAGTTCGTATCAGGTTATTCCCTTTGTAAATCTATAGATTGCTATAAATAAATTCAACGGGCGATAACTAGCTACGATCTCCCATTAGAGTGCACTGTGGCGCCTCTTGAAGACCGCTGTACGCATGCGCATGCTGATCTGGGGCTATGCTGATCGTAAACGTAGCAATGCACATATTCGCACCAGCGGCTCTGGAACATCATTTGTCGCAGCGTCTTAAGACATCTTAATCTATATATCCGCTGGTCCAGATATTGTCCACGCTGTGTTGCGGAAGTCATGTATCATCACGTGGTCCTGGAGAACGATTGTTATTGATCTAGTATAAGTATGCTTTGTTTTAAAGACCCTGTTTGTATTTCTTACTGTGATTCCAGATTACAGTGAAACCTCTCTAAACCGGACACCCTGGGAGGTCCCCAGGGTGTCCAGTTTAGAGAGGTTTCACTGTAACTGATCTTGTATTTGATCATTCTGAGCCATAGCTGTGGGATATGCGATCATGAACAGACATTATTCTCCGAGATAAATGACCAAGAAACTCATAAAAAATAAGATCACACATGTGTTCTTGTGTTTGGTTTAGAGAGGTTCCACTGTACATGCATATTGTAATGGATATTCGGGAGACCCTGTTTGTCGAAATAAAAATGTTATGAGGTATTAGAGTAACCTTACACGCATTCACATGTTATTATTATATGTTATCTCCCTTGAGATAGCATATATTTTCACGCAAATTTCTATGGGGGCAGCCATATTGTCGTGCTACGCCTAAATGGCGAGTCATGACCAAGAAAATAGTGCCCTGTGCTAACTTATCCTATGGAGTTTTGGTCTGTCTTGCTTTGTATATAAAACTCCACATATACTATTCACTATAGTTTTCACAGATGTGGGCTCAGTTTATCAGTTAAATTCTAGAAAATACGAATCAAGACATTTCGTGGGTATGAATGCAGCAGCTATTATTTTTAGTTCTCACAATTTGGTAGCAGTGACCAGTTAGTCAACAGTTTCGTACATTTTTTTCTGGGAGTTTCAAACAGTAATGTATTCTTGGGAAAATGTATGGATGGGAATGGGTTTGCACCATCACAGTAAATTTGCCTCTGGATGATGATTGAGAAAATATGCAACGTTCTGTCTCTAGTTCCGCATGTGATCAGTTTTTGTGGAGATAACATATTTCAGTACTTTCAGTACTTTTATTATATCAAAGTGCGCAATCCAACACACGTACACGATAATACGCATTGTCCAATTCTTCCTTGAAGTTGACACATGTACAATAAGCTGTACAATAAAGAACACACGTAAAGAATGCATGTGTTCAATATGGAGACACGCCATGTGATTGTTTACCTTCGAACATCTGCTTCATTTCATGAAATACGTTTACAAAATATTTTCCGTAAATGGCTCCAAAAGTTGACAACATTTCCAGAGTACATGCGGAATATAATATAATTCCGCATGTACTCTGAAACTTTTGTCAACTTTTGACTTTATTTATGAAAAATATAGTAAATTGTGTAAAAGTATTTAATCAAATTTCGCAGATGTCCGATGGTACAAAATCACATGGCGTGTCTCATATGCGTTCATGTCAACAGGCATAGTAGCAACCCAAGTTATTACAACATTTGCGAGTTATAGCACCATAGACTTACACATCAATGCTATATACACCCCGGTATGGTACGGTCACGTGAAACATATTCAGGGTTTACATTGGTCAGAAATGTCACGATGTCCGTTCTATCGCCAGGACCAATATGTTGCTGGTGTGCCCGACTGGAACCCTATTACGTGTCTATCTCAGCCATTGCTGTATCCGGTCCTGTATCGATCCGGCCTACCGTAAGTGTTCACTCACTGGGAACCAGCTGTCGCCGCGCACCTGCAGCACGTGACCACAGACAGTCAATAACGACACATAACTACAATGGTGGCGTCAGGTGGTGTCATTGTAGCACCATCTGACGCCAGTCCATTGTATCAAGTAACGTCATTCATCATGGGTCCTTGCTTCCATAGTGTGAACACATTTTCTAATGTAGCGAAACTGTTTATATATGTAACCGTGACTGGAGGAATTGGGCTTATGGGATTTATGACCAGTGTAGATCCTAATCAGCCAGCGAACTCCAGTAGCCTGATAATGATACATCGTGCTTGTTAGAAGCAAGACGTGTGTTTCATTGATGGAATGGCGAACAGTGCAGATCCTGATCAGACTGTGCGGATGCACAGTCTGATCTGGATCTACACTGATCGCAAAGGCAATAAGCTCAAGGTCTATGGTCACAACCACATATAAAGATTGGGCTGATATGGTGCATGTCTGATAGGAATGATAGAATAGGAATAAGTACTGATGGTCAGAGAGTAGAGTGTCCCATAAGTCGAAACTGGCTGGCCCTTTTAATATGGGTGACACTATAATAACAAGGGCATCGTTATCACTAAGCTAATCCCCTCGCTGGCAGCCTTGATAAGAAAAAAAAATTGCCTTACAAACGAGTTGAACATAAGTCATAAGTGACCTTGAGCGGTCTGACGTGGGTCGTGTGCAAGTAAAAGCAACATTCCTAGACATACATAGCCGATTTAAAATCGGTGAAGCGGTTCATAAGCTGAAAGGTATTACTAACGCGGATTCGCATGATGATGTGGGCTACGCTGGCTGCAAGCTTCGTAACGTACATTGTCACTACATGTCCATTCATAGTTTGTAACGAATAAATATGCATCATTTTAGCGATTCTTCAGTTTCCATGGTGCTCCATATCTCACGGTAAAACATCTGATAATCTGTGACGTACACTCGTGTAACTAACACTCGCTTGTCAAAGTTACACTTCACGGGTTTCCCGGAAATATAGGTCAGACTGTATATGGTATCTGTCATAGAGCCGATGTCGTGAGCTTGAAATGAGGCATACCAACATTTGGGATCCAACTATCTGATTCAACATTTCTGTAGCCGTTTTCATCAAAATTACAAAGTATACTTATCTAACAAAGTATAATTTGAGGGAGTAATCATTTATTTTTTCCATAAATGCATTATGTCATATAGAACTAACGACTGCATATATTTGATGATTAAAAGGATGCAAAATTATTATACTGATCAGAATTTATTACATTTCACAGCCAAAATCATGATAGACAAGTGGTATACTAGTTATTAATACATCAGAAAATTACTCTTATGCCAACACAAAAGTTATGATGCGCCCCTATTTGATAACTTGCGTTTCACGTCATTCTCTTATTCACACATTTTAAGACGTAGAAATTTTAGAAGTCCATACTAAAACTACTCCATTAGCTAGACAGTATACCTTCATATTACAGAGCTAATACTTGCTAAAATCGCTGCCACTGTGCTCTATCCGATCGAAATGAGGGATAATCCAAACTTATGTGAGGTATATCAGTGAGGGCAAAACAATAAGGAAATATTATTATACAGCTTGCTTGTTTCATCTTGTTGTATTTCATGTAAATAACAGCATATCAAAGTTGTATTATGTTTATTCAAAGGGTTATTATATGTGATTCTTTAGTGCGCGAAAATAATACACATTGCATAGAAAGCGGAAAAAACACATCTAGTGGTATACATGATATAAAGAAAATTAATAACAGGATTAGAAAACACGTTTTTGCGGTAATGTCTTTTACGCTTATAAATGTGAATTTTCTTCCGGACAATTTCATTATATATTTTGGTCCTGTATGTATACGGGGTGCTTAAGTAGAATATACATGTACAGTTTATATATTTACTCATATGTGGCTGTGACTGGAGAAATGAGGCTTACGGGATTTGTGACCAGTAGATCCAGATCAAATAGCACACTCGTGTAGCCTGATAACAATCTATATTGCTTACTAGAAGCATGACGGGTGTTGTGGTGATGAAATCACGAACAGTGCAGATCCTGATCAGACTGTGCGGATGCACAGGCTGATCTGGATCTACACTGGCCGTAATACCCAATTTCTCCAATCACAGCCACATAATATGTGTTGAATATGATGCGAATAGCAAAGTGACCTACATTCCCGGTCAATACGCCCAAACTCTATTATGAAAAAAGATTACATCGGCGTCTCTGAAATTACATTGCCGTTTGATTTCAATTCCAGTTCTCCAATTGATTCTTCACGAAAAATTCAGCGATTCCATTCACATTTGGGTATGCTGCAGTGTGCTAGTATATAATTATATAAGTGCAAATATGCGTATCCTACAGTGGCACCTCTCTAAACCGGACACCCTGGGAGGTCCCCAGGGTGTCCGGTTTAGAGAGGTTCCATTGTAAATCAGACATATGACTATGCCAATGTGGCTATGCCAATGCCATGACAATGCCAATGCGGCTGTGATTTGCGAACTTGATCAGGCATTATCATCATAAATATACACCAATGAAACACATACAAGTAAGTACATTTCGATCATGTCACTTCATCGCTATCTCGAACCTAGTCCTATCTCGACTGAAATACGATCTCCCTTCGACTTCGAGATACTGGTACTCGACTGTATACACAGACTGCTTGCGTGTCCGGTTTAGAGAGGTTCTACTGTATGTGCTTTCTGTTCTACATCGCTGGTACATGAATCCTTACAGTGCTTGTCGTCTGCTGTTTCTTTTTTATTTTCCATTTTCTCAATGAAAACATGTTTCGGTAGCGCATGATAATTGTCTCAAATGGAGACAATTCTCAAGCGTTGGCAAAATATCTTGTTGCTGTTGTTTTTTGTTGTTAAAAAATAGATTAAAAATAAGAAACAGCAGACGAGAATAATCGATTCCCGCCTGTTTAAGAATTAAAACGGTTCTACATTGTCCCGTTGCGGTTTATACACGATACATGCGTTTGAAATACGATATTTTTATTTATGCAACTTCATTGATGGTGGCGGACAAATGTAGCAAGGTATGGGTATGTAAAGCTCCGTCATGCAAAAAGCATAATACAGATGTGTTGAGGCCATAGACACAGATTGCTTGCAAATCCTGATCCATTACTGCCCCATTCTATTTGAGAAACATGTTGGGGATTTTAGCACCAGTTTTTAGCATATGTTTAGCATTTGTTTGTCACATGACAACGCGTCAGTTGCCAAATACAAGGTGCATGATCACGTGGTTACTACAACAACGGCTGAACGTGTTGAAAGCTCGCCCACTCCAATGGAAGTATTATTTTATATTTTTCTTAATATGCAACGGATTTTGCTCAGCAAACGCGTCTTCATAAGCTGCATTTGGTGGTCCATGGAGTTCGGCACAGAGTTATGTCGTTTTTGCGAACAATCGATTTCCGTGTCGGTAGACCAAGTGCAGCTTAACAAGACGCGTTTGATGCGCCATATTTCATCAAAATCCGTTACGTAATAAGGAAAATATAAATGAATACGTACTTTAAATCGGATGGATTCTGAAAGTTTCAGTAATTGTTGTTGTTGTTGTAACCACATGATCATACACCTTGAAATAATGGTAAACAATATTGGCGGATATGACGATGTTGAAGTTTTCTTGATTAGTAATAAGTGAACATGTTGTTGCATTCGTGCAGCTTCAGTGCAGATATGTCGCAGGTTATGCAAACTCACAGCAGCCATACGAATAGTGAAAGTAGGAGAAAATGGCCATAATTTGAAATTCGATAAATTTTACAAAGTTTTATAGTTAAACTAGTTGGTGTTTCCTAACCACAAAGACTCATTCCGGTGATGCAGCTCGTACGGGGCGCCATGCAGGACAGGTTAATTATGTGTACAAAATTGAGTTTTGTAACACTAAAAATCACAAAATCCAATTATGTAAAATTCTGATATACAAAATTCATTTTTGTTATAAAGGATTCAATTTTGTAAGACAGAATTGAGTTTTGTGAACAAAATTCAGTTTTGTGGGACAGAATTCAGTTTTGTCCACAAAAGTCAGTTTTGTCCACAAACATTAGTTTGCGTAGGATAGTCCTTGTCATCTCTACGTTGATTGGTTGAGATCGGTCTTAGTCCATTTTACTAGATTGTGGAGTACACTTGCAGGTTTAAATATTTGAATGCGAAAATATAACCCAATATATCAATATTATACTTCTTTATGGACAGTTATTTTGGTTATATTATGATTACAAATGAGTGGTCACACCATATAAGCATATATACTTTGAAGAAGAAATAAGAAAAATATTCAGAATTTTCCCTCAATTATGTAAACAGGGTCAAACATAAAGTAGCCGGGACATAGCTAGACCTGAGAGCATGCCCATATATAGAGAATACCAGGCTAGTGTATTTTGATATCAAGTTTATCAGGCAAGGCTAGGAAACGCGTAGGAATTCCGAGGCTTGTCGAGGAATTCCTACCGTTTCCGAGCCGAGCCTGATAAACTTGATATTAAAACGCAAATGAGTTTAAATACGAATGGGTTTGTCAACGTTTGACTGTTTGGAGATAGTTGAAGCAAAATGGCAGAATGAGAAATGAATCATCGGCAGAATGAGAAATGAATCATCGACATTGAATGTGTAGATCGGCGACCGTGACCCATTTCTCCAGTGCAGTTTCTGACCAATGGCAGTCCTTCTTACATGCGTGTGCAGAATTGAATTTTGTGACACAGAATTGAATTTTGTTACACAGAATTGACAGAATTGAATTTTGTTACACAGAATTGAATTTTGTGGCACAAAAGTGAATTTTGTGACACAGAATTGAATTTTGTGACACAGAATTGAGTTTTGTGACACATAAGTGAATTTTGTGACACAGAATTGAATTTTGTGGCACAAAAATGAATTTTGTGGCACAAAATTGAGCCATGTCCCACTTGGCGCCCCATAGCTCGCGGTTTACATCTAATTATAACTATGCGGAAATCGGAACGCCAGTGTACTAGACTATATTATTCCAGCACAAAAGTATTTACACAATTCCCTAACATTTGATTGGCCCGTAGCAAGTCTCTGTCCAAAATGTATATCCCAGTAAACTCCCACGCCGAACTACTTTCCGTAACCGTGAGGGGCAGTTAAAATAATTGTTAAGAAAACGGAAAATAAACACATTTTCTTGATGAATTTATTTCAAATGCTGGAATTATAAGGAATGAATGGCCTTTTTGTGGAATTTATCGGGGATATAAACTTGGAAAAGTCGCGGGAATACTGGACGAGGCCTTAACAATTTTTTTTTTTATTATTTTTCGAAAATTGTAATTTTTTATCGCTTCGTCCAGTATTCCAGCGACTTTTCCAAGTTTATACCCCGATAAATTCTACAAAAAGGACATTCATTCCTATAATGAATCGATTTGAAGGGGTCCGTAGGCTCTTAAGTCCATATGTGTGGCTGTGACTGGAGAAATGGAGCTTCTGGTATTTGTGATCAATGTAGCTCCTGATAACACTCTCGTAGCCTGATAGCGATCTATATTTGTTGTTAGAAGCATGCCATGTGTTTCATTGATGCAATGGTGAACAGTGCAGATCCTGATCAGACTGTGCGGATGCACAGGCTGATCTGGATCTACTCTGGCCGCAAAAACCCATAGGCTCGAGTCACAGCCACATACAGTCTCTGTTTCCACCGACACCTTCACTTGTACAACGCCGCCGCCGCCGCCACAACTAAACGTACAATGTATAACTTGATGCATGTTAATATTCACCATGTTCATGTCCGTTTTCTGCACGGTGTAGCCAGTAGGGTTTACCATACATTGTTTGCCATTTAGTCACGCACATAGCCTGACTGTAATCGGCATATAGCTTATATTTTTAGTATACCCATTTCTGAGAGAGAACAAAATGGGCGTGAATTTCGAGATTTTATTTTACCACCGGCTCATGGATTAATTCCTCCTTGTGTACTTAGAAGTTTGCAATTTTCCGTATAAGAAGCAAAACTCTTAAACCATAATTCGCTTCCCTATAGTGTGAAGATGTGCAAAGTAAATTTGGAGTTTTGATTTGATCACCGGGCCATGTATTATCTCCCCTTTTTTGGATTTGAAATTTGGAAAAGTTGGTATATTGTGATTGCGTGCCATCGACTTTTCTCTAGTTCCAATTGTCTTAATGAGCAAGCTGATCATGCTTTACCAACTGTCGTAACAAGGTACATTTTCTCAGCCGGTGGCCCAAACGTCCGTGAGCATCTGCCTCGTTCCGGCTGTACAGCGCCATCTATGATGCACACGCTCGTGCGTCTATTTATACGCCACTGCCTGCGCTAATCTTGCCACTATTTATAAATGTGTCTACAAACTACCTGAATATTCTATTTCAAAGTAAGCAGCTTGATTGGCTGAGCCTGAGCTGTGCTACAGCTCAGGCACAACCAATCGAACTGCTGGAGTTGAACCCCCCCTAAAATTCGCCGAGTAAAGATTTTTTATAAGTTACAAGGCACGTTTCATGCCAAGTGCCATGTTTTCCATGCATTTTTCGGTCGTTTTCTTATTGTTTCAAAAACGTTTTCAATCAAAAATCATGTCTAAACATACTGTGACAGTGTCAATATTTTTGCTCCAAAATGCGCCAGAACGCAGGAAATGCGATGTAGATTTGCAAAATTTTCCGGGTGGGAATGCCCTCGGACCCCCCTAGCGCTATCTCGACTATTTTGCAATACTTGACTATATTATCGAACGAGCTTAGCTCGTTCGATAATATAGTCAAGTATTGCAAAATAGTTACGCCACCCCCTAACCCGAAATCCTGGATCCGCGCCTGGGCGGTGGTGCATCTACTTCCTGCTAGCCAGATTACATTATACATTATTTATACCATCCATGTTTTTATTTATTTTCTCTTCAAAGTGAGCACCGGCACCAAGACGGGTTTATTTCCCATTGTGTAATACATATCACTATATCACGTGACTGCATGTGATGTAATGTGGCAATATCGTCTGGTGTTGAATGATTCATTGTCGTTTTACAGGCGACTTTTCTATAATATGTAACAACAATTGAATGTTAACGTGATTCGGGGAAGTAAAACGGCAGAATAGTAGCGGAGACAAAAAAAAGAACTACTTTTATAAGAGATGTATACGGAGCCCCGCATGGATTTTTGTTATTAATTCGTTCCCACGAAATAACAATTCGTTCCCACGATATAACAATTCGTTCCCTCGAATTAACAATTCGTTCCCACGATATAACAATTCGTTCCCTCGAATTAACAATTCGTTCCCACGAAATGACAATTCGTTCCCTCAATTTAACAATTCGTTCCATCGAATTAACAATTCGTTCCCACTATAAAACAATTCGTTCCCACGATAGAACAATTCGTTCTCGTGGGAACGTATTGTTATTTCGTGGGAACGAATTGTTAAATTAAGGGAACGAATTGTTAATTCGTGGGAACGAATTGTTAATTCGTGGGAACGAATTGTTATTTCATGGAAACGAATTAATAAAAAAAACTCTACGTCCCCTGTGGGGCTTGGTAGATGTAGACCCAGGTCAAGACTGTGTATCCGCCATTTTACACATGATCGGCTTGCCACCATGAAACACACTGACTAAATAGTGTTGTTTTTTCTCGGTCCAATAAAACAAAACATCCAATTTTCATATCATATGAACTAGTCTGAAAATCATTTTGTGATGATTGGTTTGTTCGAAAAAAGCTATTCCAGTTGTTTTAGTTGTGAAATGGTTAAGAGGACAACTCAATTTATGATTGTAATGTACCTATCCGCTGACCGTTCCAAACCGGTACCATTGTACATACGTCACAGCTATGTGACAGGTGTTCATGCCGCTGAAATCGCCACAATAATACGCGCCATGGCAACCGGGCTAGCGGCGCTGAACACCGCGGCAATCAACACAATTCCTGTAACCTTTCCAATTCCACAGTCATTCTGGAGGATTCTCTCAGAGTCATTGATAAATACGTAAACGTATTATGTAAATAAGAGAGCCAATTAGTGGAGTAATTGGCTAACGATTATAAAAAACCGCCGCTTTCACTGCGGAGATAAGACATGCTTGATTTGTGGTGCCAGCGATAACGGCGTTGTATGGCGGTTACTCGCTACGTGTCCACAGACCAGCGGACATTTCCAGGAATTCGTATTGGAGGGATGGGGGCATGAGATACAACCTGATAAAACCGGTCTGATTGTGTTTGCGAGCAATGAAGACCCTGATTAGACTGCGCATGATCATGGTGCTGCGATGTTCGATATTGGGTCGGCGAAGTATTCGCTATACGCACAATGAACACTTCTGACTGTTACAGTGAACCCTCTCTAAACCGGACACCCTGGGAGGTTCCCAGGGTGTCCGGTTTAGAGAGGTTTCACTGTAAATCAGGCATTTGAAAATTCTGAGCCATACCTATGTGCTATGTAATCATAAACAGACATTATCATCTGAGATAAATGACCAAGAAACCCTTTAAAATAAGATCACAGGTGTTTTATTGGTGTCCGGTTTAGAAACGTTTCACTCTAGTATACTGCGTGAGTACGTCACGTGATCAGGGACTGTTTTGTCAGATCCGTGCCCAATGCAAAATAAAATAAAATGTGCTACCTGCGACATCTGGCTATCGCTTATGCAATTCGGCGCCGCTGTTGTTGCGTTGTCACGTGTGAACGTCGTTATCATTGTGATGACGGAACGCTGGCATGCTGCCGGAAAGTAATTCCATAGAGGGCACGTTATCACAACACGCCGGTAGCGCGCACCACAAATACTACACTTCGGCATGCATAGCCGGATCATGCTACGGGGCAAATGTTAAATATAGAAGCAATTGTCCATTTTACGGAGCCCCGCAGGGGACATGGATTTGTGTTATTAATTCGTTCCCACTAAATCTAAATAACAATTCGTTCCCTCAATTCAACAAAGTGTTCCCTCGAATTAACAATTCGTTCCCACGATATAACAATTCGTTCCCTCGAATTAATAATTCGTTCCCACGAAATGACAATTCGTTCCCCCAATTTAACAATTCGATATAACAATTCGTTTCCACGAATTAACAATTCGTTCCCGTGGGAACGAATTGTTAGTTCGTGGGAAATAATTGTTAAATTGAGGGAACGAATTGTTAATTCGAGGGAACGAATTGCTAAATTGAGGAAACGAATTGTTCCCTCAATTGTCTCTCTGATTTGTTTTGTCAACTTTCGAAATCAGGTACTGAAAATATAACTGATTTTCGAAATAAATATCGTCGAAATACGGCGTTAATTGAGATATTGAGCCGGTTCCTACACTATACTACTATCACCAGTTCCGCGGAACTAACATAGTACATATGTTTGGTTAACCCTTTCACTCCTAATAATTGGAATGGAAACTCCCATGTTATTGTTCAGACTATTCCATTTATTAGAAGGGAGTATTGTTTTTAGAAACAATAACACACCCGCAAATGGTGCAGGTCCTGGATGAGACGGCTCGTTACGAGCCGGCTCATCTGGATCTACACCGTTTGCAAACTTTATGCTAGAGGTCGATAATGTTTGAATTATTAATATAGGCGTTATCATACGCGCCTATACAATTGTCTGAGACAATAATTAATAGTCCGCTAACGCCCAGATGAGGCAGAAACTAATGGAACCGCGATCTCACAAACTAGCTATTATTTAAACAGAACAGAACTGAACTTTAATTCGAGAATCAAATAATCCCGGACCACTCACACGTTCGAAAAAACAAATGCGAAAATAAACCCCACGACACATGTGATCAACGTAGCCCCAGACATGCTAGGGCATCAGCACAGTCTGTTCAGGGCCTACGATGTCGCCATTCAGCCGCTGGAACAGCTTATTCTCTTCAGCAAAGTAGTTGGGCGGGTGCAGCTGTGGACGTGTGCAAGATGATCATGACATATGAGCGGTGCGAATGGTGTCGTTGGGTACATTTTCCCAGCCGCAGCCCCAATAATGTCACTTAAAATTAGGTGGACATTCTGAGAGTTGCGTAAACTGCACTGGCGCCACTGTTAGGTGGACAGTCCGAGAGTTGCGTAAGCTGCACTGGCGCCACTGTCAGGTGGACAGTCTCAGAGTTGCGTCAACTACACAGGCGCCACTGTTATGTGGAAAGTCTCAGGTTTGCGTCAACTGCACAGACGCCACAGTTAGGTGGACAGTCTCAGAGTTGCGTAAACTGCACTGGCGCCACTGTTAGGTGGACAGTCCGAGAGTTGCATAAACTGCACTGGCGCCACTGTCAGGTGGACAGTCTCAGAGTTGCGTCAACTGCACAGGCGCCACTGTTATGTGGAAAGTCTCAGGTTTGCGTCAACTGCACAGGCGCCACTGTTAGGTGGACAGTCTCAGAGTTGCGTAAACTGCACTGGCGCCACTGTTAGGTGGACAGTCTCAGATTTGCGTAAACTGCACTGGCGCCACTGTTAGGTTGACAGTCCGAGAGTTGCGTAAACTGCATTGGCGCCACTGTCAGGTGGACAGTCTCAGAGTTGCGTCAACTGCACTGGCGCCACTGTTATGTGGAAAGTCTCAGGTTTGCGTCAACTGCACAGGCGCCACTGTTAGGTGGACAGTCTCAGAGTTGCGTAAACTGCACTGGCGCCACTGTTAGGTGGACAATCTCAGAGTTGCGTTAACTACACTGGCGCCACTGTCAGGTGGACAGTCTCAGAGTTGAGTCAACTGCACTGGCGCCACTGTTAGGTGGACAGTCTGAGAGTTGCGTCAACTGCACTGGCGCCACTGTTAGGTGGACAGTCTGAGAGTTGCGTCAACTGCACAGGCGCCACTGTTAGGTGTACAGTCCGAGAGTTGCGTAAACTGCACTGGCGCCACTTTCAGGTGGAAAGTCTCAGGTTTGCGTCAACTGCACTGGCGCCACTGTTAGGTGGACAGTCTGAGAGTTGCGTCAACTGCACTGGCGCCACTGTTAGGTGGACAGTCTCAGAGTTGAGTCAACTGCACTGGCGCCACTGTTAGGTGGACAGTCTCAGAGTTGCGTCAACTGCTCTGGCGCCACTGTTAGGTGGACAGTCTGAGAGTTGCGTCAACTACACTGGCGCCACTGTTAGGTGGACAGTCTCAGAGTTGCGCCAACTGCACTGGCGCCACTGTTAGGTGGACAGTCTGAGAGTTGCGTCAACTGCACTGGTGCCACTGTTAGGTGGACAGTCTGAGAGTTGCGTCAACTGCACTGGCGCCACTGTTAGGTGGACAGTCTGAGAGTTGCGTCAACTGCACAGGCGCCACTGTTAGGTGTACAGTCCGAGAGTTGCGTAAACTGCACTGGCGCCACTGTCAGGTGGAAAGTCTCAGGTTTGCGTCAACTGCACTGGCGCCACTGTTAGGTGGACAGTCTGAGAGTTGCGTCAACTGCACTGGCGCCACTGTTAGGTGGACAGTCTCAGAGTTGAGTCAACTGCACTGGCGCCACTGTTAGGTGGACAGTCTCAGAGTTGCGTCAACTGCTCTGGCGCCACTGTTAGGTGGACAGTCTGAGAGTTGCGTCAACTACACTGGCGCCACTGTTAGGTGGACAGTCTCAGAGTTGCGCCAACTGCACTGGCGCCACTGTTAGGTGGACAGTCTGAGAGTTGCGTCAACTGCACTGGTGCCACTGTTAGGTGGACAGTCTGAGAGTTGCGTAAACTGCACTGGCGCCACTGTTAGGTGGACAGTCTGAGAGTTGCGTCAAATGCACAGGCGCCACTGTTAGGTGGACAGTCTCAGAGTTGCGTCAACTGCACTGGCGCCACTGTTAGGTGGACAGTCTGAGAGTTGCGTCAACTGCACTGGCGCCACTGTTATGTGGACAGTCTGAGAGTTGCGTAAACTGCACTGGTGCCACTGTTAGGTGGACAGTCTGAGAGTTGTGTAAACTGCACTGGCGCCACTGTTAGGTGGACAGTCTGAGAGTTGCGTCAACTGCACTGGCACCACTGTTAGGTGGACAGTCTGAGAGTTTTGCGTCAACTGCACCTGGCGCCACTATTAGCAGGGACAGTCCTGAAAAAAAAAAAAAAAAAGAGTTGCGTTCAACTGCACTGGCGCCACTGTTAGAGTGGACAGTCTGAGACGTTGCGTAAGTCTGGCACTGGTGGCGCCACAGTTAGGTGGACAGTTCTGAGAAGTTGCGTCAACTGCACTGGCGCCACTGTTTTTAGGTGGGAACAGTCCTGAGTAGTTGCGTCAAACTGCAACTGTGGGCCTACTTTGGAGGGTGGACAGTCCTCAGAGTATTGCGTAAATCTCCCCGCCCCCCCCCACCTGGTCTCCAACTATTATGGCTGGACAGTATGAGAAGTTGCGTCAACTGCACTGGCGCCACATGTTAGGTTGACAGTTCTGAGAGTTGCGTAAACAGCACCTGGCGGCCAACAGTTTAGGTTGGACAGTCCTGAGAAGACTTGCGTAAGCTGCAACTGGCCGCCACTGTTTAGGTGGACCCAAGACCAGAGAGTTGCGTCCAACGCAATCTGGCGCCACTTGTTAAGGTGGACAGTTCTCAGAGTTGAGTCAACTGCCACTGGCGCCACTGTTTAGGTGGACAGTCTCAGAGTTTGCGTCAACTTCTCTGACTGCTCGGGCGCCACTGGTTAGGTTGGACAGTCCCCTTGAGAGTTGCGTCCAACTTACACTGGCGCCACTGTTAGGTGGACAGCTCTCAGAGTTTTGCGCCAACTGCACTGGCGCCACCACTGTTAGGTGGTACAGTCCCCTGAGAGTTGCGTTCCAACTGCAACTGGTGCCAGAACTGTTTAGTTAGGTGGACCAGTCTGAGAGTTTGCGGTCAACTGCACTGGCGACCACTGTTATGGTGGACAGTCTGAGAGGTTGCGTCAACTGCACAAGGCGGCCCACTGTTAGGAGTACAGTCCGAGAGTTGCGTAAACTGCACTGGCGCCACTGGTCAGGTGGAAAGTCACAGGTTTGCGTCAACAGCACTGGGCGCCCACTTGTTAGGCTGGACAGTCTGAGAGTTGCGTCCAAACTGCACTGGCGGCCACTGTTAGGAGGACCAGTCCCTCAAGAGTTGAGTCAACTGCACTGGCGCCAACTGTTTAGGTGGGACATCTCAGAAGTTGCCGTCAACTGCTCTGGCGCCAACTGTTAAGGTGGACCAGTTCTGAGAGTTGCGTCAACTACACTGGCGCCACTGTTAGGTGGACAGTCTCCAGAGTTTTGCGGCCAACTGCACTGCGGCCCACTGATTAGGAGGACAGTCCTTGAGAGTTGCGTCAACTGCACCTGGTGACCACTGTTTAGGTGGACAGTCTGAGAGATTTGCGTAAACTGCACTGGCGCCACTTGTTAGGTGGACAGTCCTGAGAGTTGCTGTCAAATGCACAGGCCCCACTGTTTAGGCTGGACAGTCCTGAGAAGTTGCGTCAACTGCAACTGGCGCCACTGTTAGGTGGACAGTTCCCTGAGAGTTGCGTCCAACTGCCACTGAAGCGGCGCACCTAACTTGATTATTGGACAGTCCTGAGAGTTGCGTAAAACTGCAACTGGTGCCACTTGTTAGGTGGACAGTCCTGAGAGTTTGTGTAAACTGCACCAGGCGCCACTGTTTAGGTGGACAGTCGGAGAAGTTTGCGTCAACTGCACTGGCACCCACTGTTAGGTTGGACAGTCTGACAGTTGCGTCAACTGCACTGGCGCCACTGTTAGCTGGAACCAGTCTGAGAGTTGCGTCAAACTGCACAGGCGCCACTGTATTAGGTGGCCACGTCTGAGACTTGCGTAAGCTTGCACCTGGCGCCACTGTTTTATGGTGGACAGTCCAGAGAGTTACGTCAAACTGCACCTGGCGCCACTGTTAAGGTTGGACAGTCTGAGAGATTGCGTCCAACTAGCACTGGTGGCCACTGTTAGGTGTGGAACAGTCTCCCCAGAGTTGCGTAATCTGCACTGGCTCCACTATTAGGTGGACAGTATGAGAGTTGCGTCAACTGCACTGGCGCCACTGTTAGGTGGACAGTCTGAGAGTTGCGTAAACTGCACTGGCGCCACTGTTAGGTGGACAGTCTGAGACTTGCGTAAGCTGCACTGGCGCCACTGTTAGGTGGACAGTCTGAGAGTTGCGTCAACTGCACTGGCGCCACTGTTAGGTGGACAGTCTGAGAGTTGCGTCAACTGCACTGGTGCCACTGTTAGGTGGACAGTCTCAGGGTTGCGTAAACTGCACTGGCTCCACTATTAGGTGGACAGTATGAGAGTTGCGTCAACTGCACTGGCGCCACTGTTAGGTGGACAGTCTGAGAGTTGCGTCAACTGCACTGGCGCCATTGTTAGGTGGACAGTCTCAGAGTTGCGTAAACTGCACTGGCGCCACTGTTAGGTGGACAGTCTCAGAGTTGAGTCAACTGCACTGGCGCCACTGTTAGGTGGACAGTCTGAGAGTTGCGTCAACTGCTCTGGCGCCACTGTTAGGTGGACAGTCTGAGAGTTGCGTCAACTGCAAATGCGCCACTGTTAGGTGGACATTCTCAGAGTTTCGTCAACTGCACTGGCGCCACTGTTAGGTGGACAGTCTGAGAGTTGCGTCAACTGCACTGGTGCCACTGTTAGGTGGACAGTCTGAGAGTTGCGTAATCTGCACTGGCGCCACTGTTAGGTGGACAGTCTGAGGAGGGTTGCGTAAACTGCACTGGCGCCACTGTTAGGTGGACTGTCTGAGAGTTGCGTAAACTGCACTGGCGCCACTGTTAGGTGGACAGTCTGAGTAGTATAGAGGGATTCAAAATGATACCACCTAACGAGGGTATCATTTCTCCACCCTATATACTACTCCACCACCCCCCGAAAAATCAAAAATTGGTTAACGAGGAAATTGTCTCCCACTAAAAATTGGACGTGAAAAAAAAAAAACATAATGTTTTTCAGACAGTAAATTTAAGTATAGAGGGATTCAAAATGATACCACCTAACGATGGTATCATTTATAACCCTCTATACTATTCCCACCACCCCCAAAAAATTAGTTAACGAGGAAATTGTCCCACGAAATATTCAAAATTGGTGTCATAAATACATCATGTTTTTTTCACGTCCAATTGAC
The DNA here is from genome assembly GCA_029237695.1 of Conchocele bisecta. Classification (NCBI taxonomy): domain Eukaryota; kingdom Metazoa; phylum Mollusca; class Bivalvia; order Lucinida; family Thyasiridae; genus Conchocele; species Conchocele bisecta. The sequence goes on along the minus strand of CM055265.1, from coordinate 183,588,317 downwards.
CAGATAAAACAATAGTCTTAAAAAGGATTTATTTTTGACACCAATTTATGAATTTATTCTAATAAGTTTCTGATTTAAATGTGCCCACGAGTGATAGTTTATATTCCAACACCCCATTTTTCTCCTCCAATATAGATAATTTATTTCGCAGATCAGCAATTAATTCTACCAGCTCTAGTCTACCACGTTCACCTGTAGCCACCTGACAGTGTAGTTGCTTATGTCTACAAAGAGTTTGGGCACTAATGAATTTACAAGGGCATCTGGGGCATTGAAATTGCGGGGGGACACAAGGAATTTTTCTACGTCTCGCTAGATGCCTTCGTAGATATTCTTTACGCGTAAACGTCTTACAACAAGTCTCACACTCCATTATATATGTATATGTTTATGTTTATATTCAATTAGAAGTGAAAAAAACATAATGTTTTCAAGACCAATTGAACATATAAATTTTATAGGTTATACAAAAGTATATTACAGAAAATATGATAACGTCAGAAACTAGAGCAGAAATAGAAAGTTTGAGAAGAAAAGCCGAATCTCTAGGGATTACTTATAGTAAACGGTTGAGAGTTAGGGGGTTGACAAAGTTGATAAATGCCACAAAGAATGAGGCGTTTACAGAAAATATGATAACGTCAGAAACTAGAGCAGAAAGAGAAAGTTTGAGAAGAGAAGCCGAATCTCAGGGATTACTTATAGTACACCGGTTGAGAGTTAGGGGGTTGACAAAGCTGATAAATGCCACAGAAGTGAGGCGTTTATGAAGCGGTTTACCCGCGCCTATAAAAGAGGGGCATTTAATGACATATCCAAAGCGGAGGAAGTTGGTAACAGAATTCAAAAAGAAAGTATTGCGGGGTTAAGGGCTAGTGTAATCAAACCTTCAAGCACAAATAATTTGTCCCAAATTAGATGCCAAAATAATAATAAGAAAAAATCTATCGTTAGCGCGATAGTGGAAAAAGGTGAAGAAATATTGGGGGCTCACGATGAAACATGGAAAAGGTAGAAAATGGAAGACGGGTAGTTACATTATCCTTTCGTAAAAAAACATTAACATTAACGAGTCTGAACGCATGTCCGATAAACTCGCTCCGTATCTAACAACCAATTTTTTATTTGAGATATTCATATTCTTACAAGCTAGAACATATGGAGGAAATTAAAAATGGAAAACCTAAAACTATAATATTTCACAAAAATCTCGGTGGTAGCGAACCACTATCATCAATGAAAACCGTTAAAAAATGGCTGTCAGATAAGGAGCAAACACGAATAATGTCCGATAAAATAGACAGACCGAATACAAAGTGGAAGTTTGTAAGATGGTGTAGAGGTTTTCGTAAAGCTAATACAGGTAGTAGGGGAATAGATTTGGGACTACAATCCAAAGAAGCGGCAGGAGGAGAACTTCCAGAATGGCTGAAGAATAAAAAAAAAAGGTATGTATTCTTTAGATAAGTATAATGACGACCTTTGTCTGTTCAGGTGTCTAGCTATGCATATGACAGATAAAAGACCCGACAGATGTACAGAAAAGGCGAAAGAACTTAGTAAGCAATATTTTGGTAGTAATGTGGTTTCACCAATTCCTTTTTCAGATCTGAAAAAGGTTGAAGAGTTTTTTAAAATCGGTATAGAAGTATATCAACCCACCGAATGTAATGTATGGTGGTTGAAAAAGGTACCAGCGCACTATAATGAAATAGGTAATAAACCAATGACAATAGGACTGTTTAATAATCACGCATTTCTGATAAAAAACCTTAAAAACCTATCTAAAATTTACGCCTGCGATAATTGCAAACAGAAATTCACGACAGCGAGTAATATGAAGAGACACGGACCAACATGTATGAGAGGTGAGACAAAAGTAATATGTGATGGTAATTATTTAGAGCGCCCGCGTTCGTCGTTCGAGAAAGCGTTTTACCCAAAAGGTTCTAACAGTTATGGGGCGATCGATTGGATGTATTCTGTGGAAAAGCGGGAGGGAATTCACATTCACCACGAACAGTGCGGACACGGAGGTGAAAGATGGATTTTAGGAGCTCCGGTAGATGGATACTGTCCAGAAACCAATACCGTATATCAATATCACGGCTGTTACTGGCACGGGTGTGAGATTCATGCAAAGCATAGAAAAGAAGAACGCGCATCCACTATGAGAAGAGATACATTTATTAGAAAAAGCAAAGAATTCAACCTAGTAGTTATGTGGGAATGTGAATTCCAAAGAACGGGTAAAGATATAAAGATCGGTTGCGACACTACTCTTTATCCATATCAGATAGTATACGATTTTGAGGCATATCTCCAGTCAGAAGTTGAAACTACCGGTAATAGTTTAGAGTACGAAGCTGAGCACGTTCCGGTAAGTGTTAGTATAGGAGATAATTTCTCAGGAACAGTAACTCATATTTGTGATAAAGATCCTGCAAAACTTATAGAAAAATTTGTAGAAGATTTGAAAGTCAGGGGAAAAGCTATAAGAGAAGAAGTGTGGTCAAGATATGGGTTTAATACAGAACATTTAAGTAAAAACCAAATCGCTAAGATCGAACAGTGGATAGAGAGCAAGTACCGGTTATGGGTTTTAACAGCAGTAAGTACGATATAAACCTAATAAAGAAATATTTAGTAGGTGAACTATCTGCAACAACAAAGAAAGTAATGGTCGGAAAACGTGCAAACGCAACAATATTTCTATTTACTCCAGAATTTAGATTTCTTGATGTAATACTTTATCTAGGACCTGGTGTAAGTTACGATAGTTGGATAAAAGCCTACGACTGCAAAGGACAGAAATCTTTCTTTCCTTATGAGTGGTTCGATTCTCCAGACAAACTGGATTACCCAGGACTACCCGATATAGAGAATTGGTATTCCAAACTATCTGGGAAAATGTTAATAGATGAAACAGAATTAAGTAAATGTCGTAGAATTTTCGAAGAAAATAATATGAAAACTTTCAGAGATTGGTTGAAATATTATAACGATTTAGATGTAGCACCGTTCCTAGAAGCGGTGGAAAAAAAAAAATGTGTGAATTTTATAAACACAGAGGTGTGGATATTTTCAAAGATGCGGTAACACTACCTGGAGTAGCTATACATATTTATTGAGAGGAACCATTAAAGAACAAAAATCTTCAAAGACGATTATACCGGAGGATGCTCTATATGCACCAAAAGAAGAAACATACGAAATGATGAAGGACGCTCTAGTTGGTGGTCCATCAATAGTATTTACACGCTATGCAGAAGTCGGTGTTTCCAATATTAGATCAAATGAAAGTTAACAAACCTTGCAAGGCTGTTTTGGGGTACGATGCAAACGCGTTATATTTATCTACGTTAAATAAAGAGATGCCGTGTGGGAGAGAAACTATACACCATATAGATACCCCACATAACCCTAAATTTATTAAAAAGTTTTGTAAAAGAGTTTTATCTGGAGACTGGTTTGGGGTTTGCGGAGGTGGATATAGAAGTTCCACACAACTTAAAACATAAGTTTTCTGAAATGTCCCCATAATTATAAACAGAGAAGTAGAGGTTGATGAAGTTTCCCACACACATGTTAAAATATTTGGAAGATACTGGAAGAACTAGAGGAAATGGAAGAAAATTGGTGGGATCTATGACCGCCACTAAAGTATTGCTGTACGCGCCACTGTTGAAATGGTATTTAAAACACGGCCTAGAAATAACGGGAGTTCATCGTGTTATAGATTATATTAGTGGTAAACCCTTCGAATGGTTCGCAAAAGAAGTTACAGCCGCAAGACGAACAGGCGATGTAGAACCAAATAAGAAACCAGTAGCCGACATAATGAAATTATTAGGAAACTCGTGTTGTGGAAAAATGATAGAGGCAACGGAGAGACATTTAAATACGACATATACGCGAGACGAAACCTGTGTTGACAAAGCATTAAGATCCGCGTATTTTGATGATTTGGAAGAGATAGGATATGCGTACGAAATATCTTCAAGAAAACCCAGGTGTGCGCTAAAGAGACCATTCCATTGTGGAATAGCGGTTTATCAACTAGCTAAATTGAGAATGTTGGAATTTTACTACGAATTTCTAGATAAATACATAAAAAGAGAAGACTTTGAATTAATACAGATGGATACAGATAGTATGTATATAGGAGTTAGTGGAAAAACGATAGAGGAATTGATTAGACCTAACTTACTAGACGAGTTTGAAAAAGAAAAAAATAAATGGTTGGCTTGGGATAAATGGAGCGAAAGAGAGCCCGGACTTTTCAAAATGGAATTTAGCGGGGATAGGGCGATAGCGTTATCTAGTAAGTGTTATTTTGTAGAAAAAATTAATTTCACTAAAGATAATTTTGGAACAAATTAAAATTAATAAAAACTCTGCGAAAGGAATGTCCAAGAGAACTAACAATTTAAATTGGGATAGATATAAAACGAGTACTAAGTGAAACTACAGAAGATGGAAAACACATTATAGATGTAGCACAAAATAGAGGATTTAAAATGAAAGACGGCGTTATGAAAACGTACTGTCAACAAAATTAGGACTCTCGGCATACTACGATAAAAGACGCGTGTTACCAGACGGAATACATACAGAACCTCTATTGATTTAAGTAATCGGGGGTAGCTGGGTGTCAGAAGACACTATAAGAAGTTCTTCGCGAACAAACCCTCGAGATGGCCCATCATCCAAATAGTAGAGCACGGGCTCATCGGGTTTGGTAATAGATCGATCTAGATGATATACATTGAGAGACCACACTGGATCAGTCGCGCGGCGGCTGCCACCTTCGAGCTCTCCCGGTTGATAGAGGTACCGGACGTCAATATCTGATGGAAGCCGCTGCTCCTCTAAACCAACGGGTCGCCCGCGCGAGACGGCAGAGGGCTTGCTCGTCACCCTTTTAAACTTGATAGCATCTACAGGCTTCTTACCTATCAATCTGGTCACCTCTCCGTTCAGTGCGGAGACCACGGCGGGCAGTCTGGCCACCCACTCGGTCGACCGTGAATGGGGGTCTACAAGTTCTTTGGCGTATTGGTGTCCGAACAGTCTCTCAGCCAGGGTTCGATTGAAGCGTTCCACGATCCTGGTCCCGGTGGATGTTGACGCGCCCGCGTCTGATAGAAACTTTATGCTTAGACAATAGATGAGAGACCGCGCCCATGAACTCGCGGCCGGGATCGACCTGGAGAAGATTCGGCCATTTGAGAGGACTCCTCTTATATATTCGGGAAAGAGCCTCGGCCACTTCCTTAGACTCTTTAGTGGCCAACGGCTCAGCCCCCTTGTAACGACTCGCTACGTCCAACGATTGTCAGTGCGTACTTGTACGTTTTGCGACCGACGCGATCGTGAGGGAGAAACAGGAGATCCGCTTGGTGAACTTGGTTCGGCACCGGCACGTCGAATTTCGGCCGCGGAATATTGTGAGGCGCGGTAAATAGATCTGCCAGATGGCCTGCTTCTTGAGCCATTCCTTGACAGCGTTTTCTGAAACCTTGGTCGCCGCCGCGAGGTTTCTTGATGGCCGCGAGTCCCTTCCAGTAGCCGCGTGGACTATAGTATGTATTCGACAGCTTGCGCGTTAGTTTGGTATCAAGTTTGCGCGTGTTCATCGTATGCGAAGTATTCTAATATATCGGACAATCTCCAACATGCCCTCGCCAGTTCGTCCGGTAACTGCGTCGTTAATAATAAACCTTTGTTGGAAGTACAATTGCGATTGTCGCTGCAGCCCCAATCGCGTTTGGGTTGGAACAGGAGAGGGAAATCTAATTCATCCAATCTCCCAGGATTGGTGGAGGAATCTAACATCCGCTTTGCGAAAAGGGTGGCCGCTTTTTCGTCCTCGCGACAATCTCGGGCCAGACGAATCATACTCTTTGCACCAGGTAAACGATGTTTTTGGGCAGTGTAGCCTACATCGATCATAGCGTCATAAAGTTCGTCAACTAACATCGTTCTATATATATATTTTTATAAAAAAAAATTGTTTTAATTAATTAATTTAAAATCTCGATTGAATATAATAGCCGGTGAGACCCACCACACCCATTCCCACGATGATGAACGCGATCTCGCGGTCCTTTTGGGGCTCTGACGGTACATAGAAATCTGAAAGTTGGGGCTCGGGATCCATTGGATCGAGAATTTTGTGCGGATATGCCAGCGCGTACTCGCGGTTGGCTTCTTCAACGTTCTGAAAAGTTTGCGCGGCGTGATTTTCGCGGCGAAGCTCTTCATTGACCCAGTCCAGATGGGCGGTTCGTTTTTTTCGACCATGCTTCCTTGCGCTATTGAGTTGTTCTACAGCTAAATCATGACGCTTACGCTCCTCATCCACGTTCGAGCTTTTCATTTTAGAGAATATAAAGTTGCTACCGCTGAACGCCAATGCGTTTACAAGCGCACCACCTACTATTACTGCGATTGAAGCCATTTATTTCCATATATTAACTGGTAGAATTCCAGCTTTAACTAGATAATCTCGGGTCCAAACTGCGGCCGCTACATCTAAGGTCGCGAGCCCTACGTCTCTCACAGTAAAGTCCAATTTGGGAGCGGTTCCTCCTAGGGCCATCTTTGATAGTCGAGCATACCCGATACTGAAACCCGATATCACCACGGCGTGATAAAGCGCATTCACTAACATTTTACCATCTTGTTCAGCCATTGTTATAATTATTGCATATAAAATGGGTCGCGATCAATGTTTAAATGGGGCGCATCCAAATTCAACATTGTTGATGATTGGTGTTTAGTAACTTTCTTCTGAACACTGGCTGGTTGATTTTTTCTGGTATTTCCACACGCACAGGCACCAACAACTGCCAGACCACCACCAACAACCCAACTCCAATTCACGAATTTGGGTTCAATCGGATTCGCCCAACTCCAACGGTAGTTGGTATTGGGTGACAAATTCTTTGAATTTGAGTGTGCTTCCAATTCGTGAATTGGGGGTGTTGTTGTACTCAACTCTGTATTCAGATGTTTTGCTGTCCTCCCAATCTCGATTGGAGTTTAGCCTCTCGAAGCTCGGCGAGTATTTTATCTTGTTTAACTTTTCGGGTGGCAGCCGCCGCCCGCCCAGCTGCCTGTCTTTTGGGATTTTTTATATGCGGTATGTCATCCAGTGGCGGAGTAACACTCTGGTTCGATTGTGTTGGAGCAATCTGGTTCAACTCCGTCACTCTCGTGGGTGTGTCTTGTGTCATCATTTTCAAAATTATATTTTGTATTAATATTAGAGCTTATAGTTCGTGGGCATATATGTCCAAATTGACAGTGTTTACCCGTGGTCAACGCGGTTGTTAGTGGAGCTAAGTACATTCCAAACTTGTGATAAATTGAGCAGCATGCCGTTCTAAGAGTGTGTCCTATAAAAGGGTCAGTCTCTAGATCGTGAATCAACCCTTCGGTGTTTGGTATAGGGAGAAGTCTACTAACGGCGGTAGCGTACAAATGAATAGCCGCCGATCCAAGAGTTTTTGTCATCTCTGCTCCCAATTTGGATTCGTATCGCGCATCACATTTTATCGATCTCCGCATCTGACATCTTATCCACCTGAAAAACTGAGAGACGCCTACCGAGATAATGCTCCGATTGTCCCCCAGCAACCAGCGCAGCTAGCCGCTCTCGTCGCGCCGCATTTTCATTTTCATTCGGAGTCGTTGCACTCAACCCAGATCCCGATTGCTCTGTCGGATCATTATTGTTGGCAGTCGGAGTTGAGGTTTCTTCTATTAGCTGATCGAGAAGTTCGTCGCAGTTCATTTTTTTCAAAATTAGTAATTTAACTATTCTAACAAGTCTCATCACTTTAACATATTTATTTAATTTTTTCAAAATTATTAAAATAATAAATGCGCACCACCCGATACTTATGATCACCATTATGCTCGCAACAAAGCTCGCAGCGGAGCACCAAATTGTTAACATTGTTAACCATTGTTCAGTATTTGTTCAGCATTATTCAGCATTTGTTCAGCATTTGCTAAGCATTGTTCAGCAATTGCTAAGCATTGTTCAGTATTTGTTCAGCAATTGCTAAGCATTGCAATAGCTTATTACTTTGCAATTTTCCTAATTTTTTCAAAATCGTTAGATTTAGTTGATAACTTTATAAGCAGTTGGTTGATCAGTCTTTAGCAGAAGCTTGGCGTGCTTAGTTTTCGAAAGTATCTGTCGAACCTCCAGGCGCTCCTCGCGCGTTGGGATAACGTCATTCTCTCGAAGACAGTCATCGAATGAGTCTCGGTCCTTGCAGTGAAAGAGGGCGACCCATTTCGTTTGCTCGCGCAGATCCTTGAGGACGGCGTTTGTATTTTTGAGTGGATATCCATACGCTTTGCCTCGCATGGCGGCCAGAAAATGCGAGCTCGGAGAGCATGTCCTTCTTTTTGGTCATCGCCGCCTTGGCTGAGCAATCGTCAATCACGTATAGGGTGGCTCGCCCTGAAATATTTGGTATAAACCACGCAACCAATCGTGAAGCCTATCACCGGGGTCAATAACGTATACCTCAGGGTCGGTCCATATCCACGGGCACCGCTGATAAGTATCGTTGTGTCGCACAGTGGGACATAGGATCACAATGTGACGAAGGCATCGCGGTAGGATCCCTCGAGTAAGTTGAGGATGAAAACCGTTTTTCCACATCCTGTCTGCCCACATATTATGGCGGAGTGAGCATCTCCAATCGTGAATTGGTATTGATTGCTAGATTTCTTAATTTTTTTCAAAATTATGTATTAATAAATCGTTATTAGATTTAGTAGATCGCTGATACGTATCGACCATCTTCGATGTTGAGTTGTGCGTCTGTAATTATATATAAGTACACGTTCAATGGCCCGGCTCCGTCCGCCTCTTTGGTTATCTGGATCGTCACACCCTCACTAGCGTTCTCAACTTGGCGTCCGCTACCGTGTATTTGGTCATCGTCGCTGGCTCGCATGTCTAGCCATAACGCGTATTTGGTATTCAGGAACTCCGCGAGGGAGACGGCCGAGAGATGCAGGTCTTTAGCAACTGCTGCAACCTCCGGAGAGCGCTTAGATCCGGCAGCAAACTGCTTTCTTACTTCATCCCACTGCTGGTGCGCGCGAAGACCCGCGCTGTAGAGTTGATTGGGGACTCCCTCGATCGTCACCTCTACCTTCGTGATTTTGGGGTTATAGAATCTGTCGGTTTTTCTAGCACCGAACGCGAACCGAGCATCCTCGAACAACATCAGTATACCTTTCATCGAGCGGGCGGGTACGTTGACGTTAATATTCCACAATGTGTCGCTTTTGTTTTTCGGCATCTTGCGATGGCGAAGAACTCGGTCGTAAAGTATGGCAACGCGCCCGGCGTACTGGGTTCTGATCAATCGCGCTAGTTCGGGCATCGTGACCATGTCGTACTCCAGCGAAACATTATCGATCGTATACGTCGATAACTGGTCGGTGGCTATGAGAACTCGGCCGTAGTCGTTGAACGTTAGTTCGTATTCGAGGCGGTCAGCCAAAGCACTCTGATAGTAGGGCATGTGACTCTCTAGCAACTCAAAGTCGAGCGGAATGTAGAAGCGGTTGCCGTAAGCGCCCGCGACCGCGTTGTCACTCGCGTTGTTATCTGCCTTGTTAGCAGCCCCGATTCTAAGTTTGGTTACGTTCTTATTTTTGCTGGTGTCAATACCTTGATAGACAGCGTTTTCAAGCTCGTGTGACGTCTTCCACAGGTCCTGATAGCAATGGTAGACGTCGCTGTCATCGATCGACATCACCTCATTACCAGAAATCTTTATCATAGTCTTCTTGACTATGGCGCGACCCAAGTTCTGAACGACGGTTCGGTCCGCGTCCGTCGACGTTAGCGAAATAGTGAAAGCGAGGCGAACAGTACCCGGAACAATGACGTCGTTAGCTCCGAGGTTGGGGAAGCGGACTAAGAGCTGCTGGTTCTGGTCGATCGTCGATGGGTTGTTCGTAATAACGACACTCTGTCTCACGCCTTTTGCCCCGAGGGGCTCACGCAGTCTGCGGTATGGATTGAGTTTGCGACCGTATTGACTCGAAGACATAATTAATTTTTTCAAAATTATTGAAACTATTAAACCTGTATGGTTTTGTCTTTAATAGATAATTAATTTTAAGAAAATTATATAGATGGCTGATTACGATATTAACATGGATAAAATAGGCAGAGACGATTTCGTCGATGATTATGATGATGATAACGAAACGCCCTTCATAGAGACTCCAGTTCCAATCCAATCGCAATTGGGGGAAATAGGTGGCGCTACCAGCAGCGTTGGTCAAAGTCAGGAATTACTTGAGGGAGCTGTAAACGACTACTACAACAATTTGTCAGAAATCGGTCTGGTCCCGTCTGTCGGTCGCGACTACTCCAAGTTCGAATTGGATATGCATGGTAGGTTGCGACTAAAATCATCAAATCTCCCAATAATCAACACGAATACCGGTAAACCCCTATCGCTAAACACCATTGCCGGAAAACCGGGGCGGTGGCGAAATCATAAAGAACGAACTAGGATTTCCAGATTGGACGCGTGGTAAAACAATTGTGCCGGCCCGCGCTGTAGAGGCCCTACAGTCTACCGACGAAACTATAGCGAAGACGGCCACCGCGATAGAAACGGTTGATCTCAGCGAGGTCCCTAAAATAGCCACCGACGTTATTAACACGATGGAGACCACGTTCAGCGTCCAATCACAATTGGGGGAAATACTCAACGATGACCCACCGTTACCTCTTCGCGAACTCCGGGGCCTCGATAAGGCTCTACAAACGGTCCGGGGCGAACTGGTCCTTAACCTCTCCAAACTCACGGCGCTGGATGAACATATCGCGCTAGAAGAAAGAAAACTGGAGGAAGCCGGTGACGATAGAGAATCTACCGAGCGATCAACAAACTCCTGCGGTCTTTGCGGGATGAAAGAGAAGCTCGCTGGAGGCCGCCTCGGCTAACCGTGAGGCTCTCCGCACACACAAATAAGTCGGATCCGCGAATCAATCTCGAGGGTCCTGCACGAGGAGACCGACATCTCGGTGAGCGTCTTCGCACTCTGTTCAGAGAGCAGGGCGTCACGATAGCAAGCATCCTCGTTGCTATCGGCATGACTATATCGACCATAGTTCTAGCTTTCACTGCGGTGCGGCGCCACCACCCGCTCCAGCACCAGCACCAGCACCAGCACCCGCTCCATCCGGTGGAGCCAAGGAGTGGGTAAAAAAACAACTAAAAGCCCTCGCCAGTCTTCTAGCTAAATTAGCTGGAAAGGCGGCTGCCGCACTACCTGGACTGATCGGAAGTATCGTTTCTTACTTGCTATCTATATTATCAAAAACGGCCGGATGGCTAGCCAAAAATACCTGGGCTTTAATCGTGGCAATCGCCGGTCTCCTAATTATTCTCTGTCAGAGAGTTCCTACAAACCAAAGCGTAAATAATCCGATCGCCACGAGGGCGATGACGAGACCCAATTTCTCCTCCTCGTGTGTGTGCTTCCAATTTCATCCAATCTACGATTGATTGGTGTTTCTCCAATCGCGATTGGTCTGTTGATGGATTTCGATGGTTCATCCAATTTACGAATTGGGGGTACTGGGTTCGATTTACGAATTGGGGGAGGTGTATCCCATTTTGTGTTTTATGAAATCGGTTCCACTGTTGGGGGTGCGCTTGATGATATCCGTTATTCACGTTCCCGTTGCGGCCAATTTTTTGATTGACGGTGGCGATTACGATCTGATTATTGTAACCGTCAACCGGGTCGTCTCGTAGTATCATATTGTTGCTCGGCGCCATATAAAGACCTATTCCAAATACATAGTCTACTGGGGTGCTGGCAGTCTGCAAAACGTCTTGATAATTCTGGATTGCCTTCTCCAGGTCCACCCTAGCTGAGATGGCGTCCTCTACAAGTGCCAAAAATTGTTTTTGTGCATCAAACGCTGTTCCCATGCCCAGTATAGAACTGCGAGTTTGCTTCTGTGCGCCGAGAATGGCCCAGACGTACGTGCGAATGGAGTCGTTGACGCGAGTAACCCCGGCCTGCGTGAACCCTAGACCCGTATCTAACATAAATGTACCCCACGCGTTCTGAACCTCAGCAGCCTGCTGTATGTAATCGACGTGAGCCAGTTTCGGAGGTAACATTTTACAAGAAAACACGCCACAGTGTCGACCTCCAGACACTTCCGTCCCGAAAGTCATAGTCGCGGGGTCAAAATTCCCGGCGTTCCGACTGACGATGTGGTCACCGAGTGATCGTGTCTTAAAATCAGTCTGTGTCCAATTCCCGGAAAAAAAAAACTGGCCGTGAATGAGAACGTCCCCGAGGCCGGTGCTGGTAGGAAATGCTTTCTGTCTCCAGTCCGCGTCTTTTGAAACGTAAAATTCGTTACACAGTCTTTCAAAGGCCATACGGTTATATGTGTTGGAAATGGGATCCCAGGCGTCGTCTTGAGGTAGTGAAATACCTAGTTCTTTGAGAATCCTCCTAATAGTATAATACACGTGAAAGTTGTAGACACTTCGGAGCATGACATTCTTGGATGTCAGATGGTCTTTATATGAAACTCCACACCCGGCTGTTGCGCACCATACAGCGAAATTTATTTGGTTCTGCCAAAACTGCATCGGTGTTGCTTTCCAGCCGTTTACCACCTCCATCGTAGTAATCTTGGGCAACCTATATTGTTCAAAGATGTTAGGGAAGTTGGTGGCAAAGCCACTGTCCGGTCTAACCGTTACGGTTGGGTGTACAAGGCGGTTAACAACGTCTTTTTGTGTGTATTTACCTCCGACCGCGTACTTTACATTAGAGTTAAAGCTAAATGCTTTGGTATCCATTGAAAGATATTATTATGTTTGCTACTATAACTAATGTTCAAAAAGGGAGTTGTGAACTTCAAAAATTAATAGACAACTGCTGCGGAAAACGCCGTGTAGGTCTTAGATCAATCACCTTCACGGTTGGGTGGAAAAACATTGAACTGTATAAGGATATCAACCCAGAAGGGTATGTAATAGAAGGACGGCAAGAGGTTATCTATTCCGAAGAGGGTCTAGATCTAGAGACCGCCGATAGTCCTACAGAAGTAGAGAGACGCATTCGGGAAGCAGCTGTCGTATTACGTCCTGGCCTTTGGGGTTTCAGAGATGTCCAAGCTTTAATCGCAAGGAATATGCCTGATAATGTCACTCTCACAGTCTCAAAAGCCACGGGGATTGCGAAATTGTCCGTTGATAAAAAAATAAAGATCACTCCGGGGTTGGCCTCAATGTTAGGATTTAAATTTGCACCCCCTTACAACGAGGATGAAGGGCGAATGTACCCGTTGGACTTTGTCTTCCCCGTGGGTTATCACCGCGGCGATACCCCAGTAAACTTCGCCTTCACGAAAACTCTCGGGGTGCACCTTGATCGGGTGAACACATCGTACAACACGGTAGACGGATCCCCCAGCACATTACTGAAAACTGTGCCCGCCAGCGATTGTTTCTATGGTGAGACTGTAACGTTAGACTTCCCACACCCCGAGATGAAAGTTTTGGAATCGGGACACATCCACGAGTTGAAGATTTATATTCTTGATGATAAAGGGCGAGAGTTGAAGAACGATTACCCGATTTCGGTCGTCCTAGAAATTTCAAATTAATTAATTTTAAGAAAATTAGAATTAAACGCATGTTCGTAATATATATTTATCAACATTATGAGTATATACGGACCAGGTAGTTCTTTTCCGATTGGGTGACAAATTCAAATAATTTGGAACCTGCAGAAGGGGGATTCATCCCGACAGAGGGCGACTTTTTTACTACCCTAAAAAACCCAAAAAACAAAGGCCTTGATTAATAGAACTATATCGAGGGCCACGGACGAGATTCACAAGAGTCTACTATCACAACTTAGAGAATATGCCCTGGCTGTGAATACACAAAGTCGTGAAGAAACGCATACGGAACTAAACGAACTAGGTAAAAAAATAACCAAATTTAGAAAAGAGGCCCGGTTGGGGATTGATAAAGCCCGAGAAGACCGCCAGGTTGACATTACGGCGGTTTATGATGCGTTGCGCTTAGAAGACTCTCTCAGCAAAGAAGCTACACTTGCTGAATTAGACGGGAAAATAATCGATTTTTCGAAATGAGGCCACGTCGGGTATTGAGAAAGCACGAGAAGACCACCAGGCGGACCTTACGAAGGCTTATGAGGTGTTGCGCTCAGAGGACTCTCTCATCAGAGAAGCGGCACTTACTGAACTAGATAAAAAAATAAACAAATTTCGAAAAGAGACCCGGTCGGGTATTGATAAAGTCCGAGAAGACCACCAGTCTAACCTTGCAGAGGCCATTGCGGAGGCTTATGATGCGTTGCGCTTAGAGAACTCTCACAGTAAAGAATCGACACTTACCGAACTAGATGAAAAAATAGCCGAATTTATAAAAGAGACCAGGTCTGGGGTTGAGGGGGTCCGAGAAGACCACAAAGAGGCCATTGCGGAGGCTTATGGGGCGGTTACGCTCAGAGAACTCTCAACAGAGAAGCGGCACTTACTGACCTATATGAAAAATAACCGAATTTAAAAAAGAGACCCGGTTTGATCTTGATGGAGTCCGAACGGGTATTGATAAAGCCCTAGAAGACCACCAGGCGGATATTACGGAGGCTTATAGGGTGTTGCTCTTAGAGGACTCTATCAACAGAGAAGCGACACTTACTAAACTAGATGAAAAAATAACCGAATTTCAAAAAGAGACCCGGTCGGGTATTGATAAAGCCTTAGAAGACCACCAGGCAACCATTACGGAGGCTTATGATGCGTTGCGCTCAGAGGACTCTATCAACAGAGAAGCGACACTACTGAACTAGGGTATGAAAAAATTAAGCCGAAACCACACTGAAACTAGGATGAGAAACGATAACTGAAAACATATCGTATAGCCGCGACCAAAGCTCTTGAGGAGGCCTCTTATGAGATTCGTACTGAGGCATATAACGCAAACAATGCGCTTGCCGGAATAGTGAAAACAATGAAAACACCAAAACGTGTCATAACAGTTTGGGCTGAGAAGCGGGGCCCATTGGTTGTTGTGGGGCACTATGAAATATTCGTTCGGTGCCAAAGCGAGTAATAAATATGGGGGATACACTATGACACTGCAGGTGAAGTTATCCAAATGGCGGTCTGCTCGGTTAATGCTAATGGTAAACCTGTGGGCGCGGTCGCGATAAATATTGTAGTAGATGGGGAAGAACGGGGGGTTGGAGTCACTAAAATCTCTGGAGATAGTTCGACGGTGGTTTCGTTCTCCGGTGATGATCGAATTAGACTTTCCCAAGGTAGTGTTATTAACTTTGTTACGAAAATCGGTGACTCAGAGAGTTCTTCCACTATTGTCTCATTGTTAATTGAACTTATTGTGTAAATACTAATATATTGAAATAAATTTAACTATGAACGAATCACCGCTTCCAATTGTCAATACCGATCCACCAACACTGTATCCAACTCTCAATACCACTCCACCAACACTGTATTCAACTCTCAATACCACTCCACCAACACTGTATTCAACTCTCAATACCACTCCACCAACACTGTATTCAATTAACGAAAAAAGTTCAGATTTTAGGTTGAATAATATCGTCGCTATGCAGGATATTTTAGTTAGAGAATGTGCAAATAGAAAAAGACACTCTAATAAATATAGGCGCGCGGCAAACATAGCTGAAGCATCTAGTACGGTTCTGGCAAGTGTTTCTGTGTTGTGTGGGGCGGGGACTGCTGCAACGCTATCTACAATTGTAATGATTCCACTTGCAGGGGTTTTGAGTGGAATTACCGTTTTATCTGGAACACTTTGTATGGTAATTAGGGCGGCGGGTGGAAAACTCGAGAAAAAAAGTAGAAAACATGATAGAATATCCGTTCTCGCTAGGTCTAAGAAAAATAGCATCGACGTTATGGTGTCCAAAGCGTTGGCCGATAAGAAAATATCAAATTTAGAGTTTGAATCCGTGGTGGAAGAAATAAATGGGGAGATATGAAGAATTAAAAAATGATATAAGGATCAAGGCGCGCGCCACCATGCCAAAAATTGAGTGTACTGATTGGGATAAATTTAGGGTAAAACTTGGAAATAAAGTCGGAGGAAATGTTACAGCACCATTGTGATATTTTAAAAAATAATTTTTCTAATTTTCTTAATTTTCTTAATTAATTCTTTAGAATTATCAAAATTAATAATTATTTACACTGAAAATTATAAATTCAGTCGAGGATTACACTATACACACCGTCTGTGTAATTGATACACTCGGCTCTGTTTACCTTGCTATTAATTTACGCATGGTTCATAACCCGTGTAATTGAAACATTGTCGTAATTGATAATTGTACAACACTAGGTAATGTTTATCATAACAGCCTACATGGTCGTGTGGGTTAAGGAGATAATCTATAGAGACGAGGGTCGTGGGTTCGCGCCGTGGTTGGAGTTTTTAAAAACAACTAAACATTTTTTATTTTTTATTTCTATCCCTACAAATTGTGGTTTTAAAAAATAATTAATTAATTAATTAATTTTGATAATTCTAAAGAATTAATTAAGAAAATTATTAATAATTAAAAAAAAAACTTAACAAAAAAAACAAATGTTTAACCGAGGCTTCGAACCCGCGCCAGCAAAACCCTTCTGGGCCCACCCGGCTAGCCATCTTTTTTTGTTCTTTCTCTTTCTCTTTCTCTTTCTCATCTCATGGCTAGCCGGGTGTAATAGCTACCCGTACAGTACACCCCCCATCTATCAGCTGATCTAGGAATCAGTGTCGAAATTCTAGGCAACCTTGGAAGTGTCTGCACGGAAGCAAGTGCCTGCACGGAAGCACTGAGCGCTCATTTTATCCAGGGGCGTCCCCCCAGACAAATTATTGTTGTTAATTTTACATATATTAAGCTAAAACCGTGTTGTGCAATACCAAATATTTACTCGTTTATTTTTATTTGTTTTATATATAACAAGTTCATTTTTTTATTTAATAATATAGGTTATAACGTTCTAAATTATTAAAAAGTAAAATTAGAAAAATAAAAAACATGACAACCAATAAGAATGTAAGAAATACTTCCGGAATATCGATAGCGGGTTGTGTAATACACCCACGTGTGTGTAGTATATATTACAGTAGTATAGAGGGATTCAAAATGATACCACTATTACAGTGTGTTTATGTTTCATCCTGGAAGACGTAATCGTGTAATCTCTCTATAAAATGGACACCTAATTTACATGTTCATAACACGTGTAATTGGAACATTGTCGTCTGCTTATAACATAAATTAGTTCTGTTCAATAATTTTCAATTTCTTCTAATAATTTTCCAATTTCTTCGTTAAAAGCGATATTGTAGAAACGCATATCCGTAAACGAATCTTTGATTTTAAACTGTTTTATAAAATTAGTTTGATAATGTTTCGGTAGTGTTTCTCCGATCCTATTTAGTCGCTTCATTATATAAATTTGATACTTATACCGGCGACATAATTGCCGGTTTAATATTGTAAATGCAACGTTTTTATCGCAGCGTAATAAATTACGCTGATATTTCATGTATTCGATATCACATAGTATTGTCATTTTACCGTGTTTTAATACTGTAGAAACAACAGCGTAAAATCCTTCATCCAAATCATTATAAACGTCCAATTCGTTGTGTATTTTATTATCCATTTTGTTATAATATTTTATTATAACCTATTAAATTTATATGTTCAATTGGACGTGAAAAAAACATGATGTATTTATGACACCAATTTTGAATATTTCGTGGGACAATTTCCTCGTTAACTAATTTTTTTGATTTTTTGGGGGTGGTGGGAATAGTATAGAGGGTTATAAATGATACCATCGTTAGGTGGTATCATTTTGAATCCCTCTATACTTAAAATTTACTGTCTGAAAACATTATGTTTTATTTTTTTCACGTCCAATTTTTAGTGGGAGACAATTTCCTCGTTAACCAATTTTTGATTTTTCGGGGGGTGGTGGAGTAGTATATAGGGTGGAGAAATGATACCCTCGTTAGGTGGTATCATTTTGAATCCCTCTATACTACTGTCTGAGTGTTGCCTCAACTGCACTGGCGCCACTGTTATGTGGACAGTCTGAGAGTTGCGTCAACTGCACTGGCGCCACTGTTATGTGGACAGTCTGAGGGTTGCGTAAACTGCACTGGCGCCACTGTTAGGTGGAATGTCTGAGAGTTGCGTAAACTTCACTGGCGCCACTGTTGGGTGGACAGTCTGAGAGTTGCGTCAACTGCACTGGCGCCACTGTTAGGTGGACAGTCTCAGAGTTGAGTCAACTGCACTGGCGCCACTGTTAGGTGGACAGTCTCAGAGTTGCGTCAACTGCTCTGGCGCCACTGTTAGGTGGACAGTCTGAGAGTTGCGTCAACTACACTGGCGCCACTGTTAGGTGGACAGTCTCAGAGTTGCGTAAACTGCACTGGCGCCACTGTTAGGTGGACAGTTCAGACAAAACAAATAGACCACGTGATCATACCCATAATACATAATACATTTAAGTTTCAACTCATTAGTTAACCAATGCATCATGGTATCATATTCGGAAGACATGGCGATATAACATATTGACGGTCAGCCTATCTTTACAGAAGACAGATATGACGTCCAACAGTAAACAGTCCGGGACATAGTATTAACACGTGCTCATAGTTTATGGTCACATTTAGTAATAACTTGTTGCTGCAACTTGTTCCGCCAATTAACATTATACTACACCTCTGCCTGCGCTAATCTTGCCAATATTTGAATGTATTGCTATTTGAAAATACTTGACTATTGTGACAGAATCAAGTAGCTTGATTGACTGAGCCTGAGCAGTGCTACTGCTCAGGCTCATCCAATCAGGCTGCTTGATTGCGAGTTGAGATTGCTAATAGATGTCCAGAAACGTTGGCATCCGTGCAAGATTAACGCAGGCCAGTTGTGTAAGGGACACAATAGCCCATTACCTGTTACACAGAGAAAACCATGAAACAGCGGCAGCCATCGTGTACGTATCTACAGGCATGCCATACATGTGAGCAACAAGAAGAAAGTGAATAATTCAATCTGTTTCCAATAAGCGTATATCTTTGGAAATGGGTCACGGTTTGCCTTGGAAATTTACGACCGTTGTAGTGTGGAAACAATCGAAGCCATCGTTAACCCTAATTCGAATATTCTGTCTGTAACGGTGGGCGACTTACTCGCCCAGCGTTACAGACAGAAGATTCGGGTTACGTTAACTCAAGTCATTCACGCAATCCAAGACGCCGTCAGACAAATATTAGGAGCATATGCAGTTAACTTAATCCAGCATTTGCTGGCGTTTGCGTAGGAAAAGTACTTATTAACCGAATATTCTGGCGTTTTCGCAGAGCAATTACTTATTGACCAATATTCTGGAGTTTTTGCATGGTTATTTACCGAATATTCTGGAGTATTCGCAAGAAAATCGGTTATTAACCGAATATTCTAACGTTTTCACAAGGTTAGTAACCGAATATGCTGGCGTTTTCGCAGGGTAAGTTGTTGTTAACCGAATATTAAACGTAATATATTATACTCGTAATATGTCTTTGAAATTACGATATGACTAGTAATTAACCCTTTGAACCCGAAATCCCGCTATAGCGGTTTATGCAAAAAGTGCAGATCCAGATGAGCAGGCTCGTAACGAGCCGTCTCATCAGGATCTGCATTTTTTTAAAGTAATTTTCATATTTTTGAGAAAAACAAATACAGTGAAATTTCTCTAAACCGAACCCCCTGGGAGATACCCAAGATGTTCGGTTTAGAGAGGTTCCACTGTAAATCAAGGGTATGATCATTCTATGACACAGTTTAGTGCTTTGCAATCACGAACACACGTTATAACTAGAGCCACATTCCAGTGAAAACCATTCAAATTAAATACTGAGATTTTGCTAAGTGTCCGGTTTAGAGAGGTTTCACTGTACCCCCTTTTTATAAATGGAATAGTCTGAAAATCATTTTGCGATGATTGGATTGGTTGCAAAACGAACATATCGCAGCCCGTTCAGTTACTTAGGGGTTAAAGGGTGAACACAACATTTGTGAAGAAAGATGAAAACAAATACGTTTGATTACATTTGCAAATGGCACACACGCTTTGAACCCAATGACTCGATACTCTGGCATTAAATGAGACGTGCCATCTTGTTTGTACCTTCGGACATCTGCGTAATTTCATGAAATACGGTTACAAAAGTTACTATATGTTCCGTAAATGGCGTCAAAAGTTGACAAAATATTCAGAGTACATGCGGAATATCATTCCGCATATACTCTGAAATTTTTGTCAACTTTTGACGCCATTTATGAAAATTTTTGTGAAGTTTGTAAACGTATTTAATGAAATTACGCAGATGTCCGAAGGTACACCACATGCCATGTCTCAAATGTATTACCGATTGGCTCATGGCTGTTACGTTTCCAACCTGAAACTAAGGACGGTTTCAAAGAACAATTGATGCAATTTTCTCCCCATTTGTATTTTTTATTGAAATTGATCTAACAAGTTAATGCCATAAAGTTGTAAAATAACACATGCATATAATTTGATATGTACTTGTATTCTCATACACTAGCGCGTTCTCTTGACAGCATAACCTAAATCGGTATATATATAGGGAGAGCTTGGAATTGTATGTGCAAGTGAAAAACGTATTAACACGTTCAACCCGACAGACCATAAAGTTAAAATTTGCAAACACTGCAGATCCGGGGGGCCGTTTCACTAAACTTCGTACGACTAAAATGTTCGTAAGTGCAAATTTGGAATCGTCTGGAAAATTCAATTGATAGATTTACATTTATTGAGCATAGGCTGCATATGCAGCCTATGCTCAATAAATGTAAATCCAATAATTGTTCACAAGAAAACATTGTTAATGTGAAATTTACAGACTATCATAAGTTTGCACTTACGAACATGTTAGTCGTAAGAAGTTTAGTGAAATGGCCCCCTGGATGAGCCGGCTCGTCACGAGTACTAGTAAATTATGGATTTTGTGACCAGTGTAGCTCGTGAACAAATAGCACACTCATATAACCTATTAAGGATATACAGTCTACTTGAGTTAACGAGAGGTATTTTATAGGAAAACATCTACTTTGGACCATTGTATATACAGTGAAACCTCTCTAAACCGACACACTGTGAGGTCCCCAGGGTGTCAGGTCTAGAGATGTTCCATTGTAAATTAAGCATATGACCATTCTGATACGTATGTGCGTGCTTTGCAATCATGAACATACATTAACATAATTGGCCAGGAAACCCATCAAAAAATATGATCTCATATGTTGTCTTGGTGTTCGGTTTAGAGAGGTTCCACTGTACATATTTTATTTGCATTTGATTAGCATTGTTACTAAGATACTGGGGGCCGTTTCATTAAACTTCGTACGACAAAAATGTTCGTAAGTGCAAAATTATGATAGTCTGTAAATTGCACATTAACAATGGATTTACATGTATTGAGCATAGGCTGCATATGCAGCCTTTGCTCAATAAAGGTAAATCCAGCAATTGAAATTTCCAGACAATCCTACATTTGCACTTACGAATAGTTTAGTCGAACGAAGTTTAGTGAAACGGCCCTCAGTAGTATACAAATGGTATTGGATTTAAAGCAAGCTTATTCCTCTCCCGAATGTATATTTGAGAAGTAGGTATACGTGTGAAAATCATACACCACTACCATGTCGGAGCTACAGACAGATTGTGCCACTGGAGAAGCGATGAATGATAATAATTTAGGGATATCGCACCGCGGGGATCGATGGGCCTGGATCACATGATGGATGATTCCGGCCCACGCCGACATTGCCGGCGTAATTACCCCGTACGGAATATACCGCCACTTAGCGCGCCAAGTCTGTGTGCCTCCATTACATAGAACTGTTGAGTCAAAGTTGTGTACGCATGCGCGTCGTGTTAGAGATAGTTCCAACGCAATTAGGCGACGACGACGACGAAAGTCAAAGTTGTGTACGCATGCGCGTCGTGTTAGAAGTAGTTCCGAATCAAGTAGGCGATGACGACGGTGAAAGTCAAAGTTGTGTACGCATGCGCGCCCTGCTAGAAGTAGTTCCAAAGCAATTAGGCGACGACGGTGAAAGTCAAAGTTGTGTACGCATGCGCGCCCTGTTAGAAGTAGTTCCAAAGCAATTAGGCGACGACTTTGTAAGTCAATGGTATGTACGCATAAGCGCCGTGTTAGAAGTAGTTCCAAAACAATTGGGCGACGAGGTGAAAGTCCAAGTTGTGTACGCATGCGCACCGTATTAGAGCTAGTTCCAAAGACTTTGAGCGACGACGGTGAAAACATGTGAGTTGAGACCAGTGCAGATTGTACGAGTATGATCATTTTAATATGCAGAGCTGAGTCTAATTCGTTTGTTTTTTTATTAATTCGTTCCGACGAAATAACAATTCGTTCCCTTAATTTAACAATTCGTTCCTTCGAACTAACAATTCGTTCCCACGAAATGACAATTCGTTCCCTCAATTTAACAATTCGTTCCCTCAAATTAACAATTCGTTCCCACGAATTAACAATTCGTTCCCGGATATGGATATGAAGCCGGATATGGATCTACCAATACAATCAAACACATGGGGAAAGATGTACTGATTTAATAATGATGGCGAAGCAGAACATATAATGAAGACATGCTAATTTAATTTGCTTACGCTAAAATGTATGACTTTATTTAACGTATTGTGACCATGCACTTTTATGACTTTATACGGAGAAACTGTGCTATGCGTTGTTTATCATTAGCGTAGCCCCATATCATTCTGATCTGGGTATACACCTTTTGCCATTTAGTCACGGACAGTAATTCCTCATGTATACCATCATGGGCGGATTCAGGGGGGGGGGGCGGACGGCGGCGCCCCCCCCCCCCCTAAAATTCGCCGAGTAAATATTATTTTTCAAGTTACAAGGCACGTTTCATGCCAAGTGCCATGTATTCCATGAATATTTCGGTTGTTGTCTTATTGTTTCAAAATGTAAACGTTTTCAATCAAAACTCATGTCTAAACATACTGTGACAGTGTCAATATTTATGTTCCAAAATGCGCCAGAACGCAAGAAATGCGATGTAGACCCCCCTAGCCTCCGCTCGGTCGACTAGTTTGCAATACATGACTATATTATCGAACAAGCTTAGCTCGTTCGATAATATAGTCAAGTATTGCAAAATAGTTACGCCCCCCCCCCTAACCCGAAATCCTGGATCCGCGCCTGACCATGGCCCATATATACTGTTATTCTTAAGCATGGAATGTTCCAGTATAAATATGAGGATAGATAGCCAATGAAATACGAAACAGTTTGAGAAACCGACTGGAGCAATGGACCAGTGTATCCCCAGATCAAATAGCACACCCATGTAGCCTGATAACGATCTATATTATTTGCTATAAGCATGACGGGTATTTCATTGATGAAATGGCGAACAGTGCAGATCCTGATCAGACTGTGCGGATACACAGGCTGATCTGGATCTACGCTGGTCGCAAAACCCATACGCTCCATTTCGCAGCCACATATATTACCAAGCTATCCATATTCTTGACGGAAGTTGATACAAACTGCCAATGTTACAGTGACCACGGAATCAAAACATCCAAAGATCAACCAACACGTGTCAATGGAGTTAGCATATGACTGTTGCCAACTTGTTTGACTGAATTTATTTTTCAAGGACGCACAGCTACATACCTACACTGTAACAAATGACGTTCCAAAATTGCACACATATTAAAACACCATTTATGTTACACTTTTAAAACATGTTTCAAAACAGCACGTGTAAGGTGTTTTGCTATGGAACACGTTTGACGTCTCACGTGTTTTGCTTTGCAATACCAACAGTTTGTCCAGAAAACACCAGATGTTTAGCTATGGAACGTCTAGGACGTTTCAGGTGATTTGCTTTGGAACACCAACAGTTTGGTTAGAAAACACCAGGTGTTTTGTTATCGAACGTCTCGGACGTCTCAGGTGTTTTGCTTTGGAACACCAACAGTTTGGTTAGGAAACACCAGGTGTTTTATATGGAACGTCTAGGACGTTTCAGGTGTTTTGGTTTGGAACATGTAACATGTTTAAAAACAAAACATGAAGGATGTTTCAAAGCAAAACACCTCTCTTGTTACACTTTTAAAACGCCTGCATGCGTAACATGTTTTGCTTTAAAACACAATTCAGTACAAGGTGTTTTGCTATGGAACACCTCCCAAAATAACATGAACAAGAAATGCGTCTATCGAACGCGAATGCAATCCTAGTATCGTCACATAACTTCCATTAAGCCACTTTACGCAGGGCCATGTATAAAATCCATTTTTATTTTTTATATATTTTTTTTCTAAAAATTCTATTATGCCCCTTTAATAATATAACCCATTAAAACCTGAGATTACAGCACTTTACTGCTCACAATTCCAAAGACAGGTACATGTATCAGTGCTTTATCTACCAGTGTGTCGCATGACAAATACACACACTTTTGTGGTATTTGACACACTACAATTTTATACATTTATGGTTTTTACTATGTGGATTTTGAAATAAACAAGCTGATTAATTGCTACACTGTGTCACAATTTTATCACATTCCGATAGTTTGGTAAAAAGTTATTCCGAATATAGTCAAAATGTGTAAAATCCTCAGATCCTGCTGATGGAATAGCTGTCTTATTTACTAAATTAACTGTTAAACGAAGAAACTAACCTGCAATGATTAGAAACTAACCTGCAATGATGTTACTGGATAGTAAGCTTCAAGCTTAATACCAATTTTGCTATGCTGATCCAGTATGCTGCTCGCCATTTTGTTTCCACTACCAGATGCGCAGCATTAGCCGAAACAAATGTGACGTTGCAAACACGCATGTGATGTCATACATCACACAATTTACGTCACTTAATACGTTATGACATTTTACCTGCACAACAGGCTTTGACCTGCGTTGCATATTCAGGAAAGTTTGACTGAATATGAAGGTGGTAATGGAATATCAATTTGTTTGGAAAGCCTTAGGTACGCAGACTTTTTCGTTTAGATATTTTTTCTGAGTAATTCCACAAGGCGTGCTTGATTGGAACGACCACTAAAACGCCTGCTGTTTTCTTCTATCACGCCTTCGACGTTGCCACATTGTATGGTGTTGTAAAGCAAAATGCCACCGTTCTAAAACGACAATTGCAAACACCATGAAAACAATGGTGCTTTGAAAATGCACGGCAGATGATAGTTGGTGTTTTATTTGCCAAAAATAATATAACAGGGAAATCATTTTCCCATGGAAGCCATCTTTTCTCTTGTTGTTGTTCAACATTCAACATAACGAAATGAAGCTTTCAAGTTTACAAGATATGTATAAATGTCAGATAAACACATTGACACGGTTAAATAACAACTTTCTGCAATGCGTATGCTCTTTATTAATAATTTATTCATACATCTTTGACACAGTTTTATATCGCTAACCAAACACGCCGGATAACCGGTTGCAAAAATCACTTTTCCATGTGTTACATTAAAGAGATGGGGTTAAATTGCAACCCTCGCGAGAGGTATAGAGTGGGGTAGCAATTTTGTTTCTACTACATACCGAGGACAGCTCTTTCTACCCAAAATATTTCTTTTCTATTGAGATATGACGTGAATAGCGAACCATATAACGCGGATCTCATGTCGCTATGTAGTTATGTGTATCAGGGGCCCGTTTCACTAAACTTCGTACGACTAAAATGTTCGTAAGTGCATAATTATGATAGTCTGTAAATTTCACTGTTTTCTTGTAAACAATTATTGGATTTACATTGATTGAGCATAGGCTGCATATGCAGCCTATGCTCAATAAATGTAAATTCATAATTGAAATTTCCAGACGATTCTAAATTTGCACTTACGAACATTTTAGTCTTACGAAGCTTAGTGAAACGGGCCCCCAATACCATTGCAAAATGCGAAAGAGTGTTTACAAGTGCTGGCGATTGTATTGTCTAGGGAATACGTAAGGTTTTTTGTATGCACATTTGGTTAATTGTCTGCGGAAACATCAGCTAATTAATTTTCCACCTGTTGGGAACGTAGAATTTCGCCAAAGTCGTCTTTATCTGGTCCCAGTGTATCAGTAGAACGATTTTCAGTACGGGCATTGGAATGTGATTTTGGGAGTAATCAGAACCTATACACGTTACTAATGACTGCAACTAGCCGATATTGCCTGGGGATGCGAACATGTACCGGAGCTATTCAAGTAGCGAACACAAGGTGTATGATCACGTGGTTACAACAACAACAACAACAAGTAGTGAAACTTCCAAAAGCCTCCGATTCAATGTACGTATTGTTTTATGTTATCCTTCTTATGTAGCGGATGTTGATGAAATATCGCACAGCAAACGCGTCTTCACGAGTTGCATTTGATGGCACCGGGAGTTCGGCACATACTTCTGTCGTTTTTGCGAAGAATCGATTTCCGTGTCGGTAGACACGGAAATAGATTTGTCGCAAAAACGACAGGAGACAGAGTACAGAGACCACCAAATGCAGCTTACCAAGACGCGTTTGATGCGCCATACTTCATCAACATCCGCTACATAAGAAGGACAAAATAAAATAATACGTTCATTGAATCGGAAGGCTTCTGGAATTTTCAGTACTTGTTTTTGTTGTTGTAACCACGTGATCACACACCTTGGAACACGTACCATACTTCATCAACATCCGCTACATAAGAAGGACAAAATAAAACAATACGTACATTGCATCGGACGGCTTCTGGAAGTTTCAGTACTTGTTGTTGTTGTTGTTGTTGTAACCACGTGATCACATACCTTGGAACACGTACAGAAGTAATTCTAGTAGCGAACACGTATAGGAGAGATTCTAGTAGCGAAGACCTACATATACAGAAGAAATTCTAGAAACGAAAATGTACATGGACAATTACTTTAGCTATCATGTGCATGGACAATTTTAGTATGGATCGAATATGAAACTGCGACTGGAGAAATGGGGCTTATGGGTTTTGTGTATATCCAGATCAGCCTGTTCTTCAACACAGTCTGATCAAGATCGACAATGCTCGCCTTACCAACAATAAAATATCCGTCATGAATCTAACAAGCAGTCGTTATCAGGCTACATGTGGTAGTGTATTATCTCATCAGGAACCACACTGGTCACACATCGCATACACCTCATTTCTCCAGTCACAGCCACATAAGGGTTTTATGGATTCAGGATCGAACCCGAGTTTTGGGTATTGAATCAGAGAGTATGCACTGGGACAATTCCAGTCGCGAACATGCCCAGAACATGCCCAGAACATGCCCAGTAGCCGATTTCACCAAAATTGCAAAGTATACTTATCTAACTAAGTATACTTTGAGGGTGTTATCATTTATTTTTCCCAAAATGCATGATTTCATATAGAACTAACGACTGCATATATTTGATGATTAAAGTATACAGAATTATTATACTGAATTTATTACATTATCACAGCCAAAATGGCTGTGATAATGTAATAAATTCAGTATAATAAAAATTAATAAATTTATCCTAAAATTGAAAATTTCTCCCTCAAAGTATACTTTGCTAGAAAAGTATACTTTGCAATGTTGGTGAAATAGGCTACAGATCATTTGATTGTCATAGTTCAGTACCTACATTGACATGTCACCTATATATGAGACAAGCCACTTGATTTTGTACCTAAGAACATGCATGTGAGATTGTTCATGAAATATATTTACAGAACCTGTGTTATTTGCTGCAAATGACTTGAACGTTCACGAAATTAACATAGCAAATGCAGAATTTCAGTCATTTGTGCAAATAACGTAAATTTTGTAAATATTGTGCGTCGACTCACATGGCTTGTCACGTAATATGAGACACGCCATGTGTTTTTGTACCTTCGGATATCTGCGTAATTTCATTAAATACGTTTACAAATATTTACTATATTTTTCATACATAAAGTAAAAAGTTGACACAATTTTTCCGCATGTACTCTGAACATTTTGTCAACGTCTGACGCCATTTACGGAAACATTGTAAATGGTGTACACCTATTTCATGAAATTACGCAGATGTCCTTCACACTGCGTGTCACATATATGCTAACGATCCAGAACGGGTGCCGTAACTAGCTGTCTGACTCCGCCGTCCTCCGTGATTTCAAGAAAATGGCAAGTCTCAAGCACGGCAAGTGCGACAAATTCCATTATCTGTGAATTTCTCCAACGCTACAGTTTGTACATACGGACTAATGGGAAACCTAGTGAATTATTTGATTGTTCAGTCGCATGATGTGTATGTCTGCCACTATCGATATAAGTTATTCGACCCATCTTCTGACAAAAATGGACTAACCAGTAGCCGATTTCACCACAATTGATGAGCATACTTATCTAACAAAGTGTACTTTGAGAGAGTAATCGTTCATTTTTCCCGAAATGGATTATTTCATACTAACGACTGTATGTATTTGATGATTAAAATAATGCATAATTATTTTCTGAAGTTATTACATTATCACAGCCAAAATGGCTGTGGTAATGTAATAAATTCAATATAATAAAAATATATCCTTAAATTGAAAATTTCTCCCTCAAAGTGTACTTAGCAAGATAAGCATACTTTACAATTGTGGTGAAATCAGCTACAATGTATTTACAATCACAACAGCCTTCTTAATCGGACCAATGTCACCCATTATAGTAGTTTGTTGCATAACATGGGATTTCAGATTGCAATAACATAGAGTATTTAAAAAAATCATAATACACATAAATACTGCAAATGTAAATATGAGACCACTAAAGAAAGTAAGTTAGGTGAGTATGGTATCAGTGTAAAATTATGTGTTTATGCGACACATGTTATCTATCAGTTGCGTTGTTAAACTCGGTGACCGATTTCATAAGAAACTCGATATAGCCTCGTTTCTTTTATTGAATCAGTAATCTCGTTTTAACAAATATCTTACTTATGTTAGATATTCTATTCTTGAGGACACTGCCACTTTCTGATAATTCCAGCACAAAAATATTTACACAATTCCCTAACATTTTATTAGCCCGTAGCAAGTCTCTGTCCAAATTTATATCCCAGTAAACTCCCACGCCGAACTACTTCCCGTAACCGTGAGACGCAGTTAAAATAATTCTTAAGAAAACGGAAAATAAACACATTTTCTTGATGAATTTATTTCAAATGCTGGAATTATAAGGAATGAATGGCCTTTTTGTGGAATTTATCGGGGATATAAACTTGGAAAAGTCGCGGGAATACTGGACGAGGCCTTCCGGCCTTCGTCCAGTATTCCCGCGACTTTTCCAATTTTATACCCCGATAAATTCCACAAAAAGGCCATTCATTCCTATAATGAATGAAGGGTCCTAATTGAGACACGCCATGTGATTTTGTACATCTGCGTAATTTCGATAAATACGTTTACAAAATTTACAATATTGTTAGTATATGCGGAATATAATGATATAATAGTGACGAGCCGTCTCATCAGGATCTGCACTTTTTGCAAGTAATTTCCACATTTTTGAGAACAACCCGCCCTCTTTTCATAAATGGACTAGTCAAACAATCATTTATCCATTCCAGTTACTTAGGGGTGAAAGAGTTAAGCCTTGAGGATGGCGGCTCACATTCATATTGATTTGACGCGAGACTGACCTGAACAAAATCCCGTAGACAATACGTTATAACATTTCCGGAATTTGTCGAAAGCCGACTCATTAGTCATCGACATGTTCTGTAAATGTCCGTCGGGTCTTGGAGAAATTAAATTCTTATTCGCAAAACATACTTGCAAAGTTATATATAATACAGTGAGGAAATAAGCGGTATTTACAGAGCATGTCTAATACTTATTATTAAACATTTCATTATTCCAAGACATCCGTAGTGTCTCATTTCCATATTCCCTGAGCTTAGGCGACAACAAAATAATATTTAGATTCTCATCCAAATTTTGGGGGAAAATGGGGCGGGTGGGACACTTTTATTTTTTTATTTTCTGGCAATACTAAAACGAGTTGTTGAACGGCAAGGCGCAGTTGCGTGCAATGGTGTTTTGTAATAACATGTTCATATAAATTGAAGTATTGCTAATCTGGAGGGGTCGGGTTCCGGGGTTGCTGTATTGCGCTAAGTAAAGCACTCAGATAAAAAGCTGTGGGAGCGGTATAATACGCGGGCCGCATCATTCTCGTAAATTTTACCAAGTGTTTTTTAATTTAATTTTTTTTTAAATAAAAAACACTTGGGCGGGCCGTTTTATTAGGGGCGGTCGGGGATGATAATCTAAACATTAATTTTTTGTAGCCTTATATAACTGACTTATCGTAAATTATATGAAATCAACAACAGCAAGAACAACAAAGCAAACACGGAAGCGGAAATATTTCAGCTTCCGTCGTCATTACGGAAACACGCGACCGTATATATTCGG
Source organism: Conchocele bisecta (assembly GCA_029237695.1). Taxonomy (NCBI): domain Eukaryota; kingdom Metazoa; phylum Mollusca; class Bivalvia; order Lucinida; family Thyasiridae; genus Conchocele; species Conchocele bisecta. The sequence goes on along the minus strand of CM055265.1, from coordinate 183,557,671 downwards.
CGAGCCGTCATTAAGAATGAATTCCCCGGAGTCCGGCCGATATTATCGGCGAATGAATCGCTACTCATCTCAGTGGAGCCTCAAATTACGATATTCTACGAGAATATCCGTGACCCGCCACGACAAATGGGGCGCTTTGTGTTTCTAACAAGTGTTGTTCATGATCATATACAGTGCAGTCTCTCTAAACTGGACACCAAGAAAATATATGTGATCTTATTTTGAGAGGTTTCTTGTAACGCATCTCAGATAATAATTCCTGTTCATGATTGCAAAATACATAATTATGTCCCAGAATGGTCATATGCCTGATTTACAGTGGAACATCTCTAAACCGGACACCCTGGGGATTTCCCAGGGTGTCCGGTTTAGAGAGGTTTCACTGTACAGGTACTATATACATGAACCTGATACGGATCTCAAGAAGCATCGGGAATATTTGTCCAAATCAATAATGAACAGTGTAGGCCCTAATTTCAGCGATATCCTGTGTTATGCACTTCTTTCTCAGAACGCCCCATCGATTAATATGAGGTCGTGTTCATTTCTACACATGTGACGTTTGGAATGTTGCAATATTAAAAAAAATAAGATTTAGAACATTGGAATTTAGGATTTATTGCTGGGATTTACAGAAAGTATAATTGCACTTTCAGCATGCACGCACTGCGGTTCCAAACAGCTGATTTCATTTCATGTATTTACAACATGCTTTGACAACACTTCAGAATCATTTCCATTGGAAATGATTCTGAAGTGCTGTCAAACCATGTTTTTGTTTATGTCGCCCACAAATGAAATGTAAAGTAAGTGAACTTTCCAAAAGTAACTGCGCATTAGGACAACAGCATTTCGGCGAGTATGACAGATGTGATTAGGTATATTTCACTTTAGCTGCTATATTTGTACTCGCCTATGCATATTGACTGGTCCGGTTGATGTCATTTCCATAATCTCGTTTATGTTTACATATTGTGGGAACGTTTACTGGTTCCCGCCGGGACTTGTCTCGTCATGGCCGGTTTCCGTCGTGACCAGCACCCGGCAATTACAGTAGAGTCTCTAAACACCGGACAGCCAATACTCATCAGTATGCCTGATTTCAAACAGTGCGCAGTCTCGGCTAATAAATTTGCCTGATTTCGAACAGTGCCTAGTCTCAGCTAATCGATTTGCCTGATTTCGAACAGTGCCCAGCCTCGGCTAATCAATTTGCCTGATTTCGAACAGTGCACAGTCTCGGCTAATCAATTTGCCTGATTTCGAACAATGCCCAGTCTCGGCTAATCAATTTGCCTGATTTCGAACAATGCCTAGTCTCAGCTAATCGATTTGCCTGATTTCGAACTGAGCCTAGTCTCGACTAATCAATTTGCCTGATTTCGAGCTGTGCACAGTCTCATCTAATCAATTTGCCCAGTTTTTGGAACGTGCTCGGAAAGTTTTATAATAATATTAACCACTACCGTACCATCACATCATTCGTTTCAGAATCATAAATTTTCTCGATCAGTACAGGACAGAAGGTTAATGTAATATTATCGACGGCAAATGTCGCCAATGGTTACTGGTCCCAGCACCACAATGTGCGTGACAACGCGAGAATGGCTAACACGGTCACGCACATCAATGTACCGCGTGACAACAATACACCACTTGGACAGGTCACTAAATCATACAGAACCGCCTGCGTAAATCTTGCCAAGACGTCAATGTTTCCGAACATCTGTTGGCAATCTCAACTCGCAATCAAGCAGTTTGGTTGACTGAGACTGAGCTGTAACACAGCTCAGTCTCAGTCAATCAGACTGCTTGATTTCAAGCACAATATTCAAGTATCGTGAACATAAAACGTGACAAATATTGGTAAGATTAGCACAATCGGTGGTGTAGACGCAACATACTGACGTCACAGTAAAACTACAAGAATATGCTAAGTAAAGCGGTATAGAAATTTAGCCGAACACGATTGCAAAAAATAACATATATTGTACCTCACTAAATCATGACTGAACAGAATGGCGTTATATCTAAAACAACAACTTAGTTGCGGACACGTAACTCTTCACAACTCCCGTATCGTCCGTGCTACGGACGATACGGGAGTTGTGAAGAGTTACGTGTCAGCAACTATGTAACACTAAGAGAATTGGTCATTGAGAATAGCCGAACACGACCACCACAATCACTTATACTATAGTATATTATTGAACAAGTTTACTGTAATTATTGTACACGCGTTCGTTATTAAAACAAATCCGCCTGTATCTATAGCATTCCGAAAGCCGCAGTAAAGTTGTTACAATAAAAAACAAAAATCGATAAAGTTGTGACATAAAACCGGTATTAAATAGAACACAATTATTTCTTAACTGAATTCCAAACAACACCAGTACATGAATCCAAGTCTCTATATATCTCTGATGAATCGTAAAAAATGAGGTCAATTCAACAAGAGAACCAATAATTAAATATCGGGGTAATTACAGTCACCCAACTGTACAATAACATCACAATCACACACCTAATTATCCCGATGTCTTCTAGATGTCTTTGAATGTCGATAAGTAAAATCAGCACCTATCCCGATTTTCCACTGCTAAGTTGCGTTTCGATTATTTCTTTCGACAATGCATGCCCTTCCTTAAGGGCTAACGATTTCTAATAGCAGTTCCATATATATGGTAATAGGCCACTAAATTTAATCGCTGACGGATGAGACAAACCCAATACAGGACGATGGTTTTTCGCATGATCCGATAGCGGCTATCGGTAGAATAGTTCTGTTGTCGCGCTATCGACGATGTCACCGCGCTATCCGAGATGTCACGTCATGTTATGACATATTATGGGTTCTGTGATTACAGTGACAGGTGCTAAGTGTCGTCCAATTGGGGTAGGGTGGACCTGGAATATTATTCAAGTGAGACATCGAGGTGGAATGACATTCAAACTTCTCCTTAACCCTTTGAACCCGAAATCCCGCTATAGCTGTTTATGCAAAAAGTGCAGATCCAGATGAGCCGGCTCGTAACGAGCCGTCTCATCAGGATCTGCACTTTTTGAAAGTAATTTTAATATTAATATTTTTCAGACGAAATAACAATTAATTCCCTCAATGTATCAATTCGTTCCCACGAATTAGCAATTCGTTCCCACGAATTAACAATTCGTTCTCTCAATTTAACAATGTTAATTCGCGGGAACGAATTGTTATATCGTGGGAACGCATTAATAAAAAAAATCCATGTCCCCTGCGGGGCTCCGTATTCATCACATGATGCAAACATCGTATATCCAGTGAATATTTGATCTGTTGGTGTCTCTGTTGTATTGCATCTGTAGCCTATTTCATCAAAATTGCAAAGTATACTTTAGTAGCCAAGTATACTTTGAGGGAGAAATTTTAAATTTTATGATAAATTTATTAATTTTTATTATACTGAATTTATTACATTATCACAGCCAATTTGGCTGTGATAATGTAATACATTCAGTATAATAATTCTGCATACTTTTAATCATGAAATATATGCATTTGTTAGTTCCATATGAAATAATGCATTTCAGGAAAAATAAATGATTACTCCCTCAAAGTATACTTTGCTAGTAAAGTATACTTTGCAATGTTGATGAAATAGGCTACTGGTAAGGTGCTGGAACCGCATTTCACATAGCGATCTTCGTTGTATTAAGCATGTTATAGTGACATGATATTAAATCTTTACTTCGCTATATGCATGGCGTCAATTGAGGCTATGGCGTGTAAGTGTTAAATTTCTGAAGTCGTTCATTTTTTCATTAACCATCTCATGCCATTTGTATGCAGTATCATATTTTTGTTTATGTACATACTCTTTTTGTCATATTTTTCCAACGATGCGTCGCTTTAGCTTCTTAAAATGGAATGCGCGTATTCTATCTTGGTGCATACTCAAATTTCAAAACTCCTGTAGCTGTCGGATTAAAACGTTTAGGCTATGTCTGTGTTGACTACAAATATTGTGAACACAGCATTTACAGGCCGGTTTTGATAGAGGATTTGAAATGGTAAGTGTTTGTTTTCCTCATGAATGTTTTGACCAAACGTGACATGCGAATTGTCGTTTTCCCGACTCGTCAGATATTGTTTCTTTACGAGTTGCTAATACGTGCGTGAAAGAAAGCACGATGTATTCTCCAAGGGGCACAGACATATTATTTAATGTGTGGATTGATTTTCTGATTTACTGCTATTGCCCAGAAAGAAACTATCTGCTCCAACGGACTACATCAGACGTGTGATTGAAGCAGCAATTCTTGCGTTATATTCAACATTTATCTCTGTTTAATAGTGTATTGTAGGCTGCAAAACAAACCAGTGGTAAGAAAATACGGGACAGGAACGTGTGCTATGTGTAGGGGTCAATGAAGAAGGGGGCTAACTCCCTCGGGGAGTTAGCTCCCTTCTTTATTGACCCCTCATGTATGATTGCACCAAGTTTATAACTTGGCTAGATTAAAAGCATAATTGTGCTAATGTAAAACATGTTTCTTTCGTGAATACTGTCTTTTCAGCAGTGTTTCACACGTGTATATCAACTGCTCCGTTTCATTGTTACCCTGTAGTAGAGTTGTCACCCAGGAAGTCAAATAATGTTCAAATAAACTTCCTGCGCAATTGTTACCAACACTATATTTGATTATTATGCGCTTTTTCGTTCGAAATAGTTGCATTTTTATCTCTATTTCTGTACTGCTCACTGCATATCGTGGGAATAATTACGGGCGCCATGCCTATTCTGCATACTTTCCCACAAATATTCAAATACACACAGTCAGTGCATCACACATGCCTGACATAATGAACAATGTACAGACTGTTGATGAATAACAACATTCATGCGTAGTACAGCGGTAACTATAATATATGCATGATATACATGTATCAATCCGTGTTTCTAACAGAAGGCAGCATACATAGCTACACACCTCCATGTGACTTTTGCACACTTCCTCCAGCTTTGCGGCGCTGATCTAGCCATGTTCAACCGCACCATTTGACGATTTTATTCACTGGTCGTTTCAAGGCGATGCCGCTATGCCGGCATAGCTACAGTGGGGTCAGCGTGTAAGTGCACACACGAACGAACACGACAGGTTGGAACCAACCTGTCACTGTTCGTTCGTGTGTGCACTTACACGCTGACCCCACTGTATGCCGCTATGCTTTATTGTAGCTTATTTTGGAATACGTATACGTATTAGGTATAAGTGTTCTCGTACTTGTTTGTAATCGTTGTAGAATACGTAAAGTTTAAACGGATTGAATAGTTTGTCTTTTGTCACTAACATCGTCTTGTCTAGTTGATGACATTGCTTGGATGTTATCGTCACGGCGATGTTTCTAAATGGATATTTGTCAGTCATTGGAGCTACCGCATGTGTTAATGTATTCATTATTGTTGTCATATCGTACAACTTCACATGAGAGCTTTACTATTATGTGGGATGCCTGCTGCGAAACATGTTAGAGGAATGAATAATTTAGTTGGTTATCCACAACTATTCACTTCCTGATTGACTTACCGCTTGTGCAGATTCAGCCCATGTTGTGTATTTCTTTGATTACTACTACATTATTAACTGCGGGCTGGAACTCTGGAAAAACTCTCGTACCGTCCGTAGCTACGGACGGTACGGGAGTTTTGCAAGAGTTACTGCCCACAACTACTACTTCATAAAGATTGCCAGACGGAGTCCACTTGACGGCTGTACTTAACTTAAGCACAGACATATGATTTGTTGCTACAATGTCGATTAAAACGTATACCCAGAGTTGTAGCTGTAAACATAGATAATTGTTTATGATTGGTATGTATCCATTAGTAGACACTATAAGCTGGCTGTCTGATCTTGCAATGATTTATGGTTAAAAAACTAGTCGTGTGCGAACGTTAGTTTTGCCGTGATTGACATATACAGCAACATCAAGTATAGTAGTATCACTGCCAAACTGGCTACGGATAGTACGGGAGTTTTGCAGAGTTAAGGCCGCAACTACTAATGTATGATCGCCAGAAGTAAACCATTGGACGGCTGTACTTATGTGGAGCGGAGACAACCAATAACATATAGTTGCGAAACAGGCAACACATATAAGCATACTACTGTATAACCACGACCTATTCAAGGACAAATGATAACTAATGTTGGAGATTGGAATCATTTTATTTGGAGAGCTGGTATTTCAAAACATGGGAAGGAACCAAACTCCATAGAGACTGGAGGTGCAATAGCAGCGTTCACGACATCTGAGTTTCCCGTATATCTATCAACGCCTAATGGCTATTATTATTGCTCTTCAGACAGTTTAAGGTCTCCAAACTCGACACACTGTCAATCGGTTTTGAGACGTTCCTACAGTAATTATGATGTATGGGTATGATATTTAGAAACTGTGCCTTACGACGCATGCTACCCGCTTAGCCGCCAATCAGCATGCGCAATTTCTGTAAATGACGTTGAAAGTTGGCAAACTGTTCAAAGCAAATGCGGAGAATGAAAAATATCGTAAAATGTTTAAATAGTAGTCACGTGACATCGCACATCTTCTTACGTACACAATCACATGACTTGTCTCAAATGGTGTTCCTTGGCACACAAGCACGTCGCATGGATTTGCCTGTGGCTCATGAGTAGAAATCTACGGAGCCCCGCAGGGGACGTAGAATTCTGTTTTTTTATTAATTCGTTCCCACGAAATAACAATTCGTTCCCTCAATTTAACAATTCGTTCCCACGAATTAACAATTCGTTCCCTCGATTTAACAATTCGTTCCCACGAATTAACAATTCGTTCCCGTGGGAACGAATTGTTATTTCGTGGGAACGAATTGTTAAATTGAGGGTTGTTCACTTGACTAGGTGTTCACATACATTACATATGTTTACAGAGTGCGAATTGTCATTTCGTGGGAACGAATTGTTAAATCGAGGGAACGAATTGTTATATCGTGGGAACGAATTGCTAAATTAAGGGAACGAATTGTTATTTCGTGGGAACGAATTGATCAAAAAAATGCCATGTCCCCTGCGGGGGTCCTTATAAATCCACTTCGGCGTGCCATTATCTATATGCTCGGCATGAGTCCAGTACAAACAGCAATATACTATCTTATAATGGGCCGTTATGTTCGTTTCATCTAACTTAAAACTGAAGTGTAGATTCAAGTATATAATAAATTAGAATCAACGGGGCTTTGAGGAAGCAATTCTGCTTATCAATATTGTGAAATATGCATCGTTAATGGATATTGTTTTAACATTCCGGCCATAACATGCAGACTTTAAGACCATGCTCAAAATGTGAAATTTGAAGAAATTGGGATTATCGGTTTTGCGACCAGTGTAGATCCAGATCAGCATGTGCATCCGCACAGTCTGATCAGGATCAACACAGTTCCAACAATGAAACTCCTGCCAATTAAGCTTCTAACCATCAATATAGATAGTTATCAGGCTACACGAGTGTGCCATTTGATCTGTAGCTACACTGGTCACAAATCCCATTAGCCCCATTTCTCCAGTCACAGCCACATTTCTAGACATATGTACAAGCTATTGCCACTCGTGTGGATTATAGTCTCGTCAAGACAAGGTGGCCACAAATCGTAGTTGCACAAAGTCTACAGTCTACTTCAACGATGCTACAAGACAATGTGCATGCATTTGTGGCATATTCTTGTTTGAACAATTGCTTGGGCGATAACCAATAAAACACGAAGAAATATTGACCTTCTAGTTGAAAACTGTTGACAAATCGCAAACTTTGGGGAAAAGCTTTCACTGAAAAATTCAGGGTCGGTCATAAATTCGTAGAAGGGTTAGATTTCCCGCACCATAAACTATTGTTTAGGCCTTACATCACATACTCCATTAAGAAAATTGAAAAACGACATAAGGAGATGATGCCATTGAGTCTGTATTCAGCATATAATGGGCAAATACTTGTTATTTGAGACAAGCCATGTGACTTTGTTCACAAGAAGATGTGCGATTTTTAACGAAAAATATTTACAGAAACTGTGATATTTTCTGTAAATGACGTCGAAAGTTGACGAAACTTTCATATCAAATGCGGAATGAAAGTTTCGTCAACTTTCGACGTCATTTACGGAAATTATCGTAAATTTTATGAATATTTTTTACGAGATATCGCAATTATTTTAGGTACACAATCACATGGCGTGTCTCATAATACTCGGAGTTAAATGGCTATGTAACCATGGCGTGTTTCCATGGCACCGCCATGATGATTCTTCAGATTGGCATTTCAAGTAGGGCGCCTATAAGCATGTTTAATTTAAAATGCCATCATCAGCATATTATTGATTTGCTCCCACATCAACACATGCCACACCAGATGGCGCTAGCCGTCATGTGACGGGAGCAATGTTTATTTCCGACAAGGCGACTAATACAGACATATTGCGATGTACGACAAAGCACCTGCTGCTTAAACATACTTCAAATTACATTGTTTTTATAAATATATCAGTAGTTGCGAACAGTAAGTCTTGCAAGAGTTACTGTTCGCAACTACTTTCTGTTTCACGTTTTGCTGCCGACGAACAGTTGGCCATTACACACATTAAATGTAAAAAGTATTTAAAAGTAAGTGCTTTTTCATCAATAACAAAAAAGTCACCCTCCCCAAAAAAAATAATTTCATGAGTCAATTTCCCAAATATTTCTTTTTTTGATCCGGAAGGAATTTTGGAACTTGACTCCGAAACCTGGCGAGATAGCTTGAAAATGATGTAACTAAGAAAACAAAAGTTAGATTTTGAAAATCGGTCAATAAATAAAAAAAACATTTAAAAAAAAATCTATTTTTAGCCCCCATGTTAAATTCCCATAGGAAAATCTTTTTTTCGCAATAAAATCAATATTTGATGGAATTTCATCAAATATTTTTTTTTGGGGAGGGTGACTTTTTTGTTATTGATAAAAAAGTACTTACTTTTACATATCTTTTATATTTAATTTGTTTAATAGCCAAAATATCGTCGGCAGCAAAACGTGGAACAGACAGTAGTATATGAGCAACTACTGGAGCACTTTCATGTGATAAAGCACAGATACCCATGGAAGATACATACTATCTCATTCCGCCGTTTCACAGGTATTTATTTTTTTTATAAAATGTAACTTTTCTCGAAATAACTCTTCACCGGCTACACGAAGTCATTAGCCTGCTCGGCGTCATTAGCAAATTCAATTATTTTATTTTCGCGGGATGTGGTCTGTGCGCTATTGCATCAAACTTGCCCCATTACTTGTTGCGATATTTAGGAGAATTTAGTTCCAGCCTGTATACCTGAATACGTACAATGTATTGCGTTTGACGTGCATTACTCATAATGATATTATATATATTAAAACGATGATTTATTCCACCCCACCCCCACACCCGCCGTTGACACTAAACGACGTCACGGAATATACACCCAGCACATATGTGGCTGTGACTGGAGAATGGTGCATATCCTGATCAGACTTCGGATGAACAGGTGGATCTGGATGTGGATCTTCACTGGTCGCTAAACCCATAATTCCCATTTCTCCAGTCACATATTTTGATCATCAGCCACGTTTGCACAGTGGCGTCAATGCACATAGAGAGGATATTCATATTTTTGCAACGAATATGACATATGTTCATCGAGTGGTGTGAAATGTCCATATTTCACGAGTGCCTTGTTAGGCTCTCGTGAACTATGGACATTTCACACCACTCGATGAACATATATGTCATATTCGGCACTCGTGAAATATGGACATTTCACACCACTCGATGAACATATATGTCATATTCGTTGCAAAAATATGAATATTATATTTATTATATACCGCTCCATGGAACTTAATGAATACGGTAATGAATGTGTATGTGCAGCCTATTTGCGCTGTTTTCTTTCAGGTGCTCGTTATGAATATAGATAGCGGAAGTAGTCGTATTTTCACCGGAAGTTGTTTATTTCATCGATTAGAACATACGACTTTTATTTACATCGTATAACTATGTATTTCATGGGTAGGTATATAATAAAAAGATTTATTCGAGTAGTGTACTGTGAAACCAATCTAATCTTAGCGAGGTTCCACTGTGCATTATTGACCAAATGGCAGCCAATGCATGTTCTGTAGTCTATTTCATCAACATTGCAAAGTATACTTTACTAGCAAAGTATACTTTGAGGGAGTAATCATTTATTTTTCCTGAACTGCATTATTTCATATGAAACTAACAAATGCATATATTTCATAATTAAAAGTATGCAGAATTATTATACTGAATTTATTACATTATCACAGCCAAATTTGCTGTGATAATGTAATAAATTCAGTATAATACAAATTAATAAATTTATCATAAAATTGAAAATTTCTCCCTCAAAGTATACTTTGCTAGTAAAGTATACTTTGCAATGTTGATGAAATAGGCTACAGGTCAGAATAATTAAATGTCCATGTTAAATGTTCATCTGGGGCTACCCGACCGCCAACGTAATATCAATTGTGTTACCAATTTTCACATGTGTGTGTAAGCAGAAACCATAGTTGACTTCAAACGTGATATTCTTTTTATAAAAGAGTCATATGTCTTATAAGACGAAAACAAAGAAACTAGAAATGCGGCCTTTCGGCCCACAAATGCCGCCGCTCTGGCAGAAAATGGGACGGGATGTATGGACACCGGTAACACTATATGCACCGTCACCATTCGATGGCGGGTGCATAAGTACGGAAAGCAATAAGGAAAACGTAATCAAATCCCGTTCCAGATGTTCATGCGCATTATATTGCAGTGCTGAAATGCACACACAGATTGATAACTGCAAAACCGACTTGCAGGCGCATTCCATGCTTGTTTATTTGTATAATGTTCCATGTTTATGTATTTCCCTGTACCGAAGATGTTGCAGTTTGCACCCACCCCCAGATGAACAACACAGGTATTCATTGCCTGGAAACTCATTTATCATGTTCTAGCTGGAATCGCTGAATCAGATTTGTGGCTGTGACTGGAGCGATGGGGCTCATGGAATTTGCGACCAGTTTAGCTCCTGATCAAATAGCACACACCTGTAGCAAGATAATGATCTACATTGCTTGTTAGAAGCATGACGGGTGTTTCATTGATGGAACGGCGAACAGTGCAGATCCTGATCAGACTGTGCGGATGCACAGGCTGATCTGGATCTACACTGGTCGCAAAACCCATATTTCTCCTGTCACAACCACTTATAACGTATACGTAGAATTGTCTGTTTCACCTAAGCAATCTGCGACATTTTGCATCCAAAGAACACACATACGCATAAGCATACACACTCACGCACATGCATACGTACGGTAAAACAACAGTATGACAAACATGACGCACATATTATACAGTGGAACATCTGTTCGTGTCTTGGAGTTCATATACCTGAAGTATACACGAGAACGATAATCGTCGACGAAGTGGAACAACTTTAAGCTGGATACCGTCGGGAAACCCCAAGGTGTCCGGCTTAAAGTGGGCCCCCTGTAATTCGATCTATACTATATATGAGCTCTTCATATTTTTATATTTTTAAATTAATAAAATATTATATAAAAAATCAGATCTTCAATTAACGAAAATGTGTTTTGCAATTAATATGATGGCCAGACATTATTATCATTGGAGATAAAATTATGTAAAGCTCATCAAAATTAAACAGAGACTACGTACTACACATGTGGAACATCTCGAAACCGGACACCGTAGGGACCCCCAGGGTGTCCGGTTTGGAGAGGTTCCACATGCATATCTTTTTAACGATGTGTAAAATGAATTTTCCTCTATTGAAAGTTTGCTTTGTCAATAGATGTATAGATGTATAAACCTGTATTTCAAATGATTGTCTCTTCAAAGTATGGTAACAACCGTTTCCAACATTAATGCACTGGCTATCGGATATTGACACAATTTAGAGGTTATTTTGCTTTTTTTTGTATTATTCCACTTGACACTCGCGTTATATTAGGTATTAAGTGTAACCTGTAGCCCGTCTCCATAGAGTACTAGAGAACATTAGCGGACCGACGTGTCAGACCGAACGTCACGTGACGCGGCGGCAGTGGCACTCGTGGTGACCATTAAGGGTCATACATCCCGTGAAGTGACGGACGCCGCACGTTAAATTTACATTGCAATAATGAAGTTCCAATGCGTACAATATGTACTGCGCAATTGCAGACTGCGACACTACTAGCACGGACAAGGCCGTGTGAGTGTGTGCATGGTTAATCTTAATTAAGCCAGTGCTTCCAAACCTTCGGTTGTTTATGAATTGAAGTGGTCAGTGGAATAAGGGGGCTAACTCCTCTACAATTATGTTTCCTATTCCGTGTGTATGTGTGTGCGTGCGTACATATTTTATTGGGGGACCGTACACTGCTAGTCAGTTTAGATTGCGCCTCGGTGCATGTTGAAGCCAGTGGTATTACCACTGCGCTCTTGTCTTTGTCATTGTTATATTTTACTCTACTCGGGCTCGTCGATCTCCTTTGATGTACTATTTTTATTTTTCAAATATACATCCCGTTTAGAAAATAGGCATTATTACACCAAATGTTATGCTAACTATAGATTCGGATCATTTTGCACAGTCCCATAATCCCATTGGGTTCAAATGAGTTTGCCGTTGTAAAGCTGCTTCAGTGACTGAATGGCGAACAGCGTAGTCCCTGATCAGACTGCACAAATGCGCTCCTCTGGGACTACGCTAATCACAATTGTCGCAGGTCCTTTTTATCAGGAAGTACATGAAATTCTAAATCACAGAGGATGTGGGTACCACGAGGTTTCTTTGAGTAAGCAAACACGCAACATCAGACACATAAACTGAGAACGGTTTCAGCACAACTATGCAGCATGATAGGGAAGATATTCAGTCTGAGGGCAGATATTCACAGTCTCATATAAGACACGCCATGTGATTTTGTACCTAAGAACATGTGCGATATTTCATGAAATATATTTCACAGTTTCTGTAAATATATGTGCGATATTTCATGAAATATATTTACAGAAACTGTGAAATTTTCGGTAGATGACGTCGAAAGATGACCAAATTTTCATAGCAAATGCGGAATACTATTCCGCATTTGCTATGAAATTTTCGTCATCTTTCGATGTCATCTTAAATTTTGTAAATATTTTTCATGGCGTATCTCATAGTAGTCCTAGTAGTCTTATACACCCACAGTACATTATGTATATCTGGTTCTTCTAAATTGTGATGAAACAATGGCCTCTTCCTTTATTGAAAACAACGAGACGTTTGAAAGATTGCACGCCAAGACATTTTGCCACCTTTTAAGACTTCGAAATCTGATGAAAATAATGGCATATTTACGAACACAACGAAACGTTCATGCCAAGAATTGGATTACGTTTTCAACACCACTCGAGACGTTATAATGTGGGCGTAATTTTGTGAGGTGGTCTTCACCATTATATTTACGGCAACGATTTTAAAATACAACAAGGAGGTTTATATTTTATTGGACTCTTCGATGTGATTATCCATGTAATCTATTTTGAGATATCGATTCCGGATTATTTGGATAGATAATGAGTTGTTATTTATCCTCATAATAAAATGTTTTGCCAAATTATGTAATGGGTGAATAAATAACATGTTTACTTCCTCGTTGCGGCGTCAATCACACGTGTGTTTTTATATTTTATCTCCCTTGAAATAGCATATTATGTCACGCAAATTTCATGGGGGCAGCCATATTGTCGTGCTACGCCTAAATGGCGAGTACGACCAAGAAAATAGTGCCCGTGCCAACTTATCCTATGGCGTTTTGGTCTGTCTTGCTTTGTATCTAAATATCTGCATACACTATTCTCTATAGTTTTCACAGTTTTGGGCTCAGTTTATCAGTTAAATTCTGGAAAATACAAAACAAGACATTTCGTGCGTATGAATACAGCAGGTATTATCTTTAGTTCTCACAGTTAGCCGCCAGTTTCATACAATTGTTTTCTGGGAGTTTCAAACAGTAATATATTCTAGTGAAAATGTATGGATGGGTATGGGTTTGCCCCATCACGGTAAATTTGCCTCTGCACGCGCCTCGTATGACTTGAATATGTTCATGACTTGAATATGTTCGTGAATATTTTCAAGGTAGCTAAAGTACAACAATTCGTTTACATACCACATACACATTTATTAAGCAGTTGAAGTACTTATTGATGAAACATAAGCTGTATCTACTATAAACAATTATGTTGCTATGCAACTTGGGACTATGCAGCTATATGTGCTGATTCAATTATGTTCAGAATTGTAATTAGTTTGAAGATGTTGTTTTTTAACAAAGTGAGGATGTGCAGTTAAGTTAACATCGAGCGACATGGTTGGAAATTGGGCTTATTCAGATTGCGAACAGTGTAGACCCTGATTAGACTGCGCGGATGCGCAGGCTGATCTGGGGCTACACTGTTCGCATTGGATTTAGGATAACCATTATTGATACATCGGAAAACATGCTCTGTACTAGGCTGCATGAGTGTGATAGATGATCATGAGCTACACTGGCCAATACCTAAGTCAGCACATTTTGTCGTGGCGTATCACAATTAATAGATTTGGTCAAATTTGTTTTTGAAACTTCCAATGCTGTCCGCATACTGTGCTGATCCTTATGAGCCAGCTCGCTGTCTGTGCAAAATTCCGGGTACTGCAACTCTGGTCTGGAATTAGTTTCATATCGCATCGATGTTTTGGTAAATATTTCTATTTTACACAAATAACATCGAACGTCGACGATACAATATGTTGAATTGTATTGCGCATGCGCCGTGACTTGATAAATGGGGTATATGACATTTGTGTATTCTGACCAGGCTCTACAGCGTTCGCCGATTGACCAATCAGTGGAACACGTGTCATGTTTCTTACAAGCGTGATAAAGATCTGTATCCAGCTGATTGGCCGCTGACTGATCAGAAGCTAAATAGTCCACAAATGGCATAAGCCCAATATCGCCATTCACAGCCACATATAAGACATGCCATGCGATTTTGCAACCTAATAACATGTGCGATTTTTCAAGAAATATATTTACAGAAAATCTGATATTTTCTGTAAATGACGTCGAAAGATGACGAAATTTTCATAGCAAATGCGGAATAGTATTCCGCATTTGCTATGAAACTTCGTCATCTTTCGACGTCATTTACGGAAAATATCGTAAATTTTGTAAACATTTTTCTTGAGATATCGCATACATGTATGTTCTACAGGTACAAAATCGCATGGCGTGGCTTAATTATGTCACCTTTCGACGAAAATTTGCAGACATTTCGAAAGCAATATCAATATTGTTGAACATGCAACAAGGAATGTAGGTACAGACACGGTCCCATTTACTAAACTGGCTATGGTTTTGTTTTTTTTAAATAGTAATTGTGTGTGGCATACAGTGGAACCCCTCTAAACCGGACAACAAGACACATTTGTGATCATAATTTTGATGAGTTTCTTGGTCATTTATGGGGATGATACCTGTTTTGCAGTGAACGACTAAATATTCAGTGAACCCTTGCCAAACCGGCACTCTGGCAGGTCCCCACCGTGTCCGGTTTAGGGAGGTTTCACTGTATATTTAGTCGTCGAACCTATTTCATTTGTGTCTATGACTGGAGAAATGGAACTTATTGGATTTGTGACCAGTGCAAATTCTGATCAAATAAAACACCCCTGTAGCCTGCTAGCGATATATATTGCTTGTTACAATCGTGATTCACTGATGGAATGACAAACAGTGCAGATCCTGGTCAGGCTGTGCGGATGCAAAACCCATAAGCCCCAACTCTTCCAGTCACAACCACATATTATGGATATTCGTATGCTAACATTGTATCTTGTGTATTTTCAGAAAATGCTCAGTGTTGAACGTTGGCTGCTACCATGGATACTGACGCTTATCTACCTAACAGACACCTATCACGCAGACCGAGGTAAAACTGTATTTTATACTTTTCGAATAGCAGGTATATTTCATTCTAATCCTCGCACTCATATGTGGCTGTGACTGGAGAAATGGGGCATATGGGTTTTGCGACCAGTGTATATCCAGATCAGCCTGTGCATCCGCAAGCCGTTCCGTCAATGAAACACCCGTTATTTTTTTGACAAGCAATAATACAGCCCTCTATAGCGGTGTATTATATCCAGATGAGATGCCTCATCAGGGTCTGCACTTTTTGCAAGTAATATAGGTACGTTTTAGAGCAACATAACAACATGCCTTCTTATAAATGACTAGTCTGAAAATCATTTTGTGACGATTGGATTGGTCCTTAAATTAACATATCACAGTCCATTCCAGTTATTTAGGGTTGAATGGGTTAACTCCTGTATACGCCGTCACACAAAAGGCCAAGCACATTTATGGAACGCCAAATTTACATAAGCTCAAATAATTATTGCTAGCTCTAAATAATTATAAACATCAAAACATAAATACAGATAATAAATAATAATGTCCGTTAAAGGTACATGCCCACTCAGTAGGCACAAACTGTTCTTTACAGGAATTAAATAAGTGTACACTTGTGTTACTATTCCATCAGTTCTAAAAATTACGAGTGACCGCTATACAGAAACTGGCGGTGTATCAGGCTATTTTCATGTTCAAATGAGGCATGATAGTTTTTAATTATTTGGACTAATTCAATGCGTCACCTGAAAAAAATAATATTTTCGACAGTAGAAGTATAATCATTGCACATCACAAAATAAATACAGATAATAAATAGTAATAACCGTTAACATATTAAGGAAACACGGTTATCGCCCCTGATATCAGTGTGGAAATTTACGTCTGATATAAAATGTATAATAATTCCAATCAATACGTGGGTTAATGGGGAACGAATTATTTTGTCAGAAAATGTATCAGATGATGTCTCTGACATAAAGAACAGTTTGTATCTACTGAGGCACATACCTTTATATATTTAGAGCTACATAAACACAAATATTTATTGCTTGCTCTAAATAATTACAGCTAGCATTACATATGTAGAGCTAGCTCCAAATGATTTAGAGAGCTCTTCAAATTAATGCGCACAAAGTACCATAGAGCCGGAATGAAACGATAAAATGAGAAACCGATAGCTCTTTATTCTGCCCATCTATCATTTCCTGGCAGCACATTCCGCGATATAAATCAGGAATTTAAAACATACGTGTTTATGACTGACACCGTTATATAATACTTTGGCAGGCATGAACATGTCAGTCAAACCATTTACATGGGAAAGACAGTACGTATGTTGCGAAATACGGGCATCTGGTAGTCCAAATGGTTTGGCGGTCATTGTAGCCGCCCACTCCCCCCACCCCCTCACCCCCCTCCATAGCTCATGTATCCGTGCTTATAAAAACGTTCTGCGCACGTAGTTCGTTCTGAACATTAGGATTGAACTACGTGATTTCGAGTACGCGTTTGGATAACACTCTCTGTATGTTTTCAAAATACGGGCACTTGTTCACGATGTTCCCACATGCAGTTCAAACCATCAATATACTACATCATTATATGTGGCACCCTCATCATGCTTCACGTGTGTGTTGAAGCTGATACATGTATAGAGTTATATATCGATGGTCTAGTAACATAAGATCGTAACTGCTATGCTAAAGCATAGCAGTTACGACCTTATGTTACTAGACCATCGATATAATAGTAAAACGCCGACCAAATCCATTTAAAAAAAAGACACACTGAAAAGAAATGTGTCCGAGTTTTCATCAAACTAAAATGATCAGGAGCTTGTGCGAACTTTTCCAGTAGCCTATTTCACCAAAATTGCAAAGTACACTTATCTTCCTAAGTACACTTTGAGGAAGAAATGTTCAATTTAATGATAAATTTAATATTTTTTATTATACTGAATGTATTACATTATCACAGCCATTTTGGCTGTGATAATGTAGTAAATTCAGAATATTAATTATTCATACTTTTAATCATCAAATATATGCAGTCATTAGTTCTATATGAAATAATGCATTTCGGGAAATATATATTATTAATCTCTCAAAGTACACTTTGCTGGATAAGTTTGCTTTGCAATTTTAGTGAAATAGGTTTCTGTACCAATGACGTCATGATACGTCACATAGCATTATATTGCAGTATTCTTTATTGGTGAATATCCGCCTCATGCCAGACAGCCGGGGATCTCATTGCCATGAAGCTGTAGCCTGAAATTAAAGGTGCAAGCCCATTCAATAGGCACAAAATGTTCTTTATAGGAATTAAATATGTGAATAAGTGTGTCACTATTCCACCAGTTCTAAAGTTTACCAGTGGCCGCTATACAGATATAATCATTTAGTAATATTTATTTTACTGATAGTGACGCGCGTTGGTATCAAGCTATTTTCATATGCAAATGAGGCATGATATTTTTTAATTATTTATACTAATTAAATGCGTCACCTGAAAAAATAATAGTTTGGACAGATTATAAACAGATTATAAAGTCTGATAATTGCACATCAAACAAATAAATACAGAGTGTAAATAGTAATGTCCGTTAACATTTTAAGGAAACACTGTTATCGCCCCTGCTATCAGAGTGGAAAGTTATGTCTGATATAAAATGTATAATAATGCCAATCTGTACATGGGGAAATGGTGAATGAATGTTTATTTTGCCAGAAAATGTCTCAGATGATGCCTCTGATATAAAGAACATGTTGTGCCTACTGAGTGGGCATGTACCTTTAACCTATTTTTCTCTGGAATCTATTAGTTTTATGCCGTTTTAAAACATTCCAGATTTCATAGTATCTGGGTAATGTTACTTGGAAATGTCTTAATATGTCATGAATAATTCGTTCTGAAAGCGTATCCAACTGCGTGAATATATTGCCCGTTTTTTACGAGCAAGTCCTGCTTGTGCTTTTCTCGGTGTAATTGGGAGCAAGTGGACAACAGGGGCCCGTTTCACTAAACTTCTTACGACTAAAATGTTCGTAAGTTCAAATTTAAGATCGTCTGTAAATTTCAATTTATGGATTTACATTTATTGAGCATAGGCTGCATATGCAGCCTATGCTCAATAAATGTAAATCCAATAATTGTTTACAATGAAACATTGTTAATGTGAAATTTACAGACTATCATAAGTTTGCACTTACGAACATTTTAGTCGTAAGAAGTTTAGTGAAACGGGCCCCAGTATTGTCATCAGCAACGCGATAGACAATTTCAGCAAAATCTCTCAGTACACTTATCTAGCTAAGTGTACTTTGAGGGAGAACTTTTCAATTTAAGCATAAATTAATAAATATTTTTAATTTAATGAAATGCAGAATTTTCTAATCAAAACAATGGCTGTGATAATGTAGTAAATACATCATATGAATGCTGCATAATTGTAATCATCAAATATAAATATGTGTTCGTTTTATAGGAATAATGCA
Organism: Conchocele bisecta; assembly: GCA_029237695.1. Taxonomy (NCBI): domain Eukaryota; kingdom Metazoa; phylum Mollusca; class Bivalvia; order Lucinida; family Thyasiridae; genus Conchocele; species Conchocele bisecta. The sequence continues at coordinate 183,538,136 of CM055265.1, read as the reverse complement.
TTTTACTACAAATAAATAATTACTACCGCAAAGTGTACTTGGGTAGCTAAGCATATTTAGATATTTTGATGAAATCGGCTACTGATCATAACCTGAATCCGTTACTGTGCAAGATTATCAGGACCTACTGCCGGCCCTCGTGTATTTTGTATTTAGATAACCAGCGGCAATTAAACAGCGGACATAAAGTATACGAGCGACACGAGAGCGGCCCCGCCCGCCTCCCTTATGTAGATTAATGGCCGCCTTGGGGCCCTGCTACCGTATTTCTCCGCACTAACCTAATTGCGGGTTATAATTTCCCATTGATCGCTACGTTTGTCCCTAAATGTAGATTGCCTGGAGAGATGAGGCTTATGGGTTTTGCGACCAGTGTAGGTCCTGATCAGACTGTGCATCCGCACATACTGATCTGGATCTGCACTGTTCGACACCTCGCATGTTTCTAACAAGGAATATAAATCGTTATCAAGCAACAGGAGTGTGCTATTTGATCAGGAGCTACACTGGTCATAAATCCCATAAGCCCCATTTCTCCAGTCAAAGCCACACATGAGTCCGCAAATGGTTAATTGGAAAACGCCCGCTGTGGCGTTTGAAGTAATTAGGCGGAACCAACTTGTACTTGTATGATATGGTACACCATTCGGCATTGCTCTATCTACATTTGTCGTACTCGGTTGCAGCACAACAACTGTGAACTATAACTATATCATTACCATATATAATACTTATACATGTTTGTATCTGGCTGTATATTGGGTGACCTCTGCCTACGCTTGTCAAAACATCGGGATGCGTGGTTTGTGGAACGACTATATAAGTAGTAGTTATACTTGACCATTGACGGACAAACATGCTTTAAGTAACGTTCAACCAGTCTAAAATGTTGTCAACATATTAACTTCCTACTGAATGGCAAGAGTCAATTGAAAAAAGGGGGATAACGCCATACTGTTGCCATATATACTGCTCGTACAAGTAGGTATCTGATACATCCGCATGGAAGCAGCAGTGTAGGACGAACGTACAGTGGGGTCAGCGTGTAAGTGCAAACACGAACGAACACGACAGGTTGGAACCAACCTGTCGTGTTCGTTCGTGTGTGCACTTACACGCTGACCCCACTGTATAATAAAGACATTGAAGCATGGACAATAGTAGTCGAACTGAAATTAGCTATACGCCTCTGTAACATGGGGCCGTTTCAATAAACTTCGTGCGACTAAAATGTTCGTAAGTGCTAATATAGGATCGTCAGTAAATTTCAATTGATGGATTTACATTTATTGAGCATAGGCTGCAAATGCAGCCTATGCTCAATAAATGTAAATCCAATAATTGTTTACGAGAACACATTGTTAATGTGAAATTTCCAGACTATCATAATTTTGCACTTACGAACATTTTAGTCGTACGAAGTTTAGTGAAACGGCCCCCAGATGCGGAACGAGGGTCAACATATTCACTTATTACTGGATGCATGTGGTCAATGGAAAAAGGGGGATAACGCCATATTGTTTGCATAGAAAATGCGTTTTTACTGAATGGAGACTGAAATTCTGATGGAATCTCTAGGGAAGTGCAGACACTGTTCTCGTACAGACGTTGTCGCAAAGCCTACACCATTATGCAGATCACAACCTACGGTACGTGTACGTATACACGATTCCCAAGAAATAGCATCACCACACATAACACACATAAAACAATACAGGCGCAATGCAATCCTTAAATTTCGTCCAACAGACGGTAAAATGATGGTGATGAAAATGAACGAATTTCCAAACATGACTGATACCATTAACCAATGATGTGGTGACCATGAACAAGTAGCGAAGAAACACCAGCATATCCTGAAAATGAAGGTACCAAACATAAACCAATACCACTATAAAACTTAATTTGGCAACATGTGTATATTTCGTCTTAAAGTCCGCCGGCTCGAGACACTTCAATGTTTGCGACCAGCGTTGTAGAACACTCTATTGTTCACCCTCCCCTATTGTTACCCTTGTTACAATAGGGGAGGGTGACAATAGGGAGACACAGTGTTGCGAATGCACATGCTGACCTTGGGAAACGCTGGTCGTGGATCGGGACCTACACCATCCACCAGTCAGTCGCTAAAATACGCATTGCCGTCAGCAAAAATTCTAATCCCATAACGTGAATTTCGAAGAGAATCATGTATGGTGTCCTATTTCAGCCATCTACTTAACGCGGCTACGTGATAGCTAAGTCGTGTTAATGCGCATTATAAGTCGTCTTAACTACATAGTTATCTCGTCAGACGAGATACATTGGACAGAAAACCTCGTCAAAACGTGATACTACCCACTAGTGACATCGATTTTAGTACACCTTATCTCGTCTTGATAAGATAGTAAGTCATCTTTCGCGATACGTATCGCGTCAATAACAAGTCGACTTAATAACTGATCAAGACGAGATTTGACTGTATTAGGTCGTCATACTATCGACTAGAAAAAGTGTAGAAATTAGTGTATATATCGGTGTCACTAGTGCGCAGTATCACGTTTTTGACGAGCTTTCGTGGAAGTTATCGCGTACAATTTATTTCGATTTTGATCATTCAGTGCCAGTCCATTCCAGCACGTCTGTCAGAAGTAGTTAGGATGAAAGGCAATCTGACCAAATATTAAGATAACATTTCAATCTGTTACAAAATAATGACCACATATGTAGAAGTTTCATTTTCACAAGTGCTGTCAGCCATTTTGAAAGTGGTGAATAATTATATCCCTTGACTGTAGTTAAACCGACTTATAAGATGTATAAAGACGACTTAACTATCACGTTATCACGTTATGTTGATGGCAGAAACATACCACCATAGTCAGGGTAGAAACTCATAAGGTCCCGTTCTGGAAGTCGGCCACCGATCACGTACATGCGCGACAATTGGAATTATTGTCCAATCACAGATGACGTTACAAGAAACGTGTGCACAACTCACCTATAATCGCATTACATTGGACAGAAATCGATGTAAACGAAATGTTTTCTTGCCACTATCAAATTATACTTGACATATAACTATGCAGGCTGCCTTAATATTTGATGTGATTGTTTATGTGTTGTTAAATATTCTGGTATTACTGTAACGCATGCAAACGTTGTAAGTCCGTGTCTTAAAAGCTGGTTATGTTGAGTTAGTCTGGGAGCCTGCGTTCCCTTCCGATACTCAAATTCAACTGTTCAACCCGTAGATGTACAATGCTGAATTAAATTGTGTCGGACTGCTGTCTGTCTTTTAATTGTCCTTTGTGTCTCATCAAATACATGGTTTGACAGCACTTTAGAATCATTTCCGATGGAAATGATTCTAAAGAGCTGCCAAACTGTGTTTTTATTGAGAGACAAGGCAAAATATAAAACACCAGCGGACGACAATTTTTGTTTCCCGCATTCTAAAAGTTAATTAATTGAGCGCAGTGTTTACTTTAAATGTGAATGTTCAAATACACGAGCATGATCAAAATGGGGTGTATTCACCAGCGGGTGCAATAAGCTGTGAATCACAGATCTATTGTATGAGTATTGCATTGTGGGATCGTACTCCTCTATGAAACATGTTTTGGCAGCGCATGAGAATCGTCTCCATTGGAGACGATTCTCATTGACTGTCAAAACATGTTTTATCCCTAGAGTACACCTCGGTGCCTGTTAAAACTGGGATTCCGTTGCACGCATACGTGTTAACTATGGTCTTAAAATGAATACATGTATCTACGAATGCTTGCCTATTTACTTCGGATGTATTTTGCAATATTTTCCCAAGAATATACGGGGTGTGGGGTCACGTGGTTTCCTAACGGCGTGACGTCATTTTATTAGATATGTTTACGGTAAATTTCCTTTAATATATGTCTAACGACGGATTCATATGAAACATAGAGCAGCAAATGCGACACTGTTTACCCTTTAATGTACAGTTTAATTTACTGTCATAATTGTGTTATGTTCACGAAGAAACGGTTACCGTCAATGGAAATAAAATCTAGAGCACGTGAATATAATAAATAAACGGCACTCGATTTTTTAATAACTTTTTGTGCAAACATAGAACACATATTTAAGTCATCGTCTTTGGTGCGCTATATATCGTCAAAATATGTTCGTTTGTTCAGAAGATCGTAAAAAAAATACTGTAAAGATGACGCCAATGATTACGTCAAGTCGGAAACCACGTGATCTCATACCCGGATATAGTAACATAGTATATAATATACGTTCATGTTATTTATACAGTGGAACCTCTCTAAACCGGACACAAAGAAAAATCATGTGATGAGTTTCTTGGTCATTTATCTCAGGTAATAATGTCTGTTCGTGATCGCATATAGCAACTATGGCTCAGAATGATCAAATGCCTAATTTACAGTGAAATCTCTCTAAGCCGAACACCCTAGGCCTGGGGACCTCCCAGGGTGTTCAGCTTAGAGAGGTTTCACTGTAGATACTTTTAAACATGGTATTTCGGTATTAAGCAATGCACTATAATTCCGGCACAAAAATATTTACACAATTCCCTAACATTTGATTGGCCCGTAGCAAGTCTCTGTCCAAAATGTATATCCCAGTAAACTCCCACGCCGAACTACTTTCCGTAACCGTGAGGCGCAGTTAATATAATTCTTCAGAAAACGGAAAATAAACACATTTTCTTGATGAATTTATTTCAGATGCTGGAATTATAAGGAATGAATGGCCTTTTTGTGGAATTTATCTGGGATATAAACTTGGAAATGTCGCGGGAATACTGGACGAGGCCTTCCGGCCTTCGTCCAGTATTCCCGCGACTTTTCCAAGTTTATACCCCGATAAATTCCACAACAATGCCATTCATTCCTATAGTATACGTCAACACGGGGTACAATAATGGAAATGGCAACATCACATGATCACAGAAACGTGTGCTAGCTCCATGATTTATCAATCGTGTATTCTTTGCTGATATATAACCATATTTCGGTAATACATCAACTACCGTCTGTTCCACGTTTTGCTGACGCGGAACTTTTGGCCATTATCAATATCAATATTTGATGGAATTTCATCAAATAATTTTTTTGGGGAGGGTGACTTTTTTGTTATTGATGAAAAAGTACTTATTTTTAAATATTTTTTAGATGTAATGTGTTTAATAGCCAAATGTTCGTCGGCAGCAAAACGTGGAAGAGACAGTAGATGTTTCTTAAACAACTAAGAGCATCTCACGGACGCCTTGGGAGATTGGTGAAGTAAAAGCCGTCACTCTGAAACAATAAATCTTGGATTTCTTACCCAGTTTCAGACTCGCAGAATGAGAAGGAACCTGATCAATAATCTTAGCATTTCATGATTTTTAGAACTGATGGAATAGTAACACAATTATACATTTATTTAATTCCTATACAGAACAGTTTGTGCCTTCTGAGTGAAGGCACAAACTGTTCTTTATAGGAATTAAATCAGTTCTAAAAATCACGACTATACAGATATAATCATTTAGTAATATTTATTTTAATGATAGTGACTCGCGGTTGTATCAGGCTATTTTCATATGCAAATGAGGCATGGTATTTGTTAATTATTTATGCTAATTAAATGCGTCACTTGATAAAAATAATATTTTCCACAGATCATAAAGTATGATCATTGCACATCAAAAAATAAATATAGCGAATAAATAGTAATGTCCGTTAACATTGTAAGGAAACACGGTTATCGCCCATGATATCCGTGTGGAAACTTACGTCTGATATAAAATGCATAATAATGACAATCAATACGTGGGGTAATGGTGAATGAATGTTTATTTAGTCAGAAAATTGTCATATCTACGGAACATACAAAGCTATTTGTCTCCCGTTGTTGTGCCTACTGAGTGGACATGTACCTTTAAGTTATCAGGTAGGGCCAGGAATTGTAAGTTTCGCCGAGGAATTCCTGCCGTTTCAGATAGGAATCTAGTATAGTGGAACCTCTCTAAACCGGACACCAAGACAACCTCTGTGGTCTTAAATTGATGGGGTTCTAGATCAGTCAATGCATATCAGAATGGTAATATGCCTGTTTACAGTGGAACCTCTCTAAACCGGACACCCTGGGACCTCCCAGGGTGTCCGGATTAGAGAGGTTTCACTGTACATTGATATCAGAACTACGATAGTTTAAACGGGACATGCCCAATTTTTCACGACATAGCATCTGGAGAGCGCATCTTGTTCCCACGAGGTAACATCTTGTTCGAACGACATAGCATTACGTTCACGTTCCCATGAGGTAGCATCTCATTCGAACGAGTTGACTATCTCGTTCCAATAAGATAGTATCTCGTTCAAACGAGTTAGCTATGTCGTTCCCGTGATCTCGCATCCTGTTCCTACGAGATAACTTCTCGTCCGCACGACATAACCAGCCAATAGAATAGCAGATATTATTCAACCATCTTGAATGACAATGATGCTACAATCTGATTGGCTGAATATGTCGTTGGTACGAGATAGCTAACTCGTTCGAACAAGATGCTATCTTGTTGGAACGAGATGTTATCATTAAGATGGTGCACTGGCAACCAGCGCGCCATATGGAGACAGAGAGACGCGATTTATCCCGTCAACACAGTGCGTATGTGCCGTGAAACACGGTGCCGTGAAACATTTTTGATATCCTGTCAGTATGACCTAATCACTGCGTATGAATATGTGCGGTGGCTGGGATTATTTTTTTTGCATTTTAAAGCCATTAGTAGGTGTTGACTGAATAAATAGAATAGTAGGTTAGTGCCGTGAATGGGAAAAATATCTGGCGCGGCTCGGAAACGGGATGTGGTGGGCAGAGCCTCGCCCATCCCGTTTCCTGAGCCTTGCCAGATATTTTTTCCCATTCACGGCACTAACCTACTATTCTCTATCTATTTTCCTTATTTCTGAACCAAAGTATATGTTATGACCACTCATTTGAACCGTCTCGGCGAGACGGTTCAAATGAGTGGTAACAACATATACTTCTGATGAGAAATAAAGAAATTCTTGAGCCTTGCCGGATATTTTTACCCATTCACGACACTGATCTACTATTTTCTATATATACTAACGGTCAACTGAAGGGTTCAATGGAATAAGGGGGCTAACGCCTTTATGAAATTACTGTCTGTTTCGCGAAACCTGCCCAATTTGTACGGCCATATAATCAATGCAAAAACAATAGTTTTTTCGATAATATTATATTTTAGCAAAATTTAAGAATCAAGGTGAGATTTCTTTTTATTTCGTGAAAATTGGTTCAATATGTATTTTATTGCGAAAAACAATTCCCCCATGTTAAATCCCCATAGACATCTTCACAGAGTTCAGAAATAGTGGACCGATTTTCAAAATTTAACTTTTGTTTTCCTAGTTAGATGATTTCCAAGCTATGTTTCAGAGTCTATTTCCAAATTGTTTCGTTTTTTGACTCGTCCCACAGCTCATCCACTTCCTTTTCCCCATGTTAAAGTCCCATAGAGAAATCAATTTTTCGTAATAAAATCAATATTGGACCAAATTTCACGAAATATAAAGAAGGCTCATTCTTAAATTTAACTAAAATTTAATACTGTCGTTCGTGTGTGCACTTACACGCTGACCCCACTGTATCTCTCGCACAATTTATGCCATGCTCATATCCATACTATGACGTCGCTCACAGTGTTGCCTGTCTGGCATGGGCGTTTCTGGTAAATTTATGGTTTATTGCCAAATCTTCGGCTACGTTAAATTCAGAATTATATATTTTGGCAAATATGCAGAAATATAATTCGGCAATACAGTTATGATGTTTTAGTAAATGATGTTTATAAAAATATACCTACAGGAAACTAGTGAAAGAAAGGCGTGTTTCGCCTTAATTACGGGTTTAAAAACGTTGTAAACGTATAACATCAAAATGACAAAAAAAGCGACTGACGTAAATAGATCATACAAGCAAAACATTGAGCATGATATGTTGCAATATGCTTTAACGCTGTCTTGACGCAAAAAACGCTATATAATTCTGACGTTACATGACGTTGCAAAATACTTCGGCAAGACTATCAAGGTGTATGATCACGTGGTACTAACAACAACAAGTGCTGAAACTTCCAGAATCCATCTGATTCAAAGTACGCATTATTTTATATTGTCCTTATTACGTAACGAATTTTGATGAAATATGGCGTATCAAACGCGTCTTGTTAAGCTGCATTTGGTAGTCTCTGTATTTTCGCCCAAACTTCTGTCATTTTTGCAAAGAATCGATGTCCGTGTCTACCGACACTTTAATCGATTATTCGCAAAAACGACAGAAGTCTGTGCCGAACTCCCTGGACCACCAAATGCAGCTCTTGAATACGCGTTTGCTGCGCCATATTTCATCAAAATCCGTCGAATATTAAGGAAAACATCAAACGTTGTAACCACGTGATCATGCACCTTGACTATGCGCGACGTTTATGTCTAGTGTTCCTAATGCGCTTGCCAAGGGACGACGTGTACACTTTTAAATGTCAATTACAACTATACTAGAGACGACATATGCATTGTGAAATGCCACGTTGGTGCCATACCCGTGTATCACACATCAGATGATGCCTGACACTGAGATAGCGGAACTTGATTAGTTGAAACAGACACCTTAATACGTTTATGAAACCCACCAAATGACGTTTTAATAACTGTATAATGATATAACTGTTAGATATTCTCAATTATATGATATTTGATGGGACATACCATCAACATGGTTTGCTGGCGCTGAAATGTGGCTGTGACTGGAGAAATGGGGCTTATAGGATTTTTGGCCGCCAGTGTAGCTCCTGATTAAATAGCAGACTCATGTAGCATGATAACGATCTATGCTGCTCGTTAGAGCATGGCGTTCATTGGTGGAATGGCGAACAGTGTAGATCCTGATCAGACTGTGCGGTTGCACAGTCTGATCTGGATCTACACTGATCGCAAAACCCATAAACCCCATTTCTCCAGTCACAGCCAGAAATAACAAAGAGGAAATATTGCAATGGGAGAACAATATGACAAATAAATGTGCTTGTAATACAATTAACTGGCGGATCAGAAATGCTATACAGACTATTGTAAAACAATGAAGCACACTTAAATAGACATTTAACTCTGTGTGAAAGCAATGAAACTGCATGCATGATCATGTTACGTTTTGGAGCATGGTTGCTTTCATATAATGGCACATCCTTATTTAGACAAAGGAATAATACTATGGCGTCAATCGCGATTTCGCATTTTGCAAAGTTGAATCGTTAAAGTGAAAACATGAAATTTCGACCAAATATGCCAAATACCATTGCCGGTTTGCCGGACAGCGCGCCCACTCCAAAGTAAATATTATTTGATATTTTCCTTAATAGGCAACGGATTTTGAGTCTTCATGAGCTGCATTTGGTGGTCGCGGGAGTTCGGCACATACTTACGTCGTTTTTGCGAAGAATTGATTTCCGTGTCAGTAGACACGGAAATCGATTATTGGCAGAAACGACAGACGTTTTGGGCCAAAGTACCGAGTCCACCAAATGCAGCTTAACAAGACACGTTTGATGCGCCATACTTCATCAACATCCGTTACCTAATAAGGACACAATAACAGAATACGTACATTGAATCGGAGGGCTTCTGAACTTTTCAGTACTTGTTGTTGTTGTTTTAACCACGTGATCATACACCTTGACTTATTAATCTTTAATTTACTGATAATGATGCGCGTTTGTATCAGTCTATTTTGATATGCAAATGCGGCAGGACATTTTTGAAGTATGTATATCAAATAAATGTGTCACATGCATGAATAAATAGTTGTTTCCGTTAACATTTTAAGCAAACAAGGTTATCACCCATGGTATCAAAAGTGGCAATTCACGTTATACGTCAAGTAATGATAAATCCATAATTCCAGCACAAAAATATTTACACAATTCCCTAACATTTGATTGGCCCGTAGCAAGTCTCTGTCCAAAATTTATATCCCATTAAATTCTCACGCTGAACTACTTTCCGTAACCGTGAGGCGCAGTTAAAATAATTCTTAAGAAAACGGAAAATAAACACATTTTCTTGATGAATTTATTTCAAATGCTGGAATTATAAGGAATGAATGGCCTTTTTGTGGAATTTATCGGGGATATAAACTTGGAAAAGTCGCAGGAATACTGGACGAGGCCTTCCGGCCTTCGTCCAGTATTCCCGCGACTTTTCCAAGTTTATACCCCGTAAATTCCACAAAAAGGCCATTCATTCCTATAGTATTTACTGAAAAATGTCATATCTAAAGAGTGGACACAAACAATATGTCTCCCTCTATTACAACATGAGATGTGGGTGACCAGATTTAATGGACACGCCATTAGCGGAGTTAGTTGTGTATAACCAGCATAACTGAATGTTATCTACATCGAAGAGTGTTTCAAAATGGCATTGGCGACTTGCGTAATTCCAAACTCGTTGGTTTATTGCCCAAAACGGACCTTTCTAAATGTGTACCAATTCGATATACGTATCCTCTTACACATACATGTACACTGTCGGGTTTGAATATATTTGCTGACGCCAGTACGGCCAATTCATTGAGTGGATGGCAAACATCATAGGCCCAGATCTGACTGCGCGGCTGCGCAGGCTGATCTGGGCCTATGATGGTTGCAAGCTTCTTGTGGTACATTTTCTCCGTCGAATTCTCATATAAAATGTAATGAAACAGGCTTTTGTGACACCGGGTATGGGAGGTATTCGAGCCAATTTCCACCCTTAAATATAAGCCGAATGCTTTTGTGACATCAATAATAAAAAATATATGTTTAAGAAAAAGACAGATGCAGTTCATAAAAAATATCTTGTCCTTACGTCTGGTATACTATGTCGATTGGTCTTCTTCTCCGCGGTCTGGTCATTGGCTTGCCCATTGATTCATCTTACCATTGTCGAACGCACGGTCGAAATGTATCGGGGGACGGAATAAAGACACTAATGCGTATATTTGCAAATTACAGGGAACTGGAGCCAACGACGACAATAAGTAGACGTCACATTCGCCGACTGTTGTGAAAAAACGGCTTTAGGGCAATGTACACAATTAGTCAATGGTCAGAAATGTGTGTACTGTTTTTTTAAAATTAATATCAGATATTAATATTAATGATAATACTCCGCCAATGAATACATAGTGAACAGTTTAATACCTGACCAGTCTGCGCATTCGCGCAGGCTGGTCAGGTATTGCTCTGTGAGAAAACGTGGGATTGTGCCGTTCGCGAGGATTCGGTCCACAAATAAATGGAATTGCTCTCACATTGATTCAATGTTTGATATTCCGCCACATGTTGTAGCATAGGGATACTTATATACTCATCATATGATGATAAGTAATTTACTCAACACATATTGTATTTTTTGGAACAACATATTTCGTATGTCTACAACATTTTAAAGTGAACATACGACCGTAATACGCAGTATGAATTTGGTCTGCTATGGCAAGCCAAATGCACATTCATTCCTTAAACCCGGGTTTCAGGTCTAAACTCGGGTTTGAGCTCCTAAAACCATTGTTTGCAGATATAAATAACCGCCATTCGTGATCGCAACCCGGACATGAGCAATTATTGTGCACTTGGCTCATAAAACTCCCAATCGAGATTGATCGATCAATTGTCACATGATTTGCACGATTAAACAAATACATTTGTAAACTGAAGTATTAAGTCATTTACTGGTATGGTATGTTCTGAAAATATAATATAAATTTCTACTCGAAAATGTATAAATGTTTAATTATAGTTTTCTAACATGTCATGCTGATTAAAATTATATTATTACATGTTTTCGTAATTTATGTTGACTGATAAACACAAGAATAGTTATTATTAAAATGTCAAAAGTAATCGTTTACATATACCTTTAAGCGATGTTCAAATGGTTAATATAACCGGCAATACTGAATATGGTGATGTTTACTTTTCTATTAACATTTCTTCTCATTTCATAAACAAACTCTTCAGACATGTTCACAAATCAAACAATCCACAACAGAACGCACTGTAAATACGACTTCGACAATAAGTAAACATGGGAACACAATTGCACAATTGCATTCACTGTACTTAGTTGGCGTTGCGCAAATTGACTAGCCGACTGTGAGACGAAGAAATGATTTAATTTGTGGAAACCACTTGTTACCGTAATTTAGTCACCGCCAGGAGAAAATTGACCTTACGACGATTGCGACCAGTGTAGGCCAAGATCAGACTGCGCATGCGCAGTCTGATCATGGCCTACGCTGTTCGCCATACAGTACTCAAGTAGGATAACTGCAAACATTAACACGAATAGATTCAAAACCATACTGAGTGAATGAACAAAATGATCACAATATCCTATTGTTGATAATGTCAGGTACCTTTTGCTGTTGACAACCATGTAGAAAGACTTGTTACGCGTTTGCTACGCCATATTTAATCCAAATCCGTTGCATATTAAGGAAAATATCAAATAATACTTACTTTGGAGTGGGCGACGTTGTTGTTGTAACCACGTGATCATGCACCTTGCAAATGCTCAAAGCAAATTCAGAATTTCGTTTCTCGCCAGGAATAATGTTTTCTCAGCGGTGTAATAGTGTCATGAAATACATTAAATATAATTTCAAAAAGTGAAAGTAAAAGGGATTAACGTCTCACTAACAGCTAAGGTCATATAGAGACGGGACCACAGGTTAAAGTCTCATCCGAGAGAGCAGTGTATTTTGTAAACATATTTCATGAAATTACGCAGATGTCCGAAGGTACAAAATCACATGGCGTGTCTCATATGTGGCTGTGACTGGATACATGGGGCTTATACGGATTGTGACCAGTGCAGCTCCTGATCAAATACCACGCTCAAGTAGCCTGATAAGGATGTTATTCCTCTTTCGAAGCACGACGGATGTATCATTGATGGAATTGCGAACAGTGCAGATTTGAGTCTGATCTGGACCTACACAGGTCGCAAAACCCATAAGCCCCATTTCTCCAGTCACAGCCACATGCCCATCACCACTGATTTCAGTCAAGCACAACATGACACCATACCATGGGCGGGTAACGGTTTTCAAATGAGCCGAATATTGGGTCCTAGGTCCGAGTCTTCCACCTGTGGTATTGACGCGTAATGATGCGAATTCCACGTGGATAATGCGCCATTGATTGTGGTGATTCTTCCATCGTATTGCACACATTGGATCACACTGGTCGCAAATCCCATAAGGCCCATTTCTCCAATAACAGCCACATATGTAGAAAAGTCCGCTGGTTCCCATAGGTCTAATTCACTTATGCTGCTTCTGTCTGCAACAGTCGATCGCGTGCGGAATTAGCAGTTAACGTCCTATAACTCCTGTGGCTGTGAGAAGCTGCACTAGTGCAGATGAAGCACTTATATCTACGGAGATAGATATATGAGACATGCCATGTGATTGTGTACCTGCGGACATCTGCGTAATTTCATGAAATACGTTTACAAAATTTATAATGTTTTCCGTAAATGGCGTCAAAAGTTGACAACATTTTCAGAGTACATGCGGACTTCCGCATGTACTCTGAGAATGTTGTCAACTTTTGACTTTATTTATGAAAAATATTGTAAATTGTATAAACGTATTTAATGAAATTACGCAGATGTCCGAAGGTACAAAGTCAGATGGCGTATCTCATATTTGGCTGTGACTAGATAAATGGGGCTCATGGGATTTGCGACCAGTGTAGCTCCTGATAAAATAGCACATTCATCTCGCCTGATAACGAGATATATTGCTTGTTAGAAGTATGATGGATGTTTCATTAATGACTTGGCGAACAGTGTAGATCCTGATCAGACAGTGTGGATGCACAGGCTGATCTGGATCTACACTGGTCGCAAAACCCATAAGTCCCATGAAATGGCGAACAGTGCAGATGCAGTGAGGATGCACAGTCTGATCTGGATCTACACTGATAGCAAAACCCATAATCACACTTCTCCATGCAGTTGCAGCCACATATACCTGGGCGATTTACGACTACTGCTTGTGTGTATTTTCGGAATATTCCTTGACAATAATGCTGACGTCAGCGTAGTAATAAACACTTTAAAGGTACATACCCACTCAGTAGACACACAATGTTCTTTATATCAGAGACATCATCAGAGACATTTCCATTTTAAACATTCATTCACCATTTCCCCACGTAATGATTTTCATTATTATACATTTTATATCAGAGGTAAATATCCACACTGATATCAGGGGCGATAACCGTGCTTCCTTAAAATGTTAACGAACATTACTAATTATCATCTGTATTTATATTTTGATGTGCAATTATCATACTTTATAATCTGTCGAAAATACTATTTTTTCAGGTGAGGCATTTAATTTGTATAAATAATTAAAAAATACTATGCCTCATTTGTATATGAAAAAGGCCTGATACCACCGCGCGTCACTATCAGTACAATACATATTACTAAATGATTATAGCTGTATAGCGGGAACTCGTAATAGAACTGGTGGAATAGTGACACAAATATACACTTATTTAATTCCTATAAAGAACAGTTTGTGGGCATGTACCTTTAACTCTAGGTACGTAGTAACTGCCATGGATTGGTGGTTCATGATACTTTTTGGACGAGGTCATTAATTGCACGAGGACATGTTTAGCGCGAACAACCGAAGATGAAAAAACACTAACAAATGATGTAGGTCTTGAAGAGATGTCTCGCCCCGAGCCGGCTCAACAGGATCTATAATATTTGCAAATGACTGTTTTATCTACATGTAGATGGTTTAAAGGGTTGACTGCATTGAATATGAAATCCCAACGCATATCCACCGGATGATAACGATAATAATGAAGCAAATACGATATACACGAATAGAACTGGACAGCTCAGTAGCCTATTTCACCAACATTGCAAAGTATACTTATCTAGCAAAGTATACTTTGAGGGAGAAATTTTCAATTTAAGGATAAATTTATTATTTTTTATTATACTGAATTTATTACATTATCACAGCCATTTTGGCTGTGATAATGTAATACATTCAGTATAATAATTCTGCATTCGTTTAATCATCAAATATATGCAGTCGTTAGTTATATATGAAATAATGCATTTCGGGAAAAATAAATGATTACTCCCTCAAAGTATACTTTGCTAGATAAGTATACTTTGCAATTTTGATGAAATCGGCTACAGAGTTAAAACGTCATTGCCAGCACGATAACCTGCGAAGACGACTGCAAACCTTTCAAGACAGCATTAACACTTTGTATTATCACGGTTCATAGGCATGTACAGCATGAAGTCGTATAACGGTTCATAGGCATGTACAGCATGAAGTCGTATAACGGTTCATAGGCATGTACAGCATGAAGTCGTATAACAGTATTCAACCCTTTACAAGCGAAAAACGAATAGTGTCTCGAATAGAGCTGTTTAATTTTTAATTTGCTTCATACATAAACATGTTTTCACAGCACACGAAAATAGTTCCCCCCGGAGACGATTCTCATGCGCTGTCAAACATGTTTCATGCAGAAAAGTAAATAAATAAAAGATGAGCAGCAGACTATAACATGAATTCGCCGTTATAATAATGTTAAACAGCCATGCATTATCTACGTGTGGTGTTATAATGGAAGCCCCAGGATGCCATAAAGTTGTAAAATAACACATGCATATAATTTGATATGTACTTGTATTCTCATACACTAGCGCGTTCTCCTGACAGCATAACCTAAATCGGTATATAGGGAGAGCTTGGAATTGTATGTGCAAGTGAAAAACGTATTAACACGTTCAACCCGACAGACCATAAAGTTAAAATTTGCAAACACTGCAAATCCAGGGGGCCGTTTCATTAAACTTCCTACGACTAAAATGTTCGTAAGTGCAAATTTATGATAGTCTGTAAATTTCACATTAGCATATGCAGCCTATGCTCAATAAATGTAAATCCATCAATTGAAATGTTCAGACGATCCTAAATTTGCACTTTCGACAATCTTAGTCGTACGATGTTTAGTGAAACGGACCCCAGAAACGCTAAGCGATGGCTAGTTCTGACTATATAGCTCTAATAACAACATAATATTTATGATGTGGCCCTGTTTGACGAACTTGCTTTTTATGTAATTCTCATTTTTATATAGAAATGCATGATACATGCATACTAAAACTTCGCTACTGCATTAGCTATATAGTATACCTTCATAATACGGAGATAATAACTACTAAAATCGTTGCCACCGTGCTCTATCCGATAAAAATGGGGGGATAACCCAAACTTATATGAGGTCACTTAGTGAGGTCAAAATTAAGGAAATATAATTTAACAGGCAGAATATGAAAGTCTGAATGTGCATTTCCAAATGTTTATGTATGTATGTGAGTTTGTATTACTCGAATATGAAACCCTATTCCGAAAGTGCATTCGACTGACTGCAGCGTAACGCTCTATAGCAACCCATTACATAGAAAGCGGAAAACGTGCAGCTAATCGACGACAAGACGGATGAGTACTGTCACGACATCCATGGCTTCGTCGCTCTTAGTCGTGTCGGTCCTAATTCCGACTGCCTGAAGACCTTTCATGACCGCGCAATACAGAATCCATTACGAATCAACGAGCTTCATGGCGCCTGTCAACTCGTGTAGCGAAAAAAGCTTGCTCTAGTCTGGAGTATCCCCGATTTCCTGACATCCATGGCATAAATTGCAGCAATTACCGTGATTGTATGTAGCTGTGACTGGAGAAATGGGGCTTGTGGAATATGTGACCAGTGTAGCTCCTGGTCAAATAGCACATTTCTGTAGTCGGATAACGATCTATGTTGCTTGTTGGAAGTATGACGGGTATTTCATTGATGGAATTGCGAACAGTGCAGATCCTGATCAGACTGTGCGGATGCACAGGCTGATCTGGATCTACACTGGTCGCAAAACACATAAGTCCCACGAAATGGAGCTTACGGGATTTGCGACCAGTGTAGAACAGTCCTGTATCCCTATAATGATATATATTGCTCGTTACAAGCATGACAGGTATTTCACTGATGGAATTGCGAACAGTGCAGATCCTGATTAGACTGTGCGGATGCACAGGCTGATCTGGATCTACAGTGGTCGCAAAACCCATAATCCCCATTTCTACGGTGACAGCCACATGCCCATCACCGCTGATTGCAGTTGAGTACAACATTACACCACCACGCCACCGCCTGTGTTAATCTTGCCAAGACGTCAACGTGTCTGAACATCTAATTGCAAAATCAACTCGCAATTAAGCAATTTGATTGACTGTATCTGAGTTGTAGCACAACTCAGGCTCAGTCAATCTAGCTGCTTACTTTGAAACACAATATTCAAGTATTGTGTAATAAACACTTTTATCCCATCAACACAGTGCTTCGGTCTCAGGCTGATACCAAGTTACCTCGGGACGATATCTAGGCCGATATCAAACAAGACACGTATTAACGTCTTTATTACTTAGATTATTTAGATATCAATTTCAATATCAATCATCCGGCAGTTGTGATAATCCTATATTAAAATCTATGCCGTTATCCATGATTGAATGATTAAATACAGAGCCTACAACTTTAAATTCCCGGCATCTGTCAAAATTTACGCAGTAAACGCAATGAGCATGCCCAAAGGAACTGGTTTAATACGCGCGCGAGACATGGTATCGGACTGGAAACGGCGGTATCAGACTAGTAACGATGGTATCAGACTAGACATGGCAGTATCAGACTAGAAGTTTCAGTATCAGACTGGAAAACACGCCGTATAAGCATGGACTGTGTATGTTATTGCTGTATGCAAATACAGGCAATTTCTAGGCAAACATTGATATCTAAGTAATAACTGATATAAATGACCAAGAAACTCATAAAAAATACGATCACATGTGTTTTCTGTGTGTCCGGTTCAGAGAGGTTCCACTGTTTGTTGTTGTCTCAACTCTTTGTGTTAGTACTACAGCAATACTGCGTACTTGTAGTCCTGACCATTTGCTAGTTATTGACGTGCAGTTATAGCTGTGACTAGATACATGGGACTGATGGGTTTTGCGGCCGGTGTAGGTCCAAATCTGCACTGTTCGCCATTCCATAAATGAAACACCTGTCATGTTTCTAACGAGCATATATAGGTCGTTATCAGGCTACAGGAGTCTGCTATTTGACCAGGAGCTACATTGGTCACAAACCCCATAAGCCCCTTTTATCCTGTCACAGCTACATTTAATCCGGTGATCAAATCCGCCGGAGAATGGGCGGAGAATCCTACTGTAAAGCCATCGAGGAGTGTTCAAGACATCTGTATTTTACAAGAAAATGGTATTATACCATTTTCTTGTAAAGTACAAATATCATGAATTGAATACCATTTTCTTGTGAAATAATAACACCATGAACACGCCTCGATGGACTATTACTATTCAAACAACACTCGTATATTCAGATTAGCTTGCACTGGTGTCTACTGTCTTGATAGGCCGGGCATTAATATGGTTTGCTTACAATAATATGACATATATCATTGTATGTGTGTTTTATTGGATATTGAGTAATTCTGCTATGGAAAGTGGATACTCTTCCATCACTTGTGTACATTTTCATTCTCATTCTCAAGCAGTTTTGATGCCAATGTTAGGCATGTACCTTCATAGTACTAGTTTGTTTTAATAGGTGTGTGCTCATGTTTTATTGCAGTGCTTGTTGACGTCACAATCACGCTGACTGGTGGTTTTAAACTTTGCGGTCACAAGGTGGGGGATCACGTGGTTTCCAAACGGCATGACGTCATGTTTTTTAGATGTGTTTACAATATATTTCCTTTAATATCTTGCTTATGGAATGACATATTTTTATGAAATATACCGCAGCAAATGCGGTACACGTTGCCCTTTATTGTATAGACGGCTTTAATCTCATAATTATGTCGTTTTGACGAAGAATCGGTTACCGTAAATGTGAATAAAAACTAGAGCACGTGAATGTAAGAAATAAACGGCACTCGATTCTTTGTGAAATGTATAAGTTATTGTAAAGAACTTTCAGAGCACCCATAAAACACATATGCCATCGTATTTGGTGCGCTACATATCATCAAAGTCCGTCAGTTTGTTAGGAAGATTTTAATAAAACTCGACTGTAAAAATGACGTCACAGATAAGGTCACGTCGGAAAATCGGGTTCGGAAACCACGTGATCATACACCTTGGGTCAGTGATGTCACGAATTGCTCCATTGCGGCATCATTCTTATATTTTAGATTGTGTCTTCACATTTAAGTAGTTCAACGCTAAACATTATGAGCTTCGCTGTTCCTTTACATTTATTGCTATGCCAGCTTTATGTAGTCCGGTTATTCAGCAGTTCTGATTTTCTCATAGGTCACGTGTTACCTACTATAACTTGCTCAATCCCGTGTTTCTTATTGGTTAGACAAATTTCTGTTGCAGATTGTGACGTCACGTTTAGCAGCAGAGTGTTGAAGCAGGGTAAATTCCACAGTCCTGATTGGCCCAGAAAGTACCTGAACCAGAAGCGCTGT
Source organism: Conchocele bisecta (assembly GCA_029237695.1). Taxonomy (NCBI): domain Eukaryota; kingdom Metazoa; phylum Mollusca; class Bivalvia; order Lucinida; family Thyasiridae; genus Conchocele; species Conchocele bisecta. Next base: position 183,518,496 of record CM055265.1, on the reverse strand, counting down.
GTTTACAAGTTCGTCGCCCTCTCCAGTGAGCGCGTGAAGCTCCACTTCAACGTCTTCAACCTCCAAGGCATGGCGCCGGAGTAAGTACAGTGAAACCTCTCTAAACCGGACACCCTGGGGACCTCCCCAGGGTGTCCGGTTTACAGAGGTTTCACTGTAAATCAGACATTTGATCATTCTGAGCCATAGTTGTGTAATATGAGATCACGAACAGACATTATCACCTGAGATAAATGACCAAGAAACTCATCAAAAGTAGGATCAAACGCGTTTTATTCTGTCCGGTTTAGAGAGGTTCCAATGTAATACATGCTGTGTACTTAGAGCACGGCTCGTCCGCTTCAGCTCGCGGATTATCTTCTCGTACATGCGGACAGCCTGACCAGAAATTGTGAGCCATATAGCGGCTTGATCCGCGGGTATTCAAGTGCTACACATTGAAAATTCGGGCTAGCGGACAACAGAGCTCTATGTATTTTATCCAGCCCAGATATCCGTAACATGTCTAGTTTTCCTTAAAATCCTGGGACAAAACTCGGCAATATGGGTGAAGTGGGATAAATATTTGTTAACCCTTTCCCTGATAGAGACGACTTTTCACGCCTCTGCAGAAGATGTCTTTTGAAAACATTGTTGGAAAAGGAGAAATTGCTTGTAACAAGCAATTTCTCCTTTTCCCACAGTGTTTTCTACTTTATCAGATAATTTAACCATCATTTGACCCAGCATTTGATTCTTTTATTCAGATGTTTTGGATTTGGATGAGTCGAAATATTGCAAAACAGGGAAAGGGTTAATACATAGAGAATACGATGCCAGTGTCTTTTGATATCAAGTTTATCAGGCAAGCCTACGAAACGCGCAGGAATTCTTCCTCGGCTTGTCAACCGTGACCGGTTTAAATGAGTTCTCATTATTTTGTTTATTTCTCAATAAAGGTATATGTTGTTCAGTACCATTCGTTTGAACAGACGGTTCAAACGAGTGGTAACAACATATAACTTTCAGATGTATTCCGTCTCTAATCGGTTAAATGGCGCCGAATTCCCATACATTAAAGCTGCCGGAAACTTCAATTTTATCCCGCTGAACGCCGGGACAGAATAGATGATGCACACACGTCTCCAAGTCTGTTTCACAAAACATTCCCAAAGTTTACGGCTATATCCATAATGCAAAAACACAGTTAACTTTCAGAAAAATTATAAGAATTAGCCTTCTTTTTATTTCGTGAGATTTGGTCAAATATTATCTGTAAAAGTTAACTCCATAGACATCTTCACATGGGTGAAGATATCTATGGGGATTTAACATGAGGAACTTTTTCTAATTTTAGAAATAGTGGTTCGATTTTCAAACTTTAATTTTTGTTGTCATCTTGGCAGATTTCGGAGTAAATGTCCTTTTTTTCGACTCCTCCTGCAGTTTCTACAGCTCTTTACCCCGATGTTAAATTCCGAAAAAGAAATCTTTATTTTTTCGCAATAAAATCAACATTTGAGAAAATTTCACGAAATAAAAAGAAGGCTAATTATTAAATTTTGCTGAAATTAACATTATTGAAAAACAAAGGATTTTGCATAGTGGATATAGCTGTAAAATTATGAGCAGGTTTCGCGAATCAGACAATTATAAATCCCACATGGAATACTTTTCCCGCATAATTAGTTTATTGTTATTTGGAAAAGCCTTCGGATGCTCCAGACAGATGGATGATAAATAGCCGCTCGCAATGATACAGCGGCAACGATAGAGGGCACACACATACGACTAATGGATGTTAATTATCCCTTAGTTGCCTCTAACTTAATATCGCTGTGGCTGGTTCGCCTAATTGTGATAATGTGCGTATGGTATGTCGTGTCGGGCTCCCTCCGTGTGGACTTACTGGGCCATCAATGAGGGATCGCAGCTAGTTATCTCCCGTTGAATCTATTTATATAAATATTGGCCAAATTGTGCAGTTTTAAGTGCCTTATTGCTTGTACAAAGAGCGAATTTAGCATGGTTTGTTGTGAAAAGGAGTCAATATAGAGATTTCGTTTCGGCTTATATTCAGGGGTGGGAATTGGCTAGAACACCTTCCATACCCGAACTAATCTTGATCCAGATCATCCTATATATATGTACAATCTGATCCGGGGTTACATTATTTGCCAGATTCATATTTTCAGATTTATTAATTTTCTTGCAAACAGTATAGACTCAGATCAGACTGCACATATGTGCTGTCTGATCTGGGTCTACTCTGTTCGCAAAACTCAATTTCTGTGCTATTCAGTAAGAAATAAACGCTGAAATACAGCATAGGACAGGATCTCTATAAATAGATTTGCAAAGGGGGAAATAACTAGCTACGATCCCTCATTTAACGGACACACTTCTAATAATGCATCTAATTGTATCCGGGCTTTACAATATAGGAATGAATGGCCTTTTTGTTGAATTTATCGGGGTATAAACTTGGAAAAGTCGCGGGAATACTGGACGAAGGCCGGAAGGCCTCGTCCAGTATTCCGCGACTTTTCGAAGTTTATATCCCCGATAAATTCAACAAAAAGGCCATTCATTCCTTATAATTCCAGCATTTGAAATAAATTCATCAAGAAAATGTGTTTATTTTCCGTTTTCTTAAGAATTATTTTAACTGCACCTCACGGTTACGGAAAGTAGTTCGGCGTGGGAGTTTACTGGGATATAAACACAACAACCCATCTTTTATTCTGTTATAAACGTTATACATAATTCAATCTAAATGACACTACAAAATGACTGTTTATCTGCTGTTGCTTGTACGAGTCATATGATATGGCAGTATTATTCAGAGCTTTTAATATAATGTGGTTGCTACTTGATAAATGGGGCTTATTGTTTGTGCGACCAGTGTAGATCCAGATCAGCCTCAGCTTCCGCACAGTCAGATCAGGATCTGCACTATTTACCATTTCATCAACGAAACACTTGGCATTCTTCTAACAAGCAATGTAAATCGCTATCAGGCTAACGAGTGTGTTATTTGATCAGGAGCTACACTGGTTACAAATACCAAAGTCCCTATTTGTCTAGTCACCGACACATAATTTATCCCTATAAGACCATACACAATCAGTTCTTTGGTTCTCAGACATGGGGTTTGTGGAATGTGAAGCGGGAGAGTGGATTTTTTTAAATATAGTATATTTTCTATTTTGAGATGTTCGTCTCTGATTTTTTTTTTGAAAAAAATCAGAGACGAACATCTCAAACTAAAAGAATATGTTCTATAAAGTTACTATAACCTCTTTAGAAACATCACAAGCTTTTCGTCAGGCATGATTGGATTTAATAATTTTGCATGATAGTGTCTTTCATTGATCATCTGACGAATTTATAGTAGTTTTTATTTATCCATGACGATAAAATGACGCACAGGGATTATTCAAACACAGCGATATCTGAGAACCAAAGTACTTTATTTGTATGGCCTAATATAGGAAACGAACGGTTATTTCGATAACCATCGTTCAGTATAATATGACAATGCTTACATATGGCGGTGCCTTTGTACTCATTTCGATTGAACACGATATGAGATGCAACGTGACATGGTCAAGTTGCATGATCACGTGGTTACAACAACAACAACGTCGCCCACTCCAAAGTAAGTATTATTTGATATTTTCCTTAATATGCAACGGATTTTGATGGAATATGGCGCAGCAAACGCGTCTTCACGATCTGCATTTGGTGGTCTATGGAGTTTAGTACAGACCTATGTCGTTTTTGCCAAGAATCGATTTCCGTGTCGGAGACACGGAAATCGATTCTTAGCAAAAACGACAGCAGTTTTCGCGAAAATAAAGACACCACCAAATGCAGCTTAACAAGACGCGTTTGATGCGCCATATTACATTAAAATCCGTTACGTAGTAAGGACACTATAAAAGAATACGTACTTTGAATCGGTACTTATTGTTGTTGTTAGTACCACGTGATCATACACCTTGATGGTGGGAGAATATCGCCTTTGTAATCCCTGTAGTCATAATTGATCTGATTCTGTACCTGATTCTGATATGTGCAATTTTCCATGAAATATATTTACAGAAACTGTGATGTTTTCGGTAAATGACGAATTTTCATAATAAATGCGGATATATATATTCCGCATTTGCTGTGCGAATTTCGTCAACTTTCGACTTCATTTACGAATTTGTAAATATGAAATATCGCACATGGCCTTATGTACAAAATCACAAGGCGTGTCTCATATGTGGCTGTGACTGGAGAAATTGTGTTTAGTGTAGCTCCTGATCAAATAGCACACTAATGTAGCTTGATAACGATCTACAAATGTTAGAAGCATGCCGTATGTTTCATTTCTGAAATGGCGAACAGTGCAGATCCTGATCAGACTGGTCGCCAAACCACAAATAAGCATTATTTATTCACTCATGATATAAACAGTCTAAACGTTCGTCAGTAAACAGGTTTAGTATCAATTCATTGGCCCAACATTCAATACGCCCCGATATATTCCATGATCATAATAAAAGATAGTTGCGAATAGTAATGTAACTCTTGAAATCTACCGGTGGTACGTGAGTATATTTCAAGTGTTAATGTTCGTATCTAAATAAATAGAGATAATATTGGGCCTCATATATCATGTTTGAACTGCTTACTTGAAAATGTAAAGAACCGTACCTTAAATTATAAATATTTACCGGAAACTGCCGGTATGAATTCACCAGACGATCCGGGTTACAAATAATTTAAAAATGCCGTTTCATCGGTCGAACTGCGTCACATGACATTACCGAATGCTGTCAGTGTGATTACCCTCACGGAAACAAGTCCGTGTCCTTTTCAACGAAGACCACGTCATAATTGCTAGTTATGTGAGCCTAACGCGTTACCTGACAAATAGAATACCATGCCTGTATCTTATGATATCAAGTTTAACGGGCTCGGCTCGGAAACGATAGGAATTCCTCGTCGAGCCTCGGAATTCCTACGCGTTTCCTAGCCTTGCCTGATAAACTTGATATTAAAAGACACTAGCCTGGTATTATTTACATACCACACATCCAATAAATGAAACATCGCTGCAATAGCCACCTCTCTCTCTCTAACAGCCAAGTGTGTGTCTTCCCATGGCTGGTTGTAGAGTAGTTGCGAACCGTAACTCTTGCAATCTACTCCCGTACCGTCCGTAGCCAGACTGGCTACGGACGGTACGGGAGTAGGGTGCAAGAGTTACCGTTCGCAACTGGCTACGGACGGTACGGGAGTAGATTGCAAGAGTTACCATTCGCAACTGGCTACGGACGGTGCGGGAGTAGATTGCAAGAGTTATCGTTCGCAACTAGTTGTAGAGAGGTTGCACTGTTCGACCATTCCAGCTGCCAGAATGACTACATCGACGTGTACATCCAACTGACCAGCCCCGATGACCCATTGCTGGACGCCCCGCAGCTGGGCCGGTTCTGTGGGGAATCCCTGACCAAGCTCCCGAAACTTCTCATCTCCGTGAATCACGTGATCATCATCGTTTTCTACTCGGACGACAAGCGGAACGATATCGGCTTCGAGGGGGAGTTCAGCTTCATCGACGCATGTAAATATAGAGAATGCTAACTGTCTGTTCCACGTTTTTCTGCCGACAAACTTTTTGCCATTAAACATATTAAATCTAAAAATATACCATAAAAACAATATTTTTTATGGAATTTCATCAAATAATTTGTTTTGTGAAAAGTGACTTTTTTGTTATTTATGAAAAAGTAAGTACTTTTTCATAAATAACAAAAAAGTCACTTTTCACAAAACAAATTATTTGATGAAATTCCATAAAAAATATTGTTTTTATGGGGAATTTAACATGGGGCAAAAAGGAGGAGGAGGCTGACCAGGAGGGTCGAAAAACGAAAACATTTGGAAATTGACTCCGAAACCTGGCGAGAAATATGTAAGAAAAAAAAAGTTAGATTTTGAAAATCGGTCCACTGACAAATAAAAGAAATATTTTTAAAAACTCTATTTTTAACCCCCATGTTAAATTCCCATAGGAAAACCGTTTTTTCGCACTAAAATGTAAATATATAAAGAATGCCTAGTGTCGTTTGATATCAGGTTTGTCAGGCTCGGCTAGGAAACGTGTAGGACTTCCGAGACTTACCGAATAATTCCGTTTCCGAGCCGAGTCTGATAAACGTGATATCAACGTACTCTAGACTGGTATTCTATTTATCAGGCAACGTTTTATGCTAGCCGATGGTCAAATGTGGCTGTCACTGTAGATATGTGGCTTAAGGGATTTGTGACCAGTGTAGCACCTAATCAAATAAAGTACTGGTGTAGATTGTTTGACGAATGCTGAGTGTTTCATTGGTGAAATGGCGAACAGTGTTTATCCTGGTCCGACTGGGCGGATGCACAGGCTGATCTAGATCTACAGTGGTCGCAAAACCCATAAGTTACAATTCTCCAGTATTGTATACTTTCAAAGGTATTGTATACTTTCATCAGTTTGAACCATTAACCGTTTGAACACTAACACACCTCTATATATACCAGTGATTGCAAAGAGTGTAGATCCAGATGAGACGGCTCGTAACGAGCCGTCTCATCAGGATCTACACTTTTTGCAAGCAATTTTCAGAAGAAAAGCATCCCTCTTTTCATAAATGAACTAGTTTGAAAATCATTTTGTGACGATTGGACTGTTAGGAAAATTAACATATCAAAGTCCATTCCAGTTATTTAGGGATGAAAATGTCAACTCATCGAGGACACAGTCAGTGCTCCAGATCAGTTTTGTATCTAAAGAGTATTATACCCCAAGATTTCGAATTCAATGCGTATTTGACTTTTACAAATGTATTTATTGATTTGATTCCTTCTAAATTAAGGAACAAATGATAAACAAATAAACAAAATTCACTTATTTTGTTTTTGCAGCTGAACTAAGTAAATTTTCAACTTTATTACAGTATTTTCACTACTCACGTTAATAAATCAATGCGTATTGTCACCGTTACTGTGAGTATTGATCACTCCCACTTTTGATAATCAATGCGTATTCTGCTAAAGTAAGTGCGTAAAATACTCCAATACGCACCTTATCTGGAGTCCTGCCGCATTGTTATTTCCAGCTGTCTACAACATAGGGGCGCTGGCTTCACCAAACAGCTGCAGCTACAACATCAACAGTCGGGACCGGAAATTGGGCTACATCGTGTCGCCCACATACCCAGGGGTCTACCCCGACAACATGAAGTGTACTTACGAACTCCAGGGCTACCCCGGGGAGAGGATAAAACTGACCTTCGAGGACTTCTCCATATTCCACGGCGGAGACTTGTAAGTTCACAGAAGAATAATTATTGCATAAGATGGGCGCTCGCACTGTATTAACACGATGTAATAAAAATCATATTACTATACACTAGTGTAATCAATATGCAAATTAGCTCCTTACATAAAACAGGTTAGGTGACCAGTACGGCCTCAATGTATGACGATGTAATTATGCAATAAATATAATCTAACATTTGTGATATCATTTAATATCATGCCATGATGGTGTTTATTAAACTCGTTGCATTCTTGAATCACAACGGAATACTTATGACAGTGATTGGAAGCACGGGGCCTATGATATTTGCGACCAGTTTAGTGCCATACCAGCCTGTGCAATGGCGCAGTCTGATCTGCACTGTTCACCATTCAGTCATTAAAACACCCATCATGTTCCTACTGTCTGTTTCACGAAAGCTGCCCAAATTTTTCGGCCATATAAGCAATTCAAAAACCATATTTTTTTCGATAATATTAAATTGGAGGACAATTTAAGAATGAGCATTCTTTTTATTTCGTGAAATTTGGTGAAATATTGATTTTATTGCGAAAACAAAATTTCCCCATGTTAAATCCCCATAGACATCTTCACGGAGTGAACATGTCTATGGGGATTTAACATGGGGAAATTTTTTTGAATTTCAAAAATACTGGACCGATTTTTAAAATTTGAATTTTGTTTTCTTAGTTAGATCATTTCCAAGCTATCTAGTCAGGTTTCGGAGTCAATTTCCAAAATTTTTCGTTTTTTGACTCCTCCCACACTTCTTTACCTCTTTTTCCCCCCATGTTAAATTCCCATAGAGAAATCATTTTTTCGTAATAAAACCAATATTTGACCAAATTTCGCGAAATAAAAAGAAGGCTCATTCTTAAAATTTCCTTTAATTTAATACTATCGAAAAAAATATTGTTTTTGAATTGTCTATATGGCCGTAAAATTTGGGCAGGTTTCGTGAAACAGACAGTAGTAATATATATGCTGCCATATCTAGCTACATGGTGCTCTACAATTATCACACATGACATAAGCCCTATGTATTGCATAAAATGGACTTTTACAGTGTAATAATGCAGTGTAATAATACTCATAATATACTGGTGAAATAAATATGCAAATGAGCCCGCTACAGATTATATGCTAGGTACTCACTACAGCTTCAACTAATGCTGATATGCTTTTGCAATAAATATTGTTTAACATTTTGGTTGATTTAATATGAATTAATTTAAAATGTATTAAACTCGTTGACTGTTTTCATAAGAAACGAGGCATAGCCTCGTTTCTTATGAAATCAGTAAACTCGTTTAATAAATATATTACGTCATCACTCCTGTAAGATCCTCTATTTCTCAAGTCACAGTCACAAATATTCTTCGCTGTCGTCAGTAAACATGATGAACAAGCAGATGTATATGTTTCTAATGTGGCGCTATGCTTGTCGCAAACGTCGTTGACAATACACGTTTGTCACCTAGCAACGGCTGCGATATATTTGATTTTGTTCCGTTTTCCAGTTGTCCATTCGACTACATGTTGATAAAGGACGGACTATACCAAAGCCAGGCGGAGGACATCGGGGTCTTCTGTGGCAAACACAGCAGAAATGTGACTATCTTCTCCACACGGGAGTTCCTCTTCCTCGAGTTTGTGACTAGAAGTGGTCGTGTTAGCTTTGACAAAGATTCCCTAGACAATTCTGTGGATTATAAATTTGACAGAAGGGGCTTCAACATATCATACGAATTTAGTGATAAATTTGTGCATCTAGGTAAGTTAGTTTAGTTAGTTTATTGACAAACGCGTCAGGTGCCAACGATTCATCTGTGATGTAATTGTGTTTTATGATCATGAGTGCTTGTCAGTCGACCATGATTCCGGAAAAGAACCTAGTTACGGGCAGTAACTCTGCAAAACTGCCCGCAACTAGAAAATAACCCGCTGTCCAGCGAATTGTGTTGCTATAATAGTATACTTATTTCCATAGCTCACATTTGGTCTAAAGAGTATGACAGCTTCCGTAAACATGGCTAGTAATTGTCATCTACATTTGAATGCATTTCAGAAGTGTTTGTGTGTATATGAACCCGTTTTTCCAGTAAATGTACTTACATGTAGTGTTCCTCAACCCGTTCATCCGTAAATATATAACATTGGCGTTACCGTGCTAACCTTTGGACTATTCAATTAATGACAAACTACTGACAAATGCTGCTGATCCTGATGAGACGGCTCATGTGGTATATGTGGTATATATTGCTGACTTACGAGTATATGTTTTACTTTGCAGACATTCGAAACAAAGATGCGCAGAGGGTGAAAGGAAAAGGTAAGCAAACTTCGATAATACATATTCATACGGAGTGCGTATAATAGACCCTTCCCAGCAGAATACACGAATGCACATAAAGTAAATAAAGCGTTTCTCGGTGTCAATCTATTCGGACTTAGGCGATACTTACAATGATTTACATACCTATTTTTGTCATAATTAAGGCCATTACTGGACCAGTTTGTTTCGCATCTTTGGAAAATGAAAACATTCCCATCTCCCATGGGTGACACTTCTAAGGACACGTGACTGTGACTTGAAAATGGGGCTTATAGGGTTTTCAAGCAGTGTAGATCAGGCTGTGCTGATGATTTTGACACATTTGTTCATTTAAAATGCAGATTATACCCTGTTTCATACTTATTGTACTCGTACATGTATGTATATTTGCTTGTACAGCAAATTCTTCAATACTTCCGTCATTGATCCAAAACTGACCGATCAGACTGATTTGTGGATAAAAGGGTAAACCACGTCTCACGGTTCATTTTGTAGCATGCACGCTGAAATGAGGCTACGACTGGAGAAATGGGGCTTATGGGATTTGTGACCAGTACAGCTCCTGATCAACTAGCGCACTCAAGTAGCCTGAATACGATATATATACATTGCTAGAGGCATGGAATGTGTTTCATTGATGTAATTGCGAACAGTGCAGATCCTGATCAGACTGTGCGGATGCACAGGCTGATCTGGATCTACACTGGTCGCAAAACCCATAAGCCCCATTTCTCCAGTCACGCCCACAAATATTCTCACACAGCTGCGGCAATTTAATGACAATGTGCTACATGTAATATGGCATCAATAAATATTGCATTTGTTGGGTAGTTTTGACAACGATACTGATTCTAGTAAAAGCGCATCACGTTGTGCTCTTGACGTCATTGTCGGGATATCCAACCGGAATTCCGTCTTTGGAAACCTGGAATCGCGACTGTAGTGTCTCTGTTACTTCCTGATCCATATATCAGACAGTAACAAGAGAAATGGGGCTTATCACACGTCTGGCCAGTCTAGCCCTTGATCTGCGAGTTCACTCATGCGGCTTGATAAAAATCTACATCGGTTGTTAAAACCATGGCGGGCGATTCATTGGCTGATCTACGTCTACACTGATCACAAACTCCATTTCTCCAAACAGCCATATATCAGTCTGGGTTGATGTTAACGCTCGAATCTTCCTGGAACCCGGGGGACACATACTGGGGCGTCCATGACATAACACTCATTTATAAAACCACATACCAGTGTAGACTTAGATTGAACTTTCATATTGTTAGCATGAGAAGGTATATAATATGTTAGGGCCGCAATCGTCAGCCATTAACAGAAATGGCGAACACTGTAGGCCCTGATCAGATTACTGATCTTGGGCGACGTATGACGCCGTGATGTGTATGTTCCTTTTTCTGGAGCTGCCTTATTCCATTAGATATCAGTCGATATATCAACGCTCGCTGAATTTAGCTTGGCGGAAAAAAATACGAGCGTTGTTTTTGCGCTTCTATATACTGATTTCGGTATTTGTGGCTGTTACTGGAGAAATGGGGCTTATGGGATGTGTGACCAGTGTAGATTCAGATCGAATAACACACGGCTGTAGCCCGATAACGATATAGATTAATTGTTAGAATGCATGATGAGTGTTTCTTTGATAGGTTGGAGAACAGTGCAGATCCTGATCAGACTGTGCGGATGCACAGGCTGATCTGGATCTACACTGGTCGCAAAACTCATAATCCCCATTTTTCCATAATCCCCATTTCAGAACATCGATAGTATGTTTATAACTAAAGTATTAATATGATATGAAAATATGAACACGGACTTTTCCAAAATATAAATATATAGAAGTGGAAATGTAAAGATGTCTTGGGAATGGTATAAAACCCACTATTCGATGCCGAAATCATTTAATATATTGTTTTACTTCGTCACTTCTGGATAAGGATGAGATTTCACATTCTATCATGATTTGAAAACAATACTAAGCCCAAACAGCACGGTTCTGAAACAGGTTATACTAACTTCCTGTTATCATTTCACAACAAAAAATGTTATGTTTCACAAAAGGTGCTTCCTGGTACAGCAATGACATTGCATTGACAAATTATCTCCCCTGTTTATCGCAGTCTATGAGAGTATATTGTAGAATAATACACAAGCTCAATGGACGTTTATCAAACACCATACTGCGTTCGGCGTCTGTAGGTTAGTTGCACCCCATAGAGTGACACACCACATATTGAATATAATTTGGGACACAATGGTTTAAAATGTACCAGCTCGAATAATGGTGTTTCTAGTCTAGGGTTTCAGACGGTGATAATACATATTGTCTGATTCACTAAGAAATATGAATAATATTATAGACTAGACTAGACCTAATGTGCGTCTGGCGGGCGGATAACAACTCGTCTTTGTGTGGATTCAGTATTGAGATATTCCACTTATGTCTTAGCAGACAATGTAACAACAGCATTTTATGGTCTCATTGCTAAATATATCTGGAACGACATGAAGACATGTGCCGATGTGTGGCAACAGAGACATATTGCCCTAAATCCCTGGGCCCGTTTCATTAAACTTTGTACGAATAAAATGTTCATAAGTGCAAATTTAGGATCCTCTGGAAATTTCAATTGATTAATTTACATTTATTGAGCATAGGCTGCATATGCAGCCTATGCTCAATAAATGTAAATCCAATAATCGTTTTCAAGAAAACATTGTTAATGTGACATTTACAGACTATCATAAGTTTGCACTTACGAACATTTTAGTCGTAAGAAGTTTAGTGAAACGGGCCCCTGGTGACAAGTATAGCCCGACATCTCGTGCATATCTTGGTCTCTATTGTTCACTATTTGGACTAAATTTGGGACAAGTCATGTGCCTTTGTCCAAAGAAGATGTGCGATATCTCATGAAAACTATTTAAAACATGGACGATGTTTTCTGTAAATGACATCGAAAGTGGACGAAATGTTCAGAGCAAATGCGGAATAGAATTCCGCATTTGCTATGAAGAGTTCGTCAACTTTAGACGTCATTTACAGAAAACATCACAGTTTCTGTAAATATATTTCATGAACAAATCGCACATGTTCTTAAAATCTTATCCGGCGGTGCCACCCGATTAGGAAAGGTGAAAGTGAATGGGTTTAACGTCCAAGCAACAGCTTAGGTCATATATACAGACGGGACCACAGTTTTAAAGTCTCATCCGACAGACCAGCAGGATGGAAATACTATTAACTATTAAAGTATTTGTGTGGCCTAAGGCGAGGTTTAAACCCATAACCTCCGGCTCGGAAGTCAGGTGTGACGCTAGGCTACAACCCATCCCTACCCGAGTAGGAGCTATACTGGCATATATCTCAGTAAACTTCTGTATTCCACGACACGTGATATAGCTGTTAATGCAGTTTATAGATCTGCGATTTTATTACAGCCGTCTGTGTTTGTGCTTTCAATAACCCAATATAGGGCCGACCCTCTGACTCAATTGCAGACCACAAGACGGTATTGTTTGAACTGACTTGCAGGATGCTTACTACAAGCTATACATATTTACTGGGTTATATGAATGTGCGACCCTGGGGCGCGTTTCACTAAACTTCGCACGACTAAAATATTCGTAAGTGCAAAATGTAAATTTCACATTAACAACGTTTCCTTGTAAACAATTATTTGATTTACATTTATTGAGCATAGTTAAAATAATTCTTAAGAAAACGGAAAATAAACACATTTTCTTGATGAATTTGTTTCAAATGCTGGAATTATAAGGAATGAATGGCCTTTTTGTGGAATTTATCGGGGATATAAACTTGGAAAAGTCGCGGGAATACTGGAATACTGAATACTTTTTACCCCGTTTATACCCCGATAAATTCCACAAAAAGGCCATTCATTCCTATATACATGACATAACTCATTTATCTCAGGTGACAATGTCTGTTCGTGATCACATATCGCACAACTATGGCTCAGAATTATCAAATGCCACATTTACAGTGAAACCTCTCTAAACCGGACACCCTGGGAACCTCCCAGGGTGTCCGGTTTAGAGAGGTTTCATTGTAACTGTTAACTGAATATGTCAGGGGGTGGGAGTGGGGGCTATTTCACTGAGGGAGTTAGCCCCCTTCTTCCACTGCCACATTTTGTTTAATAGCCAAAAGTTAGTTCGTCAGCAGAAAAAACATGGAACTGACAGTAGACCACAACGCCCGTAACTGTTTCATATCACAGTCCTTTATCTATTCACCATCACATAATACTTAAAGAAAACGACTCTGCGATTGTAGGTCATCCGAAGCCATGGCTAGTATAACCAATAAACCTACACCAAAACGGTAACACATGGATGAATGTCCAATGTCGTTATTCTCATTGCGGAAAATTACTTCCCAAAAATAAGTGATCTTGCGTACGTGTGTCTATTGATTTCTGTGTTCATTGTCTTCCGTTAACTATCCGTTTAGCTCGCCCAATTTGCACAAACATTAATGTGAGACGGCATGTTCCAGAAGTAAATACACTGTACTCCTGGAGGTTGTACTTTCGGTGTCTGCAGTCTGGAATTACAATGCCGGGTGTACAAGTACATATGCGACAGGCCATGCGATTTTGTACCTAAGGACATCTGCGTAATTTCATTAAATTCTTTTACAAAATTTACAATATTTTTCATAAATAAAGTGAAAAGTTGACGAAATTTTCAGAGTGTATGCAGAATATAATTCCGCATGTACTCTGAAAATTGTGTCAACTTTTCACGCCATTTACGGAAAATTTTGTAAATTTTGTAAATGTATTTCATGAAATTACGCAAATTTCCAAAGGCATGTCTTTAATGTGAGACTTCGTCTTCCCGAACCGAAGTAAATACAATGTACTTCTGAAGGTTGTGCTTTCGGTGACTGCAGTCTGGAATTACCATGCTGGGTGTACAAGTACATATGCGACAGGCCATGCGATTTTGTACCTAAGTTTAGATGTGCGATTTTCATGAAACTATGCGACAGGCCATGCGATTTTGTACCTACGAAGATGTGCGATTTTCATGAAACATATCTGTGGCTGAGACTGGAGAAATTGGCGTGTGGGTTTTGCGACCAGTGCAGATCCAGATCAGTCTGTGCATCCGCACAGTCTGATCAGGATCTGCGCTGTTCGCCATTCCATCAGTAAAACACCCGCCATGCTTATAGCAAACAATGTAGATTGTTATCAGGCTACATGCGTGTGCTATTTGATCAGGAGGTACACTGGTCACAAATCCCATAAGCCATATTTTTCCATTCACAGTCACATTTACAGAAACTATTATTCCGCATTGCTCCGAACCTTTTCGAACGGTTGACGTCCTTTACAGAAATATTGTACCACTGGTAGTAAATGCCACCAGCCCCATTTCTGTAGTCACAGCCACGTTATTCAGAAATAAATTCAGCTTCGATCTTTCTCGCGTAGAAAATATGAATTTGAACAAATGTCCAGTAAATGACGTTGACACTTTTAAAAATAAAGTAGACACAAACTTTCTAGGTATATTTACAATAAATGTCCGGCACCTTTACAAAACGTAACCATTCGAATGGACATCTGTAGCCTATTTCACCAACATTGCCAAGTATACTTTTCTAGCAAAGTATACTTTGAGGGAGAAATTTTCAATTTAAGGAGAAATTTATTAATTTTTATTATACTGAATTTATTACATTATCACAGCCATTTGGCTGTGATAATGTAATAAATTCAGTATAATAATTCTGCATATTTTTAATCATCAAATATATGCTCGTTAGTTCTGTATGAAATAATGCATTTCCGGAAAAGTAAATGATTACTCCCTCAAAGTATACTTTGCTAGAAAAGTATACGTTGCAATGTTGGTGAAATTGGCTACAGATGAAGCCTCTTTTGATTGTTCGTTTCTTTTCAGAATGTGATATCCGCATAACCAGCACGGGCGGCTCCAACGGAACCCTCGAATCCCCGGGGTACCCATCGAATTTCCCGCAAAACACCACGTGCCGCTTCTACTTGGATGGCGAAATGAATGGCGGCAGATTGGAGAAGGTCAAGGTCAAATTCAAGGACTTCTTTATCTCAGGACATTTAGAAAAGTAAGGAGTATTGTGATATCGGCAATTAAGATAAGTAAGGAGTAGTGTGATATCGGCAATTAAGATAAGGGTCTAATCACGTTTCAAAGTAAATCGTTATAATGTGAAGTATAATTACCTGGTATGGGACATTTTGCTTATTACTTTATTCTTATCTTCTAACTTCACAAACATAGCGTTCTCAGTGGCATAGCAAAGGGTTGCCAGGGGTGCGAGCCCACCCCCTATAATTCGGTTAGTTGCGGACAGTAACTCTGTAAAACTTCCGAACGGAAGTTTTACAGAGTTACTGCCCGCAACACTAATAGGGTCAGGTGTTTATATTTTCTTTCTCAAGGAAATAACTACACTATATCTGAAAATGATAGCTTGACTTATAATCACTAAAATTGAGGTAATTGAAAGGAGAAATCAATATAGTTTTCCGTGGAATCCACACTTCGCACACTCCAAATAATATAATTTCAAACATACAATTGGCGTTCACAGTGTATTAACGTAATGTATGAAACATCATAATACACGAGTGTAATAAATATGCAAATTAGTCCGCTACAGAAAACATGATAGATGACCAGTAAAGATTCGATGTATAATAATTTGCTTATGTAATACATATATAACATTTGTGTTGAATTAATGGATATTTATTAAACTCGTTGCCTGACTTCATAAGAAATATTATAAATATCATATTAAATCACCACTCACGCAAAATCCTCTATATAGTATTGGCTCTGGAATCACATGTACATCCCTTATCGCATCGTCGGGTTTCACCGATTGTGATTTCGAAACAATGCAATCTGTTTTTTCGAAAGTCACTTCGAAAGTTTGGAGCGCATGTGGAATTCAATTTCTGCGATATGATAAGGGAGGTAATACCATATTTATATAACCGGTCGGTATATTCGCTGAATTCCTTGTATTCTTTATGGATAGTATCCACTAGATCCGTAAATGCATAGCCCGCAATAGCGTCTGCTCACTGAAAAGTATACAGTTGGATATCTTCAATGTTCTGCTCTTTGAACGATGAATTCAGTTGATCAGCAGAAAGTAATACTCCTCCCCATTTGATATGAGATTTATGACACACGTCAGCAATTTTATTCTAGATGATCGGTACATAAAGTGTACCGAATGGAAAATGTTCACACCCTTTGTATAGAGACCAACTTAGATTGTCTGTTTGACGTCACATTTTGCTTTGTGTCTCATTGTTTTCATTACATATAAATACATGTCCGCAACGTGACTTGAAACCAACAAACTCCGCAAATCCTTACGCCGATGAAGCCCATGAACTATTTCTAATGAAAGTTACTCCTAATGCTGCAAGTTCGGTATCCTATTCATAATACTGGGGGCCGTTTCACTAAGCTTTGTACGAATAAAATGTTCGTAAGTGCAGAATTATGAGTCTGTACATTTCACATTAACACTGTTTTCTTGTAAACAATTATTGGATTTACATTTATTGAGCATAGGCTGCATATGCAGCCTATGCTCAATAAATGTAAATTCATAAATTGAAATTTCCAGACGATTCTAAATTTGCACTTACGAACATTTTAGTCGTACGAAGCTTAGTGAAACAGGCCCCTGATGTATACGGTAAAGTCACGGTGTCTCCTCAGATCATGTCTCAGATATTCAATGCATGTGGCTGTGACTGGAGCAATGGTGCTTATGGGATATGTGACTGACCAGTGAAGCTTTTAATAAAATATCACACTCCTGTAGACTGATACGATATATTGCTGGTTGGAATCATGACGGGCGATTCATTGATGGATTGGCGAATAGTGCAGATCCTGATCAGACTGCGCGGATGCGCAGGCTGATCTGGATCTACGCTGGTCGCAACATCCATATGCCCAATTTCTCCAGTGACAGCCACATATGAGACAAGCCATTTGATTTTGTACCTAAGACGATGTACACTTTTTCATGAAAAATATTTAGAGAAACTGTAATATTGTTTTGTAAATTATGTCTAAAGTTGACGAAATGTTCATAGCAAATGCGGAACTCATCAACGTTCGCTTCATGAGCTGCATGGCCTGTATCACCGAATCGCATCCTTTCTTGTGATCGAAAACTTGAAACTTTAATTATTTCAGTATTACACTTTTTATTAATCGCAATTGTTTTTTTTTCATGTGAAGCATATGTACATTTGGCTTCAGAAATACGATACAATTTAAAATATTTACTTTATCTGTTCGATCGCTTATCTTAGACCCAATGCCTTTAACACATGAATAATTGATGTTTCCAGTTCGTACCGTTACTCTCCACAACATTGCAGTTGTACGCGCGGTTATCTGGGCGTGAACTACCAAGGTTACCGACAGAAGGACCAGATAGACGAGAAGTTCTGCGGCAAGCTGTGGCCCCCCGAGTTGGAGAGCACGGACCCCCGTATGATCCTCACCCTCAACACCCACCTGGCCACGCAGGCTAGATTCATCGCTGCTTATAGATTCTTATCAGGTATTCACAACGGTGCGGTAACGTAACGCTGAAAATATTCCCATACAGTCAATAGAATGTATGCATCAAAATATAGCAGATGTACGGTGGCACAGAGGGGACATGGAAATATTTTTTATTTTCGCGTGCGCACGCAATAGGTTTTACGTGCGCACGCGATAGGATTTTGCGTGCGCACGCGATAGCTATTGCGTGCGCACGCAATATGTTTTGCGTGCGCACGCGATTGGGTTTTGCGTGCGCACGCGAAAGTAAAAAATATGTCCATGTCCCCTCTGTGCCACCGTACAGATGTGCTATGTACGATACGGAAATATTTGCAGATCTGTCACGCTATATGTAACGCTGCAAATATTTTCGTACCGTCTGTAGTAGGTATACACCCATAACATATATGCTATGGGCGATACGGAAACATTTCCAGTGCCACAAACCTAAAGCTGCGAATGTTTCCGTACCAACTATGCATAGCCGATATAATACTAACGATACTATATGCTAAGGACGCCAGGGGGCCGTTTCAACCTCGTACGACTAATATGTTCGTAAGTGCAAATTTAGGATCGTCTGGAAATTTCAATTGATGAATTTACATTTATTGAACATAGGCTGAAAACACAGCATATGCTCAATAAATGTAAATCCAATAATTGTTTACAAGAAAACATCGCTAATGTGAAATTTACAGACTATCATAATTTTGCACTTACGAACATTTTAGTCGTACTAAATTTAGTGAAACGGTCCCAGATACGGAAATATTTGCAGCTTAATACTCCTGTACAGTCCATAACTGATATCATGAACAGTTGCAGTGACGTTTCTATAACTAGTAGTCACATACACGGTGTCAGCTGACAGTTTGAAAGATGACATTCACAAGGTGCATGATCATAAGTAAGTATTATTTGATATTTTCCTTAATATGCAACGGATTTTGATAAAATATGGCGCAGCAGACGCGTCTTCATGAGCTGAATTTGGTGGTCTATGGAGTTTGGCACAGACTTCTGTCGTTTTTGCGAAGAATCTATTTCCGTGTCTCCTTCACGGAAATCGATTATTTGCGAAGAATCGATTTCCGTGTCTCTGACACGGAAATCGATTCTTCGCAAAAACGACACACGTTTGGGCGAAAATACAGAGACCACCAAATGCAGCTTAACAAGACGCGTTTGATGCGCCATATTTCATCAAAATCCGTTACATAATAAGGACACTATAGAAGAATACGTACTTTGAATCGGTACTTGTTGTTGTTGTTAGTACCACGTGATCATACACCTTGATTGAAAAACACATACGTAACTAAGTCCGACAAAGAGTTAGCACCACCTGTTACTCAGACTTGCCTTCGTGCAATGGCTGGTTATAAAGTAGTTATTATTATAATACCACTTTATAATTCTTATTCCATGAGTTATCCGCAAGTTTATATTATAGAAAAGAAACATATAAGTTAGTTGGGCTACACATAATATACTCGTTACAAATCTCCCCAATGTTATCATCGTTGTTGCTATCACCATGGCGACACGCACAAACGACCGACATAGACAATTGGATGCGCGTATGACAGTCACATGAGAACAATGAATATTTCATGTACTCTGTCAGGACACGATTCACATGTAATGAGAATATCAATATGTCTGTTTTACACACATATGAGTGTCAGTATTTGGCATTTAGGAATAGGATTGGTTCGGTGAAAAAAAAGAAGGCTAACTTCGGTTAGCCCTCTTTTTTTTCACCGAAACAATCCTATTCCTAAATACCAAGTATGATTAGTTCGGTTTGGAACTTCCATTGACCCCTTTAATTGTTTTTTGGGATTATCACAACTGGGATTATTATGCATTCCTGTCGATATCATAATTGTATTTCCCTATGGCACGTGATATATGGCCAACAAACGTGTCCACTAGTTATGGTGAATGTGTAGTTCTATGTAGCCGGAACTAAGTAGTGTGTCAACATATTAACACTACAGTAACTGTATACACGCGCAGATTTGCTATATGCAACCGTTCAATGATCCGCGCGTGTATATCGGTAGTGTTTGGCTATCGTACGTACCATAGAAATAACGTGAATACAGATGTTCCATGTTAAATCTTGGCTTCACATGAATACAGATGTTCCATGTTAAATCTTGGCTTCACATGAATACAGATGTTCCATGTTAAATATTGGCTTCACATGCATACAGATGTTCCACGTTAAATCTTGGCTTCACATGAATACAGATGTTTCATGTTAATCTTGGCTTCACATAAATACATATGTTTCCCATTTAAAATCCATGTAAAATCTTGGCTTCACATGAATACAGATGTTCCATGTTAAATATTGGCTTCACATGAATACATATGTTCCATGTTAAATCTTGGCTTCACATGAATACAGATGTTCCACGTTAAATCTTGGCTTCACATGAATACAGATGTTCCATGTTAAATCTTGGCTTCACATGAATACATATGTTCCATGTTAAATCTTGGCTTCACATGAATACAGATGTTCCATGTTAAATATTGGCTTCACATGAAATACATTAGTCCATGTTAAATCTTGGCGTCTACATGAATACATATGTTCCACGTTACAAATTCGTTGGCTTCCCATGAATACAGATGTTCCACGTTAAATATTGGCTTCACATGAATACAGATGTTCCATGTTAAATATTGGCTTCACATGAATACAGATGTTCCATGTTAAATATTGGCTTCACATGAATACAGATGTTCCATGGTTAAAGGTTATTGGCTTCCATTCATGAATTCAGATGTTCCATGTTAAATCTTGGCTTCACATGAATACAGATGTTCCATGTTTAAATCTTGGCTTCACATGAATACAAAATATTATGTTCCATGTTAAATGCTTGGGTTCACATGAATGCAGATGTTTACACTGTTAAAATCTTGGTTCACATGAATACAGAAGTTCCATGTTAAATATTGGCTTCACATGAATACAGGTGTTTCCATGTTGTAAATTGTCTTGGCTTCACATGAATACAGGTGAATCCGTGTTAAATCTTGGCTTCACATGCATACAGATGTTCCATGTTAAATCTTGGCTTCACATGAATTATTGGATGTTCATTTTAAATCTTGGCTTCACATGAATTACCAGATGTTCCGTGTTAAATCTTGGCTTCACATGGAATACAGATGTTCCATGGTAAATTCTTGCTTCACATGAATACAGGTGTTCCAATGTGTTAAATCTTGGCTTCACATCAATACAGATGTTCCATGTTAAATATTTGGCTTCACCATCTTGAATTAACAGAATTCTTACGTTTAAATCTGGCTTCACATGAATACAGATGTTCCATGTTAAATCATGGCTTCCAACATTGCATGATACATATGTTTTCCTGTTAAATCTTGCTTCACATGTACCAAATGTTCCAGTTAAATCTTGGCTTCACATGAATACCAGGTTGGTTCCGTGTTAAAATCCTTGCTTCACTGATTAAACCAAGATGTTCCAAATGGCTTTTAAATAAATTGGCTTCCACATGCATACAAAGATGGAAATCCAGTTCCGTTTAAATCTTGGCTTTCACATGATACAGATGTTCCATGTTAAATCTTGGCTTCACATGAATACCAAATATGTTCCAGTTATAAATCTTGGCTTCACATGAATACGATGTTCCATGTTTAAATCTTGGCTTCACATTGAATACAATGTTCCATGTTAAATCGTTGGGCTTCACATGCAATACAGAGTTCCATGTTAAAATCTTGGCTTTCACCTGCATACATATGTTCCATGTTAAATCTTGGCTTCACATGAATACAGGTGTTCCATGTTAAATCTTGGCTTCACATGAATACAGATGTTCCATGTTAAATATTGGCTTCACATGCATACAGATGTTCCATGTTAAATCTTGGCTTCACATGAATACAGATGTTCCATGTTAAATCTTGGCTTCACATGAATACAGATGTTCCATGTTAAATCTTGGCTTCACATGAATACAGATGTTCCATGTTAAATATTGGCTTCACATGAATACTACATTCCTTGTTAATAATTGGCTTCACATGAATTACAAAATGTTCCATCGTTTAAATATTGGCTTCACATGAATACAGATGTTCCATGTTAAATCTTGGCTTCACATGTAATACAGATGTTTCCATGTTAAATATTGGCTTCACCCATGAATACAGATGTTCCATGTTAAATCTTTGGCTTCACATGCAATACATATGTTCCATGTTAAATCTTGTTCACATGAATACAGATGTTCCAATGGTTAATCTTGTTCACATGAATACAGATGTTCCATGTTAAATCTTGGCTTCACATGAATAACAGGATGTTGCCACGTTAAATCATTGGCTTCACATGGAATACAGATGTTCCACGTTAAATTTGGCTTCATTTTCATGAATTACAGATGTTCATGTTAATCTTGGCTTCACATGCATACAGATGTTCCATGTTAAATATTGGCTTCACATGAATACAGATGTTCCAGGTTAAATATGGCTTCACATGAATACAGATGTTCCATGTTAAATATTGGCTTCACATGAATACAGATGTTCCATGTTAAATCTTGGCTTCACATGAATACAGATGTTCCATGTTAAATATTGGCTTCACATGCATACAGATGTTCCATGTTAAATATTGGCTTCACATGAATGCAGATGTTCCATGTTAAATCTTGGGTTCACATGAATACAGATGTTCCATGTTAAATATTGGCTTCACATGCAATTACAGGATGTTTCCATGTTAAATCTTGGCTTCACATGAATACAAGGTGTTCCAATGTTAAAATCTTGGCTTCACATGCCATACAGTGTTCCATGTTAAATCTTGGCTTCAACATGATACATAAGTTCCAATTAAATAAATTGGCTTCACACGAATACAGATGTTCCATGTTAAATCATTGGCTTCACATGAAATACAGATTGTTCCGTGTTAAATATTGGCTTCACTGAATACAGATGTTCCATGTTAAATCTTGGCTTCACATGAATACATGATTGGTTCACATGTGTTAAAATATTGGCTTACATGAATACAGATGTTCCATGTTTATTATTGGCTTCACATGGATACAGATGTTCCATTTAAATTCTCTTCACATGATTAAATTACATGATGTTCCATGTTAAATATGCTTCACATGCATTACAGAAATGTCTTGTTAAATATTGGCTTCACATGCACAGATTCCATGTTAAATCATGCTTTACATTGCATACAGATGTTCCATTAAATTATTGGCTTAAAGAAATACGATGTTCCATGTTAAATCGTGGCTTCACATGAATTCAGATGATCCATGTTAAATCTTGGCTTGACATGCATACAGATGTTCCACGTTAAATCTTGGCTTCACATGAATATATATGTTCTATGTTAAATCTTGGCTTTACATGCATACAGATGTTCCATGTTAAATATTGGCTTCACATGCATACAGATGTTCCATGTTAAATCTTGGCTTCACATGAATTCAGATGTTCCATGTTAAAGCTTGGCTTGACATGCATACAGATGTTCCACGTTAAATCTTGGCTTCACATGAATATATATGTTCTATGTTAAATCTTGGCTTTACATGCATACAGATGTTCCATGTTAAATATTGGCTTCACATGCATACAGATGTTCCATGTTAAATCTTGGCTTCACATGAATTCAGATGTTCCATGTTAAATCTTGGCTTGACATGCATACAGATGTTCCACGTTAAATCTTGGCTTCACATGAATACAGATGTTCCATGTTAAATCTTGGCTTCCCATGAATATATATGTTCTATGTTAAATCTTGGCTTTACATGCATACGATGATCCAAATGTTAAATCTGTTAAACTTCGGACATGATTGGAATACATAGTTCCATGTTAAATCTTGGCTTCACATGAATACAGATGATCCATGTTAAATATTGCTCACATGAATACATATGTTCCATGTTAAATCTTGGCTTCACATAAATTCAGATGTTCCATGTAAATCTTGGCTTCACATGAATACATATGTTACATGTAAAATCTTGGCTTCACATGAAACAGAAATTGCTCCATGTTAAATCTTCCTTCACATGCATCATATGTTTCATGTTAAATCTGGCTTCACATGCATACAGATTGTTCCATGTTAAATACTTGGCTTCACAGAAAGTTACAGAAATTTTCCATGGTTAAATCTTGGCTTCACATGAATACAGATAAATTCCATGTTAAATATTGGCTTCACATGAAATTACCATATGTTCCATGTTAAATCTTGGCTCACATAAATTACAGATGTATCCATGATAAATCTTGGCTTCACATAAAAACATATGTTGCTTGTAAAATCTTGGCTTCACATAAAATTACATATGTTCCATGTTTAAATCTTGGCTTCACATGAATTACAGAGTTCCATGTTAAATCTTGGCTTCACAAATTAAAACAAGTTCCATGTTAAAATCCTGGCTTCACATGAATACAAAATTGCCATGTTTAAATCTTGGCCTTCACATGCATACAGATTATCCAAGTTAAACAATTGGCTTCCCATGAATACAGAGTTTCCATGTTAAATCTAGGCTTCCACAAAGGCAACAGATGTTCCCCCAAATTGTTTAAATATTCAAATTTGGCTTCAACCAATGAAATTACCAGAATTTTCCATGTTAAATCTTGGCTTCACAATGAATAACAGAAATTTCCATGTTAAATATTGGCTTCACCAAATTGAAATTAACAAATTATGTTCATTGTTTAAATCTTGGCTTCACCAATAAATACAGATGTTTCCAAATGGGTTATCTGCCTACACATAAATACATATGTTGCAATGTTAAATTCATTTGGCTTCACATAAATACATATGATCCATGTTAAATCTTGGCTCGACAAATTGGAAATACAGAAATGGATTCCATGTTAAATTCTTTGCTTCACATAAATACAAGATGTTTCCATTAAATCCTGGCTCACATGAATACAAATGTTGCATGTTAAATCTTGGCTTCACATGCATACAGATGTTCCATGTTAAACATTGGCTTCACATGAATACAGATGTTCCATGTTAAATCTTGGCTTCACATGAATACAGATGTTCCATGTTAAATCTTGCCTTCACATGCGCACACAATGCTAGTTGCGAAGGTAACTCTTGCAATCTACTCCCGTACCGTCCGTAGCTAGCTACGGACGGTACGGGAGAAGATTGCAAGAGTTACCTTCGCAACTAACACAATGCCTGCTCTCTGCACCATAAATGTCAGTTTGGATAAGAACGGACATAAATACATAATCACATAGTAATGTATATATTTATTCCTAATAGCTAAGTAAACTACATGTATTATGTTGTTGCATGCATATACTACATGTACATGTAATAACATAAAACACAAGCATTGTTTTTGGTAGTCCAGTAATTATCAGCATATCACTCAACTGCATATGGCGATGAATGTCTGTTAATGACGGTTAATGACCGGAATATGTTAGGTGCGTTGTTATGAATCCGACATGTGAAATATATGTAAAATATAATTATTGAGGTTATTTGTAAATACGTATATACTCGTATATGGCATGCCAGTTTGTTTCGTTTTCTTGTAATTACTGCATGCATTAACACTTACTTATTTTCTATAAATGACACATTCACTATAATATATTGACAATTATGTTGATATATGGTTTACTAGCAAAAATATCAATTTTAAAGTAGGATTTAACTACGTTTGACAAACATGAGGTTATACCGTCAATAGTAAATAGCGCACTTTGACTGTATTCAACAATTACAGATAGCGTTTTAATTAATACCAAATCTAGATACGAATGCCAAGATGCAGTAATACAAATATGTGTCTGTGACTGAACAAATGGGGCCTATGGGATTTGTGACCAGTTTAGCTCCTGACCAAATATCATTCTCATGTATCCTGAATCGAATAACGATATATACAGCGTATTAGAAGCATGACGGTGTTTCATACATATAATGGTGAACAGTGCCGATTCAGATAAGACTATGTGGATGCACGGGCTGATTTTGATCTACACTTGTCACAAAACCTATAAGCCACATTGCTCTAGTCACAGTCACATATATGAAGTAAATGTATTTATCATGCGCCCAAACTGACCGATGCACATGGGGTGTCTGCAATCCAGTGGCCGTTTCACTAAACTTCGTACGACTAAAATGTTCGTAAGTGCAAACTTATGATAGTCTGTAAATTTCACATTAACAATGTTTTCTTGTAAACAATTATTGGATTTACGTGTATTGAACAAGGGCTGCATAATGTTCAATAAATGTAAATACATCAATTGAAATTTCCAGACGATCCTGAATTTGCACTTACGAACATTTCAGCAGTACGAAATTTAGTGAAACGGTCCCCTGGTAATGTTATATAGCCTTTATTCAGTATTATGTACTAGGTCATATTACAATGTACTTGCCTTATGATAAACCTTTCAGAAATACAATGTATCGACATTTGCACAAAACTTTCAATTCCTGATAAGAATACATGTAGCTGCAGAAGTATATGTTTCCATTCATGTGGTATTTCTGTCACATCGAATGTCCGTAATATGTTCGTATCGTTTACCTGCGAAATTCGCAGACATACTATCGTCTATATAAACCAATCAATGCCGTTGAATGAAGACGCGAACACTTAGTTTGACGCCACGGCTATCTTAGTGAACACGTAGGACAGTATGTGGAGAGCATACTGAATGTGTGAACCTGTCGTAAATGTGCTTAATCCTTGCAATGCTGAATTTATTTCTGACGTCTGCTGAATATTTTTCATTTTTCTCATCAAAAACTTGGTTTGGCAGCACATTAGAATCATTTCCAATGGAAATGATTCTAAAATGCTGTCAAACCGTGTTTTTGCTGAGAGAAAAGACAAAATATGAATCATCAGCAGATGACTATTATCGGTTCCCGCATTCTAAGGGTTAATGACTTCAAACGGCAATGCCCGTGTCTGTAGGATCCGTGACTTTTATTGCAGACCACACCACATTCCCGACAGTGGGCTATCCCGTGAAAGGAAAGTCTCGTTTTCGTTGTTTTTTCATACTATACAGCCATAATACTTCACAAAATGACATTGAATGTCCAGAATCATGTAGATCTATATGTGTTATTTATTAATCTTCTTGTGATGTATCTTTGTTTTGCCTGTGTTGCTATTGCTTTAGTATACATTATTTCCTTAGTATTCGGTTTGCTACAATATGACATTCAGTTATGTTAGAAGACGAAGTAGCAGTTTGTGCCTTTGTACAAATCCCACTATTTATACATCTAGTACAGCATTATACCTAACGTATTTTATATACATATGGGTTTGTTTTAAATGTGCACGTTGCCAGACAATCGACTAGTAATATTACTCTGGCAGTACAACGAACGACGTATTTGAAGTATTATGGTTGTTTTGTAGTGTTGTATTGTCCATTTTCTTATTAAGAGTTTAGTTTCTAGATGTGATACCTGTCGCATAGAACGCAAATAAGTTTTATGTGAATTTAATGTTACAATTATCTGAGATACAAACAGCGAACTTGACCTTAGAACATTTGTCAGTTCGTGGTATTAGAAACACGTTAATGACTTCAATGGCTAGGTGTTGTTATTTAGCTTCCAGTGCGGTGATAATACCTAGGTGTATGATCACGTAGTACTAACAACAACAACAATTACCGATTCAAAGTACGTATTCTGTTATAGTGTCCTTATTACGTAACGGATTTTGATGAAATATGGCGCATCAAACGCGTCTTGTTAAGCTGCATTTGGTGGTCTCTGTATTTTCGCACAAACTTCTATCGTTTTTGCGAAGAATCGATTTCCGTGTCTCCGACACGGAAATAGATTCTTCGCAAAAACGACATAAGTCTGTACCAAACTCCCTGGACGACCAAATGCAGCTCATGAAGACACGTTTGCCTCGCCATATTTCATCAAAATCCGTTAAATATTAAGGAAAATATCAAATAATACTTACTTTGGAGTGGGCGACGTTGTTGTTGTTGTAACCACGTGAGCATGCACATTGAATACGGTAATACAGATTGTTGAACAATGTCACATGCTGTTACTTAATGGCGTCAGTGTGATGAATTGTCAACAAGTCCGCCTTTTTTAAAATGCAAACAATAATACTACACTTGCTCATTTCATCTCACGAAATGTTACCGAGTGCATAGTAAACAGGGCCCAGTTGTTCAAAACCTCTGTTAGCTTAACAGACTGTTAAATCCTTAACACCATTAAGGATTTAACAATCTGTTAAGTTACCAGAGGCTTTGAGCAACCGGGCCCATGCTAGTACCTCTGGATATCAAGTTTACCAGGCTCTTCTCGTTTTTATGGATCTTTCAGTCCGTAAACTTGATATGAACAATACTAGCCCCGTATGCCGTATGTATATTCCAGACAATAAGAATAACTAACTTGCACATGTATTTGACATGGAATATGCAGGTTTCGATAATGCGGCACACTTGCTCAAATTTAGCATTTATAATAACAGGCTTCACCGTCATCCGACAGTGCTTAGTTTTACTTGTACAAATGTTTTAAAATGAATGTTGAAGCACATTATCATATGCTGAATATATAAGTGTATACTGTAGTATGTATGTATATGTGCTACACAAATGTTGGTTATAAAACGCACGCATGGTCACGCAACAAATGCACTTTATTGATGTTTTATGTTAAGTTTTCAAACTTCGTTAAAACATACATGTTGTTTTCCTTTGTTTGCTTTATGTGTCTTATCTGAGTGCCCTCTTATAAAGTTTTGTGCTAACATGTGCCGCCATATAATTGTAACTTCCACCGGATTCCATGAATAATTCATAATTCAATGTAGATAGGAGGCGGAACAACACATTCCATAGATGTTATTGGACAAATATGTGACTGTGACAGGAAAATGGGGCTTATGGGATTTGCGACCAGTGTAGATCCAGATCAGACTGTGCATCCGCACAGTCTGATCAGGATCCGCACTGTTCGATATTCCATCAATGAAACACCCGTAATGCTTATAACAAGCAATATACGTAGATCGTTATCAGGCTAAAGGAGTGTGCTACATCGTACATGTATGGGAATATAAGCTACCATTTCTCCAGTGAAAGCCACATATACGGGTGTAAGTCATTGTCCTCATGTACTATAGTTGGTATAAACGGGAGAAAGCCGCTGCTGCGAACGCATACAGTGGGGTCAGCGTGTAAGTGCACACACGAACGAACACGACAGGTTGGTTCCAACCTGTCGTGTTCGTTCGTGTGTGCACTTACACGCTGACCACACTGTACGTGTATTCCAGAATCATTCGTACATCATCATATTCATGGTAATGTTACATATACATATGCTTACCTTTGCAGAGTATCAATTGATTATACAGACATGAATACTGTTAATCCAAAACACTGCCCACTTAACCCCTACAACGCTGAATTAATGTTGTCGTCTAATGTATATTTTCTATATTCCATTTTTCCGATGGAAATGATCTAAAGTGTTGTCGAACCATGCTTATATTGAGAAAGAAAACAACTGAAAATGACACATTTTGTTCTCCGAATTCTAAAGGTTCAGTGTTAATTCTGAAACAGCTGATTTAATTTCAAATTATGAGTACGTTGATCCTAACATATCTATATTTGTAGGATCTTACATGGGTGGTGCTTTACTATAGTATTTATAACGTACACGCGGTTCCAGTTATATCATTGTTTTAAACGTATATGTCCACTCAGTAAGCACAAAATCTTCATTTATATCAGAGACATCATCTGAGACACACACTGGCAAAATAAACATTCATTCACCATTACACCACGTATTGATTGGCAATAGTATACATTGTATATAAGACGTAAATTTCCAAACTGATATCAGGAGCGATAACCGTGTTTCCTTAAAATGTTAACGGACATTACTATTTATTATCTGTATTTATTTTTTGATGTGCAATGAACATACTTTATGATCTGTCGAACATATTATTTTTTTCAGGTGACGCATTTAATTAATATAAATAATTAAAACATATCATGCCTCATTTGCATATGAAAATAGCCTGATACCACCGCGAGTCACTATCAGTAAAATAAATATTACTAAATGATTATATCTGGAAAACGGGCATTTTCGAACTGGTAGAATAGTGACACAATTATACACTTATTTAATTCCTATACAAACATTTTGTGCTAATTGAGTGGGCATGTACCTTTAATCAGAAAAGATGCTACATGTATATGTCTATTTTCATACCAAACCAGTCAACTTCTTTAATAAATGTCATGCACACATGTTTAACTAATTCTGTAACTGTTTTATTTTCATTTACATATGTATTGCACTAGTGTATTGTGATTCTAGCCCTTCGAAAGCGGGAAACGAAAATTGTCGTCTTCTTTTCTTTTATATTTTGTCTTCTTTCTCAATAAAATACATTAACATCAAATGACAAAATAATTCAGCATTCTAATGGTTAACCCTTTGAACCCAAAAGCCCGCTATAGCGGTTTATGCAAACAGTGCAGATCCAGATGAGCCGGCTCGTAACGAGCCGTCTCATCAGGATCTGCACTTTTTGAAAGTAATTTTCATATTTTTGAGAACAAAAACACTCCCTTTTCATAAATGGACTAGTCTGAAAACCACTTTGTGACAGTTGGATTGGTTGCAAAATTAGCATATCAAAATCCATTCCAGTTACTTAGGGGTGAAATGGTTAATACACCGTGTTATTACGCTGCGAAATATCATTTAATGCAATAAATGCACATATATTATTACAGATTACGCCGTGCCGGGGAAGCCGATAGAGGAAGGCAAATGCAGCTTCCTGTACGAGAGCAAGACGCGGAGGAGCGGCACGTTCAACTCGCCACGTCACCCAGACAACTACCCGTCAAACCAGGAATGTGTTTACATATTCCGACCCGCATCGAAGGACGAGAAACTCCTTATATCATTCGACATATTTTCATTTAGTCCAGAATCAAGAAACGATCCTATGTAAGTTATACATATTTCTGGTCGTTGAAGTGTTTCCTATTTAACATATCATTTGGAAACTGTAATTGTATTTTGACGTTTAAGCCAAACGTGATCATTTGATATGCGTATACACTGTTCACATACTTGCATATAGGCCCGTACGCAGGAATTGTTTTAGGTCGGTGCGTTATCGACGGCGTGAAGGGCTAAACATTGTTTTTTTCACATCCATGGACAGACCTCGGCAGATTAACCCTTTCACACCTAAGTAACTGCAATGGATTTTAATTTATTAATTTTGCAACCAATCTAAATCATCACAAAATGATTTTCAGACCAGTTCATTTATGAACATGGGGTGTCTTTGTTCTCAAAATTATGAAAATTAATTACAAAAAGTGCAGATCCTGATGAGACGGCTCGTTACGAGCAGGCTCATCTGGATCTACGCTGTTTGCCAATATCACTAAACAGGCCTGCGGGTTAAGAGTGAAATGGTTAAGGGGGTGCGTACGCACCCGTCGCACCCCCTCTGCATACGGGCCTGACATATACATGTACTTGCATATAATACATTTGTAGTTGAGTTTCAAGTGCGAATACTTAACCCTTACAATACTGAATTAAATGTTGTCGTCTGTTGTTATTTTTCATATTCCAATTTTTCTCATCAAAAACATGGTTTGACAGCACTTGAGAATCATTTCCAATGGAAATGATTCTCAAGTGCTGTCAAACCATGTTTTATTGAGAAAGAATGCTCAATATAAAAACAACAGCAGACGATAATTTTCGTTCCAAGCATTATAAGAGTTAACTCACAAGTGCCAGAAAAAATCACATGGTGACCTAGGGTCATATATAAATTACTTACTTGTACTATTAACGATACTGACAATGTGACATTGTGACCTGTGGGTTGACTATTATATACATGATATCGACAACCGGTGCACCGAGCTGTCTGATCAGAGCCGACGACTTCCACCAATGAGCCGGTGATTTAGCTGCATTTAAGTAGTAGTTATAGTTCACATATTGAATTTTAAAAATAAATTAATTTCGTAGCGAGCGGTAGCGACCGAGAAACTAATTTGTTAAAAATTCAATATAGGAACTATAACTAACTTATTGTTTGCCACGCCCCATCGCGTGCTCATGTTATGTTTGAACGGAGCGCCGCCCCCTTCACGCATGTAAATCCCGATACTATTACATGATTGGCGGTTTTACAACGAATGGATCATTTACACGCGGTGACATGATGCGCGTCACAGGATATTACGTCAACAAGGCGGATCCTCTAGTTCTAAATATAGCTTTGAAAGTATAGTATTTGAAAGTATATTAATGGATATTGACGAAAGCGTCGCAATATGCGACTAATTGAGACGAAATGATGTGCTTTAATTTGTCGAGAAGCTAGGGCAAACAATAACAGTTAATAATGCAAGACGTGGACAACCAGTTCGTGGTCTGATCCGGTCAGAGTCTACAACTACAGTGGGGTCAGCGTGTAAGTGCACACACGAACGAACACGACAGGTTGGTTTCAACCTGTCGTGTTCGTTCGTGTGTGCACTTACACGCTGACCCCACTGTACAACCTACACCAATGACCCTGCATCTTTCAGGTGCCTGACCACTGACTTCCTGGAGCTGTATGAGGTGGCGTTGGACGGCCGGGGAGCTGACCGATACTACCCCGTGGACAGGTACTGCGGTCAGGTGTTCCCGGCGCCCATACTTGCCCACAAGGAGACGAAGATCAAGTTCCAGTCATACCACAACAGCAGCAACCTGGGCTTCAAGGCCCGATACGAGTTCCTCACCAAACAACAGCTGCATACAGGTTGGTTTTCATTTTCGTCTAAACATAAGAATGTGGTATTGCCTAGACGGTATGGCACTGGACTTCAATGCCGCTTGTCTTTCAGGTGAGACTTGAAACCGAGGTCGTAAATGACATTAGCTGTTGCTGGGACGTTAAACCAATCTTAACGCTAATTATTTCCCTTTGCAAATCTATTTATAGAGATCCGGTCTTATGCTGTATTTCAGTGTTTATTTCTTACTCAATATCAGAAAAGATGAATTTTGCAAACATAGTAGACCCAAATCAGACTGAACCTATTTACAGCCTGATCTGGGTCTACACTGATGGCACTTACAATTAATAAGTGTGAACATAAGAATCAAATAAAGCAGTTCTGGATCAGACTGTGCAGATATGTAGAATAACCTTGATCAACACTAGTCGAAAACTAGTGCTGGCATGTTTTTACTGAATTGTATATAAATCAGGGCCCGGTTGCTCAAAACCTCTGTTAGCTTAACTGACTGTTAAATCCTTAGCAATGGTAAGGATTTAACAGTCTGTTAAGCTAACAGAAGCTTTGAGCAACCGGGCCCTGATACGTACACTAGAACACGGCTAGTCATTGTTGAATATAACGAGTTTCATTTCATTTACTATTTAACCCTTTCCCTGTTTTGCGATATTTCGACTCATCCAAATCCAAAACATCTGAATAAAAGAATCAAATGCTGGGTCAAATGATGGTTAAATTATCTGATAGAGTAGAAAACATTGTGGGAAAAGGAGAAATTACTTGTTACAAGCAATTTCTCCTTTTCCCACAATGTTTTCAAAAGACATCTTCTGCAGAGGCGTGAAAAGTCGTCTCTATCAGGGAAAGGGCTAAAGATTGTAATTGCATTCATGAATGAATTGGAATCTACGATGCTCTCAAAACAAAAAATGGACAATTAGATGTTTCTGGGAGTATATAAATACGTGGTTATAACAACAACAACAGTGGCTGAAAGTGTTGAAATCTTGCCCACTCCAAAGTAAGTATTATTTGATATTTCCCTTACTATGGAACGGATTTTGATGAAATATGGCGCAGCAAACGCGTCTTCATGCGCTGTATTTGGTCGTCCAGGGAATTCGGCATAGACTTATGTCGTTTCTGCGAAGAAAAAACGACATAAGTTTGGGCCAAAGTACAGAGACCACCAAAATGCAGCTTAACAAGACGCGTTTGATGCGCCATATTTCATAAAAATCCGTTACGTAATAAGTACAATACCAAAGAATACGTACTTTGAATCGGATGGATTCTGGAAGTTTCAGTACTTGTTGTTGTTGTTAGTACCACGTGATCATACACCTTGTGCATGGCACATTTATATGTGTTGCTTGTGTCGTTTCAGATTGCAGTAAGATCATCCGTAGTGATGGAACAGGTGGGCTCATAAAAAGCCCCAACTATCCACTGAAGTATAAAAGCTACACATTTTGCGAGTGGAAAATATTCGCAAGTAAACGAGGGAACAAGATTCTACTCCAGCTAGAAACATTTAAGACAGAAGGGCAAATGCCAGGCGGTGAAGGTATGTTGTTAACTGTGGCCTGATAGCGATCTGTATTGCTTGTTAGAAGCATGACGGGTGTTTCATTGATGGAATCCTTTAAGCCCCATCTCTCCATTCACAGCCACAAATGAGACACACAATATTTTCGGTAAATGGCGTCAAAAGTTGACAACTTGTACATGCCGCATTTGTCAATCTTTGACTTAATTTATGAAAAAGATTACGCAGATATCCGAAGGTACAAAATCCCACGTCTCATTAATGTAGTCTTCCGAGTGTCCTTTCACAGTCCTCCATCCGCAATCGTCTTAATGGACATGAAAAAGACAACACACACATTGACCCAGTGCTGTTGTTGCTATGTTACAGGCAGCGGCTGCAAGAACGCAGTGCTCCGTATCCAGAATGGTGAGAAGATGCAGGACATGTGTGGGACGCTGGACGAACAGGAGATTCTCAAGGAGGCGTTTATATCGTCGGGCGACTCCCAGTACATCAGGTGGGTGTTTAGCATCCAGGCATGGCTTAGGATTAACGTGCCATACGGTCGTATCCAGAAGGGTGTTTAAAAGCATGGTATATTGACGCGTCATAAAGTATCCACGTATCGATGTTATTCACTTCCTCTTGTGTCAATGTCCACACCCACTTATCCACTTAT
Source organism: Conchocele bisecta (assembly GCA_029237695.1). Lineage (NCBI taxonomy): Eukaryota > Metazoa > Mollusca > Bivalvia > Lucinida > Thyasiridae > Conchocele > Conchocele bisecta. Next base: position 183,483,074 of record CM055265.1, on the reverse strand, counting down.
GGTGCGTTCTGTTGTATATTGTTCAAGTAAAAATGTACTTTTTCTGACCGTTGTTTTGTCTATTAAGCATACTCTTAAGATATCCAAAAGTGTGTACGCATCTCCATACATATGGAGATCGAGCACATCTGGGTTGGGATAAGCATCACTTTGAAATAATACAACTCAATTTTACTCTAGTATTTCAACCCTGAACCCTTTTTTCCATTCACGGCACTAACCTACTATTCTATTTATCCCGTCAACACATATACATGGCTTTAAAATGCAAAGAAATAATTCTAGCAACCGCACATATTCATACGCAGTGAGTAGGTCGTATTGACAGGATATCAAAAATTTTTCACGGCACCGTGTTTCACGGCACATACGCACTGTGTTGACGGGATAAAATATGAATAATACATGCATTACACTCTTCTGGCAATCTTCACACGGGCCGGCTGCTGATGGGGGTGGGGTCCATTTGGACGTGCGTGACTGGTGTACATCCTGGTTATGGTGCTGCATTGGTCACGTGTGTCACAGTGTACCTTCGGTCAGCCTGTTCTAAAATGTACTATATTCGATACTTAGTTATGTTGCATGTAAAGTTCTTATATATGTTCTACAGTATGTATACATATACGGACAGCATATATAAACAATTTAACATTTAACAACTGTGACATAATAGTATCCCATAAGCCCCATTTCTTAGTCACATCCACATATCAAGACGATATCATTTAACATGTAATAGTACATTGAACCTTCTCTAAGCCGGACACCCTGGGAGGTTCCCAGGGTGTCCGGCTTAGAGAGATTTCACTGTAAATCAGGCATTTGATCATTCTGAGCCATAGTTGTGTGCTATGGGATCACGAATAGACATTATTATCAGAGATAAATGACCAAGAAACTCATCAAAAATAAGATCACATATACTTCTTGGTGTCGGTTTAACCCTTTGAACCTGAAAGCCCGCTATAGCGGTTTATGCAAACAGTGCAGATCCAGCTGAGCCGGCTCGTAGCGAGCCGTCTCATCAGGATCTGCACTTTTTGCAAGTAATTTTCATATTTCTTAGAACAAAAACACCCCCTTTTCATAAATGGACGAATCTGAAAATCATTTTGTGACCATTGGATTGGTCGGAACATTAGCATATCACAGTCCATTCCAGTTCCTTTGGGTTAAGGAGGTTACATTGTACTTTCATTCCATTTTTGTGCAGTTTCCTCACGTCCAGTCGAGCTCTCGGTGCTAACGGATTCCGGCTTACGTGGACAGAAATACACGACGCCGGTACGTATCTCATTGGCATATATCTGACACTACTGTCTGTTTCACGAAACCTGCCCAAAGTGTACGGCTATATAAACAATGCACAAACAATATATTTTTCGATACAGACAGTAGTAATATAGACAGACAGTGAAACAGACAGTAGTATCAGTACGCCAGTCAATTATGAGCCATATCCAACTTTGCAAATTGCATCAGTATGTCTAAAGGTATTCATTTTATGAACAGAACAGAACATACTTTCATTTGAAGTCCGGCTACCAGGTAACAACATGACTTAAATTGGTAAGCTATGTATGTGGGTAGACATGGTTGGCAACGTTACGTAATTCTCTCAGATATAACTTTGAATGTCGGTTGGTTCATATTTACAATTGCTACATATCACGAGACCACCCACTAGCAAGTAAACTAGATATCTATATACATGCGAATCGGTGATATCGTGGTATATGTTTCACTAGAGATGTGGTTTACATTATATTCTATATGTAATAGTTATAGTTCATATATGTATTGGATTTTTAAGAAATTAATTTATTAAAAATCCAATTGTGAACTATAACGTACGTATTGTTTACCAGCCCAGTCCCGAAGCTTCGCTCCAAACAGTGATTTCGAATAACTATACTAGTATCATGGACTGCTCATAATTCGAGACTCTAACGATATTAAACAACATGCGTAATAAATAATAGAGTACAAACCTTTTTTATTAGTTACATGCAAATATTATCCAATTATCCGTATATATATTGCGTTTACTGGCTTCAAAAGCACGGAGAAATGCAATTGTTTACTTTCAAAACACGCTCGTCTACAAATGGCCGCCTCCAGCGTACCGTGAAAGGTCGCGACCTCTGACCCTATGACGTCATATGCTCTTCCGGTGCAGGTGCCCGGTTGGAAAACACCACAAATTGTGACTGCATAATGTACAATTGCGTTCAGGTGTCACGATACATATTGTTTCGAACTTAAATGATTAGACAAACGATTGCCAACTTGGAAAATATAATTTGCTAGATTAAACAAATTAAACAATATGAAGTTTCAACTTGTTGGTTTTAATACTTTTTTAAAGTGGTAATGTCTATTTTTGGAGTAAGAAATTTCAAACCCTTCTGCATGTGGTACTCGTCCACAATGGGAATAACAAAAACAGAGACCAGATTGCATATATCTGCTGATAAATGGAGGTATTGGACTGATGTGGACGAACTTAAAAGTGACAATTTAAAAAAAAAATAGGATAAGGTGGTGACTGAATGAAAATCCATATTCCTACATTATTAGTGCCTTTCTACCTACTAATATTACGTGACCTCCATTGATAAACATGTAAACAACATACGGGTTCAAGCGAACTAATTTATGTGTAAGTTTTCCTATCGAAATCCGGATTTTAATTGAGGGGGTTAATGGGATTAGTGGAAAACACAAAGTAGTATATAGGGAGTCAAAATGATACCACCTACGGTGGTATCATTTCTCCACCCTATATACTACTCCACCCCCCCCCCCCCCGAAAAACACCGTTTCGTCCAATAGCACAAACTGGTCACCAACACAAAAACGTGACAATTGGTGTCATAAATACATCATGTTATTTTCAATTGAACAGATAAATTTAATAGGTTATAACAAAAATATTATAACAAAATGGATGATAAAATAGAATATAACGAAGATTACGATAAATTCTGTACAATGAACACACTAGCCGGTATCGAATACACGAAATATCAGCGTAATTTATTACGCTACGATAAAAACGTTGCGTTTACAATATTATACCGGCGATTATACCAACTATACAAGAGGCAAATACAATCATTAAGAAGTATAACGCGTATCGGATATAAAACTAATATGTATTATATAAAATTGTTAAGACCCCACGATTTGTTTACGAATCTAAGTTTCTACGATACCGCTTTTACAGATATTAAAAACCAATTATTAGTGAAATCATTAATGATGCAATTTCCTCCTCCAATATAGCTATTCTATCCCTATAAATGTGGTCGCTATGGTAAACAACTGCATGACAACGGCGTTCCTATCCGACCGCTTGAGGTCGATCCAAAAAATAAATTCAGATAGCCAGTTTACATAGAAATATTCATAACCCGTGTAATTGTAACATTGTCGTCTACTTGGTGTGATTACAACATAAATTCGTTCTGTTCAGTAATAATTTTTTCAATTTCTTTATAAGCGATATCGTAGAAATGGTTACACGATTTATAGAAATGTATGGTGGTCAGTGGGTGTCGTAACGTGGCCTAATTTTTTTTTTATGTTCCGTATGGAGGGGCCGTCGGAACAGCTGGGCTGTAAGGTGGAGGAATATCCTGCTGTTGCCTCAAACACGCGAATAAGCATATCACGTCCCGAGACGGTCGAGGAGATTTATTCTCTCGTCGGCCTTTCCTTCCATAACGAGTTTTTTTATATCTTCGTCCGCGAGAATTTGTGGTCGAGCCTTGGACCGGATAGAACCCTTTAACTCCTGATACCTTGACATCTCCTCGACGACCATTTTGAACTCGCTAGCTGATATATCGTTGTCGGCTATCGCTTTTGACACGATAACGTCGATACTGTTTTTCTTAGATCTCGCGAGAACCGCTATTCGATCGTGCTTTCGACTCTTGGCCTCTAGTTTTCGGCTCACGAGTCTGGTCGTCATGCAAAACAGTCCCGCCCCCGCCGCTACAGCACTCAAGGCCGCCGCGACCGTTGCAGCGACAACTGTTGACAATAAAGACACACTCCCCACCCCGCTTATAACGGATGCTGAGGCTAACGCGGTGCTCACCCCCTCTAATATATTGACCGACCGCCTATATTTCTTCGCATAACCCGTCCGCATCTCTCCCTCGTGTTGTAGAATATGTTGTATCTCGACGATCCTGGTCATCCTAAAGGATGCCGGGTCGACCGTCCCCGAAGGTAAGTGTGGATATAGTTTCTCGTCATTCATCATAAATCAAGTTGTATTAACAGTGTAACAATAGTGGAGGAAGCCGATTGGTCGGCAATTTTTGTAACAAAGTTAATAACACTACCTGCCGAAACTTTAATTGTAGTGTCATCATCGAATATAGTAAACCCTGACCTCTGTCCCGCGTGCTTGGTGATGCCAATATTCTGTTCTACACCATTCAGGACGACATTCACTCGGACTTCGGCAGTGGCGTGTCCGCGAAAGTTGATCGAGCAGACCGCCATTCGAAAAATCGTCCCGGACACTGCCATGGTATATCCCTCGTATCTGTTGCTCGCGTTGGAACGGAATGCATATTCGTAGGCCCCCTCGCTTAGTGAACCCCGCTCCTCGGCCCAAACTGTTATGACGTGTCTGCTAGCTTGCAACGTTCTAATTTGTTCAACCGCCCTAGTTAAAATTGTGTGGGACTGTGATACGCCCCACTCCAGCCTTCTCATTGCGGCTTCATCGTATGCCGCGGCCGCGACGGGAACGTCCCGTTCTAAGTTGGAACCACCTGGACCGTATATGCTCATGATTAATATGTATATATATATTAATGTTTAATCGGTTATTTCCAGAACGCTCGAAATCGGGTAATCGTTATTCAACTCTCGCGCTTTATCATCTAGAATAGAAATCTTCAACTCGTGGATGTGTCCCGATTCCAAAACTTTCATCTCCGGGGTTGGGAAGTATAAGGTCAGGGTCTCACCATAGAAACAGTCGCTGGCGTGCACAGTTTTTAATAATGTGCTGGGAGCTCCATCTAACGTGTTGTACGATGTGTTCAATTGATCCAGGGGCTCCCTGAGAGTTTTCGTGAAGACGAAGTCCACCGGGTCGTCGCCGGTGTACTCACCTGGATTAAACCAACCCCTATTGTCGGAGTATGTTTTTGTAAAAACGAGCCGCACAGCCAAATCCTGGGTGATCGTTACCCGGTTGGCGGGTTCGACGGTTAAGGTCGCGAGTCCGGTAACCTTCGAGATTGTGAGGCTGGCTCTACCATCAAGCTCCGACGCAACAAAAGCTTGGAGGGCTCTCGAACTCCAAAGGCAGGGAGGCAGCTTTACACCTGCTTGTCGTTTATCCTTCACGTAGGTGATCCCTTCGCCCTCCCCCACGTTTTTCCACCCGACCGTGAAGGTGATTGATCTGAGGCCTACCCGGCGTTTTCCGCAGCAGTTTTCGATTGACTTTTGAAGTTCACAACTCCCATTTTGAACATTAGTGATAGAAGCAAACATAATAAATATCTTTCAATGGATACCCAAGCATTTAGCTTTAACTCTAATGCAAAGTACGCGGTCGGAGGTAAATACACACAAAAAGACGTTGTTGACCACCTTGTACACCCAACTGTAACAGTTAGACCGAAAAGTGGCTTTACCACCAATTCTCCTAACGTATTTGAGAAATATGTAGTTCCAAAGACTACTAGTCAAGATGTAATATTAAGCTGGGATTTTTCCCATATGAACTTCTGGCAGCTAAATTTCAAAAATGTCATGCTCCGAAGTGTCTACAACTTTCACGTGTATTACACAATTAGGAGGATTCTCAAAGAACTACGTATTCCACTACCTCAAGACGATGGCTGGGATCCCATTTCCAGCACATACGACCGTAAGGCGTTCGAAAGATTGTGTAGCGAATTTGGGGTATCAAAAGACACCGACTGGAGACAGAAAGTATACACCCCAACCAACAGTTTAGGGCTAGTTCACCTTAAAGGCTTAGTTAGTGGGGAGCGTCTGGATAAAGTTCCAGTATATTTCTCAGGGCTATGGAGCGCTCGCGGGGCTACCCCACCACCAGTTAGAAAAATGGCAACATGGACTAAATATAATTATAAGTTGAATACGATGACGTTCGGTGATGAAGTGCTTGGAGGGCTTGCGTGTAAAGATGTTTATTGTCATTGACTAGCTACTAAAGTAGCCCACGTGGAATACCTAGACCTAGGTGATACTCCACAGATGCGAAATGCGTGGACCACATTTATGTTAGATAAAAGCACTGGATTTACGCAGGGTGGGGTTATTCGCCTCAACGAATCCATTCGCGTATACGTATGGGCAATCCTCGCCTCACAGAAGCAAACGCGCAGCGCTATACTGGGTACGGGAACGGCCTTTGACGCACAAAAACAGTTCTTGGCACTTGTCGAGGACGCCATCTCAGCTAAGGTGGACCTCCAGAAGGCGATCCAGAATTATCAAGACGTTTTGCAGACTGCCGGCACCCCGGTAGACTACGCATTTGGAATAGGTCTTTATATGGCGCCGAGTAATATGATACTACGAGACGACCCGGTTGACGGTTACAATAATCAGATCGTAGTCGCCACCGCCAATCCAAAAATCCGCCGCAACGGTAACGTGAACACTGGTATCATCAAACTCCCCCCCAAGACGGTCGGGTTCAACAGTGGAAATTCAAGTAAATTTGAAAAAGATTTCATAAAACCGCAAGCACCCACCCCACCACCCCCAATTCACGAATTGGACACATCAAGTTCATTTGAACCCAGTGTTCCACCGAGTTCCGCTCCTGTTTCACCCTCTGCAATAGGACCAGCAAGTTCCCCCAATCGCGATTGGATTGGAACAGGGGAAAATAGTGTCACAACCCACGAGGAGGAGAAATTAGGGCTCGTCGTCACTCTCGTGGTGTTCGGACTATTTGTGCTTTGGATTTAGTAACTCTCGGGAGGCTAAAAGTAGGAGACCGGCGATCGCCACGAATAGAGCCCAGGTATTTTTGGCGAGCCATCCGGCCGTTTTTGATAATATAGATAGCAATAAGAAACGATACTTCCGATCAGTCCAGGTAGTGCGGCAGCCGCCTTTTCGGCTAATTTAGCCAGGAGACTGGCGAGGGCTTTTAGTTGTTTGTTTACCCACTCCTTGGCTCCACCGGGTGCAGGCGCGGGTGCTGGCACGGGTTGTGGAGTGGGTGCTGGAGCCACACCGCCAGTGAAAGCTAGAACTATGGTCGATATAGTCATGCCGATAGTAACGAGGATGCTTGCTATCGTGACGCCCTGCTCTCTGAACAAAGTGCGAAGACGCTCACCGAGTGTCGTGGTATCGTGCAGAACCCTCGAGATTGTTTCGCGGATCCGACTTATTTGTGTGCGGAGAGCCTCACGGCAAGCCGATGCAGCCTCCGAGCGAGCTTCTCTTTCGTCCCGCAACGACCGCAGGCGTTCGGTGATCCGCTCGGTAGATTCTCTATCGCCACCGGCTTCCTCCAGTTTTCTTTCTTCTAGCGCGATACGTTCATCCAACGACGAGAGTTTGGAGAGGTTAAGGACCAGTTCGCCCCGGACCGTTTGCAGAGCCTTATCGAGTCCACGGAGTTCGCGAAGTGGTAACGGTGGGTCATCGTTGAGTATTTCGTTTTCGCTGAACGTGATCTCCATCGTGTTAATAGCGTCGGTGGCTATTTGAAGGAGTTCGCTGAGCTCGACAGTTTCTATCGCGGAGGCCGTCTTCGCAATCGTTTCGTCGGTAGACTTGAGGGCCTCTACAGTGCGGGCCGGCATAATTGTTTTACCGCGCTTCCAATCTACGAATCCGAGTTCGTTCCTTATGAGTTCGCCACCGCCCCGGTTTCCGGCAATGGTGCTCAGCGCTAGGGGTTTTCCGGTCTTCATGTTGACGATTGGGATATTTGATGCTTTTAGTCGCAATCTACCATTCGGATCCAATTCGAACTTGTCGTAGTAGCGACCGACAGATGGAATTAAATCTTTTTCCATCCAATGTTTATAGTATGAGTTTACAGCTCCCTCGAGTAATTCACGACTTTGACTAGTGGTAGCGTCACCTAATCCACCCGATTGGATTGGAACTGGAGTCTCTATGGTGGGTGTCGCGAGGGAATCCTCGAAGTCATCATCATCATCATCACCATCGAGGTAATCGTCTCTGCCGATTTCATCCATGTCAGCATCGTAATCAGCCATCTTTATAATTTTTATTAAAATTAATTATTATATATGTATTAAATACAAAACCATACAGGTTTAATAGATTCACTAAATTATGTCTTCGAGTCAATACGGTCGCAAACTCAATCCATACCACAGACTGCGGGAGCCCCTCGGGGCAAAAGGCGTGAGACAGAGTGTCGTTATTACGAACAACCCATCGACGATCGACCAGAACCAGCAGCTCTTAGTCCACTTCCCCAACCTCGGAGCTAGCGACGTCATTATGCCGGGGACTGTTCGCCTCGCTTTCACTATTTCGCTTACATCGACGGACGCGGACCAAACCATCGTTCAGAACCTTGGTTGCGCCATAGTGAAGAAGACTATGATAAAGATTTCTGGTGATGAGGTGATGTCGATCGATGACAGCGATGTCTACCATTGCTACCAGGACCTGTGGAAGACGGCGCAAGAGCGCGAAAATGCGGTATATCAAGGTATTGACACCAGTCGAAATAAGAACGTAACCAGACTTAGAATCGGGGCTGGTGACAAGGTAGATAACGTAGCGAGCGACAACGCGGTCGCGGCCGCTTACGGCAACCGATTCTACATCCCGCTCGACTTTGAGTTGTTGGAGAGTCACATGCCATACTATCAGAGCGCTTTGGCGGACCGCCTCGAATACGAACTAACGTTCAACGACTACGGCCGAGTTCTCATAGCCACTGACATGACATCGAAGTATACGATCGACAATGTTTCGCTGGAGTACGACATGGTCACGATGCCCGAACTCGCGCGATTGATCAGATCCCAGTACGCCGGGCGCGTTGCCATACTTTACGACCGAGTTCTTCGCCACCGCAAGATGACGAAAGACAAAAGCGACACATTGTGGAATATTAACGTCAACGTACCCGCCCGATCGATGAAAGGTATACTGATGTTGTTCGAGGAGGGTCGGTTCGCGCTCGGTGCTAGAAAATCCGACAAATTTTATAACCCCAAAATCACGAAGGTAGAGGTGACGATCGAGGGAGTACCCAATCAACTCTACAACGCGGGTCTTCGCGCGCACCAGCAGTGGGACGAAGTAAGGAATCATTTTGCTGCCGGCTCTAAGCGTTCCCCGGAGGTTGCCGCGGTTGCCAAAGACCTGCAGCTCTCGGACGTCTCCCTCTCGGATTTTCTGACTACCAAATACGCTCTATGGCTAGACATGCGAGCCAGCGACGACGACCAAATGCACGGTAGCGGACGTCAAGTTGAGAACGCTAGCGAGGGTGTGACGATCCAGATAACCAAAGAGGCGGATGGAGCCGGGACATTGAACGTATACTTATATATAATAACGGACGCGCAACTCAACATCGAAAATGGCCGATACGTCTCAGCTTTATGCTGATTTAATTAATAATTTTGAAAAAATTAAGAAAATTAGCAATCAATACCAATTCACAATTGGAGATGCCCACTCTGCCATAATATGTGGGCAGACAGGATGCGGAAAAACGGTTTTCATCCTCGACTTACTCGAGGGCTCCTATCGCGATGCCTTTCGTCACATCGAGATCCTGTGTCCCACTGTGCGGCACAACGAGACTTATCAGCGGCGCCCTTGGATATGGACCGACCCTGAGGTATACGTTATTGACCCCGGCGACAGGCTTCACGGTTGGCTGTGTGTCTTCTATCAAATATTCCAGGGAGAGCCCACCCTATACGTGATTGACGATTGCTCGGCCAAGGCGGCGATGACCAAAAAGAAGGACATGCTCTCCGAGCTCGCATTTTCTGGCCGCCATGCTAGGCAAAGCGTATGGATATCCACTCAAAAGTACAACGCCGTCCTCAAGGATCTGCGCGAGCAAACGAAATGGGTCGCCCTCTTTCACTGCAAGGACCGAGACTCATTCGATGAATGTCTTAGAGAGAACGACGTTATCCCAACGCGCGAGGAGCGCCTGGAGGTTCGACGGATATTTTCGGAAACTAAACACGCCAAGCTTCTGCTAAAGACTGATCAACGAACTGCTTATAATGTATGTAATTAATTTTCTTAAAATTAATTAGTAACTGCTGAGTAAATGCTGAACAAATGCTGAGCAATGCTGAACAAATGCTGAACAATGCTGAGCAATTGCTGAACAATGTTGAACAATGCTTAACAAATATTTATCAATGCTGAGAAAATGCTTAACAATGCTGAGCAATTGCTAAGAATTTGTTGCTCCGCTGCGAGCTTTATTGCGAGCATAACGGTGATCATAAGTATCTGGTGGTGCGCTTGGCAATATGTTAGACTTACGAGACTTGTAAGAATAATTAAATTAATTTTAAGAATAATGAACTGCGACGAACTTCTCGATCAGCTAATGGAAGAAACAGTCGCTCCGACTGCCGACACGACTGAAACTGTAGGAACGAACACCTGTCAGCACAACTGCCGATACGGTCCCGAAAGAAAATGAAAACGCGGCGCGACGCGAGCGGTTGGCTGCGCTGGTTGCTGGGGGACAATCGGGGCATTATCTCGGTAGGAGTCTCTCAGTTTGTCAGGTGGATAAGATGTCGGATGCGGAGGTCGATAAAATGTACGCGCGATACGAATCCAAATTAGGTGCGGAGATGACGAAAACTCTCGGATCGGCGGCTATTTATTTTTACGCTACCACCGTTAGTATACTTCTCCCTATACCAGACACCGCGGGATTGATTGACGATCTAGAGACCGATCCTTTTATAGGACACACTCTTAGAACAGCCTGCTGCTCATTTTATCACAAGTTTGGATTGTACTTAGCTCCGCTGACAACCGCGTTGATCACGGGTAAACACTGTCAATTTGGACATATATATCCACGAACTATAAGCCCTAATATTATAAATGATGATGACACAAGACGCACCCGCGAGAGTGACGGTGTTGAACCCGATTGCTCCAACACAATCGAACCCGAGTGTTACTCCGCCACTGGATGACATTCAGCATATAAAAAATCCAAAAAACAGGCAGCTGGACGGGCATCGGCTGCCGCTCGAAAAGTTAAACAAGATAAAATACTCGCCGATCTTCGAGAGGTCAAAAAACTACAATTGAGATTGGGGTTGCAGCCAATTCGTGAATTGATGGAGACAGAGACGGTAAAACACCCGGTGGCAGCTGTTTCTCCCCCAATACCAACTGCCGTTGGAGTTGTCTTGGAACCGATTGCTCCAACTGATTGGATCCCGTGGGTTGTTGTTGGTGGTCTATCGGTTGTGGGCACCCTGTATGTGCTTTACCGTTTCAATAACAGGTCATCAACGAGGTTGAAAAAACAACCCCCAACACTGTTGGACGCGGTTCCAATCCAATCGTTTAGGGATGCGCCCCATTTAAACATTAAACGCGATCATTTTTATATGCAATAATGGCTGAACACGATGGTAAAATGATAATGAATGCGCTTTATCACGCCGTGGTGATATCGGGTCTCAGTATCGGGTACGGTCGACTATCAAAGATGGCCCTAGGAGGGTCCGCTCCCAAATTGGACTTTACTGTGAGAGACGTAGGGTTCGTGACCTTAGATGTAGCTGCCGCAGTTTGAACCCGAGATTATCTAATTAAAGCTGGAATTCTACCCGTTAATATATGGAAATAAAATGGCTTCGATCGGAATAATGATAGGTGGTGCACTCGTTAACGCATTGGCGTTCAGCGGTAGCAACTTTCTATTCTCGAAAATGAGAAGCTCGAACGCGGATGAGGAGCACGAGCGTCACGATTTAGCTGTAGAACAACTCAATAGCGCAAAGGAAGCATGGTCGAAAAAACGAACCGCCCATCTGGACTGGGTCAACGAAGAGCTTCGCCGCGAGAATCACGCCGCGCAAACTTTCCAGAACGTTGAAGAAGCCAACCGCGAGTACGCGCTGGCATATCCGCAGCAAAGTCTCTATCCGATGGATCCCGAGCCCCAACTTTCAGATTTCTATGTACCGTCAGAGGCCCAAAAAGACCGCGAGATCGCGTTCATCGTCGTGGGAATGTGTGTGGTGGGTTTCGTCGGCTACTATATTCAATCGAAATTTTAATTTTTAACAATTAATAATATATATATATATAGAACGATGTTAGTTGACGAACTTTATTATGCTATGATCGATGTAGGCTACACTGCCCAAAAACATCGTATAGCTGGTGCAAAGAGTATGATTCGTCTGGCCCAAGATTCTCTCGAGACGTGGCGCGAGGACGGAAAAGTGGCAACCCTTTTCGCAAAGCAGATGTTAGAATCCTCCTCAACTCTAATCGATTCCTCTGAGTTCCTTCAGAACTTAACCTCCAAATGTGATTGTACTTCCAACAAAGGTTTATTATTAACGACGCAGTTACCGGACGAGCTGACGAGTTAATGTTGGAGATTGTCCAATATATTAGAATACTTCGCATACGATGAACACGCGCAAACTTGATACCAAACTAACGCGGAAGCTGGCGAATATGTACTATAGCCCACGCGGCTACTGGAAGAGACTCGCGGCCATCAAGAACCTCGCGGCGGCGACCAAGGTTTCCGAAAACGCTGACAATGAATGGCTCAAGAAGCAGGCCATCTGGCAGATTTATTTACCCGCGCCTCGCAATATTCCGCGCCCGAAATTCGACGTGCCGGTGCCGAACCAAGTTCACCAACCGGATCTCCTGTTTCTCCCTCACGATCGCGTCGGTCGCAAAACGTACAAGTACGCGCTGACAGTCGTTAACGTAGCGAGTCGCTATAAGGGGGCTGAGCCGTTGGCCACTAAAGAGTCTAAGGAGGTGGCGGAGGCTCTTTCCCGAATATATAAGAAGAGTCCTCTCAATTGGCCAAATCTTCTCCAGGTCGATCCCGGCGGCGAGTTCATGGGCGCGGTCTCTCATCTATTGTCTAAGCACAAAGTTTCTATCAGACGCAGCCGCGTCAACATCCACCGGGACCAGGGGATCGTGGAGCGCTTCAATCGAACCCTGGCTGAGAGACTGTTCGGACAACAATACGCTAAAGAAATTGTAGACCCTCATTCGCGATCGACCGAGTGGGTGGCCAGACTGCCCGCCGTTGTCTCCGCACTGAACGGAGAGGTGACCAGATTGATAGGTAAGAAGCCCGTAGATGCTATCAAGTTTAAAAGGGTGACGAGCAAGCCCTCTGCCGTCTCGCGCGGGCGACCCGTTGGTTTAGAGGAGCAACGGCTTCCATCGGATATTGACGTCCGGTACCTCTATCAACCGGAAGAGCTCGAAGGTGGCAGCCGCCGCGCGACTGATCCCGTGTGGTCTCTCAATGTATATCATCTAGATCGATCTATTACCAAACCTGATGAGCCCGTGCTCTACTATTTGGATGATGGGCCCTCTCGAGGGTTTGTTCGCGAAGAACTTCTTATGGTGCCTTCTGACACCCAGTTACCCCCGGATCGTCAGAGTCTTTAGAGAGGTTCCGTATGTATTCCGTCCGATAACACGCGTCTTTTATCGTAGTACGCCGATAGTCCTAATTTTCGTTGACAGTACGTTTTCATAACGCCGTCTTTCATTTTAAATCCTCTATTTTGCGCTACATCTACAATGTGTTTTCCATCTTCTGTAGTTTCGCTTAGTACTCGTTTATATCTATCCCAATTTAAATCGTTAGTTCTCTTGGACATTCCTTTCGCGGAGTTTTTATTAATTGAATTAAATTTTTCTATGAAATAACACTTACTAGATAACGCTGTCGCCCTATCTCCGCTAAATTCCATTTTGAAAAGTCCTGGTTCTCTATTACTCCATTTATCCCAAGCCAACCATTTCTTTTTTTCTTTTTCAAACTCGTCTAGTAAGTTAGGTCTAATCAATTCCTCTATCGTTTTTCCACTAACTCCTATATACATACTATCCGTGTCCATCTGTATTAATTCGAAGTCTTCTCTTTTTACGTATTTGTCTAGAAATTCGTAGTAAAATTCCAACATTCTCAATTTAGCTAGTTGATAAACCGCTATTCCGCAGTGGAATGGTCTCTTTACTGAGCACCGGGGTTTTCTTGAAGATATTTCGTACGCATCTCCTATCTCTTCCAAATCATCAAAATACGCGGATCTTAATGCTTTGTCAACACAGGTTTCGTCTCGCGTATATGTCGTATTTAAATGTCTCTCCGTTGCCTCTATCATTTTTCCGCAACACGAGTTTCCTAATAATTTCATTATGTCGGCCACCGGTTTCTTATTCGGTTCTACATCCCCCGTTCGTCTTGCGGCTGTAACCTCTTTAGCGAACCATTCGAAGGGTTTACCACTAATATAATCTATAACACGATAAACTCCCGTTATTTCTAGGCCGTGTTTTAAATACCATTTCAACAGTGGCGCGTACAGCAATACTTTAGTGGCCGACATAGATCCCACCAATTTTCTTCCGTTTCCTCTAGTTCGGCCAGTATCATTTAAATATTTTAACATGTGCGCGGGAACTTCATCAACCTCTACTTCTCTGTTTATAAAAAGTGGAGACATTTCGGAAAACTTATCTTTTAAGTTGTGTGGAACTTCTATATCCACCTCCGCAAACCCAAACCAATCTCCGGATAAAACTCTTTTACTAAACTTTTTAATAAGTTTAGGATTATGTGGGTTATTTATATGATGTATAGTTTCTTTCCCACACGGCATCTCTTTATTTAACGTAGACAAATATAACGCGTTTGCGTCGTACTCCAAAACAGCCTCGCAAGGTTTGGAACCCACTCTAATATTTGAAACACCGGCTTCCGCATATCGTGTAAATACTATTGATGGACCACCAACTAGAGCGTCTTTCATCATTTTGTATGTTTCTTCTTTCGGTGCGCATAGAGCATCCTCCGGTATAATTGTCTTTGAAGATTTATGTTCTTTAATGGTTCCTCTCAATAAATATTGTATAGCCACACCCGGTAGTGTTACCGCGTCTTTGAAGATATCTACACCCCTGTGTTTATAAAATTCACACATTTTTCCCACAGCTTCTAGGAACGGTGCTACATCTAAATCGTTATAATATTTCAACCAATCTCTGAAAGTTTTCATATTATTTTCTTCGAAAATTCTACGACATCTGTTTCGTCTAGTAACATTTTCCCAGATAGTTTGGAATACCAATTCTCTATATCCGGTAGTATCGGGTAATCCAGCTTGTCTGTAGAATCGAACCACTAGTAAGGAAAGAAAGATTTCTGTCCTTTGCATTCGTAGGCTTTTATCCAACTATCGTAACTTACACCGGGTCCTAGATAAAGTATTACATCAAGAAATCTAAACTCCGGAGTAAATAGAAAAATTGTCGCGCTCGCCCTTTTTCCAACCATTACTTTCTTCGTTGTTGATGACAGTTCACCTACTAAATATGTCTTTATTAAGTTTATATCGTACTTACTGCTGTTAAAACCTATAACCGGTACTTGCTCTATCCACTGTTCGATCTGGGCGATTTGTTTTTCGCGTAAATATTCCGTATTAAATTCGTATCTTGACCATACTTCTTCTCTTATAGCTTTTCCCCTGACTTTCAAATCTTCTACGATTTTTTCTATAAGTTTTGCGGGATCTTTATCACAAATATGAGTTACCGTTCCTGAGAAATTATCTCCTATACTAACGTTTACCGAAACGTGCTCAGCTTCGTACTCTAAACTATTACCGGTAGTTTCAACTTCTGGCTGGAGATACGCCTCAAAATCGTATACTATCTGATATGGATAAAGAGTAGTGTCGCAACCGATCTTTATATCTCTACCCGTTCTTCGAAATTCCCATTCCCACATAACTACTAGGTTGAATTATTTCCTTCTAATAAATTTATCTCTTCTCATTGTGGATGCGCGTTCTTCTTTTTTATGCTTTGCATGAATCTCACACCCGTGCCAGTAACAGCCGTGATATTGATATACGGTATTGGTTTCTGGACAGTATCCATCTACCGGAGCTCCTAAAATCCATCTTTCACCTCCGTGTCCGCACTGTTCGTGGTGAATGTGAATTCCCTCCCGCTTTTCCACAGAGTACATCCAATCGATCGCCCCATAACTGTTAGAACCTTTTGGGTAGAACGCTTTCTCGAACGACGAACGCGGGCGCTCTAAATAATTACCATCGCATATTACTTTTGTCTCACCTCTCATACATGTTGGTCCGTGTCTCTTCATATTACTCGCTTTCGTGAATTTCTGTTTGCAATTATCGCAGGCGTAACTTTTAGATAGGTTTTTAAGTTTTTTTTATCAGAAATGCGTGATTATTGAACAGTCCTATTGTCATTGGTTTATTACCTATTGCATCATAGTGCGCTGGTACCTTTTTCAACCACCATACGTCACATTTGGTGGGTTGATATACTTCTATACCAATTTTAAAAAACTCTTCAACCTTTTTCAGATCTGAAAAAGGAATTGGTGAAACCACATTACTACCGAAATATTGCTTACTAAGTTCTTTCTCTTTTTCCGTACATCTGTCAGGTCTGATCTTTTTATCAAGGTGCATAGCTAAACACCTGAACAGACAAAGGTCGTCATTATACTTATCTAAAGAATACATACCTTTTCTATTCATCAACCATTCTGGAAGTTCTCCTCCCGCTGCTTCTTTGGATTGTAGTCCCAAATCTATTACCCTACTACCCTGTATTAACTTTACAAAAACCTCTACCCATCTTACAAACTTCCACTTTGTATTCGGTCTGTCTATTTTATCGGACATTATTCGTGTTTGCTCCTTATCTGACAACCATTTTTTAACGGTTTTCATTGATGATAGTGGTTCGCTACCACCGAGATTTTTGTGAAATATTATAGTTTTAGGTTTTCCATTTTTAGTTTCCTCCATATGAATATCTCAAATAAAAATTTGTTGTTAGATACTGAGCGAGTTTATCGGACATGCGTTCAGACTCGTTGATGTCAATGTTTTTACGAAAGGATAATGTAACTACCCGTCTTCCCTTTTCTACCTTTTCCAACGCTTCATCGTGAGCCCCCAATATTTCTTCACCTTTTTCCACTATCGCGCGAACGATAGCTTTTTTCTTATTATCTGTGCGTTTAATTTGGGACGTGCTTGAAGGTTTGATTACACTGGCCCTTAACCCCGCAATACTTTCTTTTTGAATTATGTTACCAACTTCTTCCGCTAGTGAGAGGTCTTTAAAGGCTCCTCGTTTGTGGGCGCGGGTAAACCGCTTCATAAATGCCTCATTCTTTGTGGCGTTTATCAGATTCGTCAACCCCCTAACTCTCAACCGTTTACTATAAGTAATCCCTAGAGATTCGGCTTCTCTTCTCAAACTTTCGATTTCTGGCGTTATCATATTTTCTGTAATATACTTTTGTATAACCTATGAAATTTATATGTTCAATTGGATGTCAAAAATTTACATGATGTTTTTTTCTCGTCCAATTGAATATACAAAAAAATACATATATATACATAATGGAGTGTGCGACTTGTTGTAAGACTTTTGTGTGTAAAGACTATCTACGAAGGCATCTATCGAGACGTAGAAAATTTTCTTGTGTCGCCCCGCAATTTCAATGCACCAGACGCCCTTGTAAGTTCGTTAGTGCCCAAACTCTTTGTAGACATAAGCAACTGCGCTGCCCTGTGGCTAAAGGTGAACGCGGTAGACCAGAGCTGGTAGAATTAGTTGCTGATCTGCGAAATAAATTAGATATAGTGGAGGAGGAAAATGCCGTGTTGGAAAAGAAACTATCACTCGCGGACGCATTGAAATTGCATTAATGATTTCTTCTAATAATTTTCCAATTTCTTCGTTAAAAGCGATATCGAACCCGTAAACGAATCGTTGATTTTAAACGGTTTTATAATATCATTTTGATAATGTTTCGGTAGTGTTTCTCCGATCCTATTTAGTCGCTTCATTTCGCGAATTTGATCCTTGTACCAGCGATAAAACTGCCGGTATAATATTGTAAATGCAACGTTTTTATCGGAGCGTAATAAATTACGTTGATATTTCATGTATTCTATATTGCATATTACTCTCATTTTAAAGTGTTTTAATGTTGTAGAAACACCGTAATATTCTTTAACAGCGTTATAAGATTCCATATGTTTGCGTATTATATTATCCATTTTGTTATAATATTTTTGTTATAACCTATTAAATTTATCTGTTCAATTGAAAATAACATGATGTATTTATGACACCAATTGTCACGTTTTTGTGTTGGTGTCCAGTTTGTGCTATTGGACGAAACGGTGTTTTTCGGGGGGCGGTGGAGTAGTATATAGGGTGGAGAAATGATACCACCGTAGGTGGTATCATTTTGACTCCCTATATACTACTCACAACATTTAGGTGTGTTGTGTTGTTTGGCAATGTATTAGGCCTGTTTAAATCGCATTTTTCTAACTTGGCATTTGTGACCTTTCATCTGGCTTCGGTTGAACGCACAAGTGTAATGGAAGTGACGTAACACGTAAATCTCGCGAAAGAACGAGAAAATAAAAATGGCCTCGAATCTATGCGGCTATCGAAGTTAGAGGATCGTATGATATGTGATTGGCGGTGTGACACGAAGTGAGCGCGTGAGTGGGCGGTAATATGTTTTGCGTCTCGTGAACTGATGACAACAAGGCATACAATCAGTTATAAATATAGCGATGAACATGTAATAATTAATTTTATACATAATGGCGAAAGCGTCGCAATATCTGATTAATTGAGACGAAATTCCGTTCTTTCATTGGTCGAAAAACTAGGGTAGGTAGCGTTTCACTAAACTGTGTACGACTAAAATGTTCGTAAGTGCAAACTTATAATGGTCTGTAAATTTCACATTAACAATGTTTTCTTGTAAACAATTATTCTGTTTACATTTATTGAGCATAGGCTGCGTATTTATTGAGCATATGCAGCCTATGCTCAATAAATGTAAATCCATCAATTAAAAATTTCAGGCGATCCTAAATTTGCACTTACGAACATTTTAGACGTACCAAGTTTAGTGAAACGGCCCCCATGTCATTAGCCGGTACCCATTTACAGCTGGATGAACTGAAGCGTTGCTACAAACTTCCTTGCCCCAATGACACAACGCACGACCCTGGTGAGGCTCGAATCCACGACCGTTGGATCGGCAGTCCGACGCGCCCTGTAGTTGCGGACACTTCAAATACTCCCGTATCGGACGATACAGGAGAATTTGAGGTGCTACGTTTCCTCAATTATTACCACGTGTACATACTTCCGTAAATATCACTTCATATAAACCCAAGGTGTATGATCACGCGGTACTAACAACAACAATAAGTACCGATTCAAAGTACGTATTCTTTTATAGTGTCCTTATTACGTAGCGGAGTTTGATGTAATATGGCGCATCAAACGCGTCTTGTTAAGCTGCATTTGGTGGTCTCTTTATTTTCGCCCAAACTTCTGTTGTTTTTGCGAAGAATCGATTTCCGTGCCTCCGACACGGAAATCGATTCTTCGCAAAAACGACATAAGTCTGTGCCAAACTCCCTAGACCACCAAATGCAGCTCATGAAGACGCGTTTGCTGTGCTATATTTCATCAAAATCCGTTGCATAAAATTGCATATTAAGGAAAATATAAAATAATAGTTACTTTGGAGTGGGCGACGTTGTTGTTGTCGTAACTACGTGATCATGCACCTTGAAACCATGCCCCATGTTTGATTTACCCTTCCAGGCACGTGCTATGGATTTAAGTGTGCGATTAGCGGGTTTTGTATCTCCGCCGAGCTGAAATGTAACGGACTCCCAAACTGTGGACCAGGTGACGATTCTGATGAAAAATGTAAGCGGATTTGCATGGCTCTTTGCATGTTCTTTATGGCTATCGTCCCGTCCGTCCATTCGTATGGTAATTCATAGCTTGGTGATCCACGGAGAGTTTAACCCTTAGAACGCGGGAATTTGTCGTCTGCTGTTGATTTATGTTTTGTAGTTTTTTTCTCAATAAAAACATGGTTTGACAACACTTTAGAATCATTTCCATTAGAAATGATTCTAAAGTGTGGTAAAAACATGGTTTTGATGAGAAAAGTTGGAAAATAAAAATAAACAGCAGACGACAAATTTTAATTCAGCATTCAGGGTTAATAGTATGTAACTTGTAAGAATTACTCGACAATATATGTGGGTGTGACTTTATGGGACTTATGGAATTTGTGACCAGTGTAGGTCCTGATCAAATAACATGATATCGAGCTGTACTGATTGTTAGAAGCTTACCGGGTGTTTCATTGATGGTATGGCGAACAGTGCAGATCCAGATCAGACTGTGCGATGCACAGTCTGACCTGGATCTACACTGGTCGCAAAACAACATAAGCCACATTTCTCCAGTCACAGCTACATATCTTCTTGTTTACTACATATAGTATACTTGGTCGCATTATAAACACAATGATTTAAGTGATATGTTGCCGAATCATATGTAATGACAGGTCACAAATGCAATAAGCCCCGTTTATCCAAGCATAGTCACATATGTATATGGTACCATGGCAAAATTAGTCCAGTTTCTTTAGTCTCAACATTTGTTTCTGCCAACTGACGATTTAATTAACCCTTTCAACACCACAGGCCTGTATAGTGGTATTGGCAAACAGTGTAGATCCTGATGAGCCGGCTCGTGATGAGCCGTCTCATCAGGATCTGCACTTTTTGCCAGTAATTTATCATATATTTGAGAACAAAAACACGCCCTTTTCAACAATGGACTAGTCTGAAAATAATTTGGTGACGATTGGATTCGGGGTGAAAGGGTTAAATTATAACTGGCAGTTTTAATGCTGTCGGGTACTTATGTCCAACATGTTTGATATCCACTGTTACCCATGTAGCAGTAGTCGGACATACACTACACAACCGCCTGCGTTAATCTTTCCCAAACGCCAACGTTTCTCAACATATATTAGCAATCTCAACTAGCAATCAAACAGTTTGATTGGTTGAGCCTGAGCTGTAGCACAGCTCAGGCTCAACCAATCAAGCCGTTTGAATCCACGTTCAATATTCAAGTATTTTGAAATAAAAATAATTACACATATCGACACGTAAAGATTAGCGGTGGTGTAACACATGTAGGAAATAGTAACTTCAGAGGGTGTGGGTGGGGTGGGGTGGGGTGGGGTGGGGTAGGACAATGTACGGTCGACAAAAACACAAACGAGAGACAGCGGAAGGATACCTAAGCACCAATTTCTCTCTATACAAATTTACGAAACTGGGATGTGTCATTTCTGGACCTATTTTCAACATCTAACTTTTGTTTTCTTTGTTGCTGTTTTGTAATTGATGATTTAAATATTGTTTAGCTTGTTAATAGTCAAATGTTTGTCTACATACAGTATAGATGATTGTGTCTGTGACTTGAGAAATGGGGCTTATGCGACCAGTGTACGGATCAGCCTGTGTATCCGGTGTAGATCCAGATCAGTATGATCAGGATCTGCACTGTTCGCCATTCCATCAATGGACCACCCATCATGATTCTAACTAGCATTATATATCGTCATCAGGCTACAGGGGTGTGCTAATCGATCAGAAGTTACTGATCACAAATCCCATAAGCCCTATTTCTTCAGTCGCAGCCACAATTGATTGTATTCGTACGTGACGGTGGCTCTCTAGCCATATAATATTGTGCCTTAACATTTTCGTTCAATATATAATTGCGACAATGGTATTTTATGTGTGTAAATCTTTGCAGATTTTTCTGTATATGTGGCTGTGACTGGAGAAATGTGGCTTATGGGTTTTGCGACCAGTGTAGATCCAGATCAGACTGTGCATCCGCACAGTCTGATCAGGATCTGCACCGTTCGATATTCCATCAATGAAACACGTAATATGCTTCTAACAAGGAAGATATATCGTTATCGGGCTACATGGGTATGCTATTTGATCTGGAGCTACACTTGTCACAAATCCCATAAGCTCCATTTCTCCAGTCACAGCCACATATGTAAACAGAACAGGAGGTGCCACAAGGGTTTACACTATACATGTATTGTGATTTGAAGTTCAGTCGAAATCAACTTCATTTCTTATCGCATTGAAATGGAAGCATATGTGAATTATTATTGCAATCCAGTGACGCTTCATTCCGACAATTAATATACTCTGCCTTCATTGTGTTGTGAATTGTACACATGGTGTATGCAGAAACATAGACTTATTTAAGGAATAAAACCATGAGTTATTGCGTTTACTGGGCTGCACAATACATTTGGTCTATTTAAAGTGCGTGGAGTCCTTCAAGCAAATCGAATGTCTGAGCTTGAGCTGTGCTACAGCTCAGGCTCAGAAAATCAAATTGCTTGAAGGACTCCTCGCACACTTTAAACAGAAAAATGTATTTTTCACCCAAGTAAACGCAACAGCCCATGGTTTTATTATTTATATTTACACTGCATTTTTTTATAGTTTCAAAAATGTAAATAACCAAATATGGCGTTAAAATTAACAATAATCTTTTTTTCCGTCATTTTGTCGCGATTCCAACAGCGACGTTGCGAACTTTAACCAATCAACAACATGGCGCGACGGCACGTGGGTCTTATGTATTGTATTGGGATGTAAACGCAATACGTCGAATGCGCGTTTGCATTATGAATTTATAGAAGGTGTAAATATTTCTCTATATGTCTATGTTTCTGGTGTATGGTGTTTAGTTTTCGCTGCTTTTGCGTATATGTGGCTGTGACTTTTACGGAAGCCCATTAGGGCCACTTCACTTTTTTTTATTTCCATTTTCAAGATCTTTTCTTGAATTTTCAAGATCTTTTCTTGAATTTCAAGCTCTTTTCTTGAATTTTCAAGATACTTTCTTGAATTTTCGAGGAATTTTCGAGATCTTTTCTTGAATTTTTAAGTTCTTTCCTCGAATTTTCAAGATCTTTTCTTGAATTTATTTTATAAAGGATGTTTCAAGTTACTTTCTTGAATTGTCAAGATGTTTTCTTGAATTTTCAAGTTCTTTTCTTGAATTTTCGAGATTTTTTCTTGAAAATTCAAGAAAAGATATTGAAAATTTAAGAAAGTGTCTATAAAATTCAAGAAAAGATATTGAATAAATGGAAATAAAAAAAAAATTGAAGTGGCCCTAATGGGCTTCCGTAGACTTTATACATGGGGCGTATGATGTTTATAACCGGTGTAGCTCCTTATCAAATACATTGGAACCCCTCTAAACCGGACACCAAGAAAACACATGTGATGTTATTTTGTATGAGTTTCTTGGTAATTTATCTCAGGTGATAATGTCCGTTCGCGATCGCTTAGCACATAACTATGGATCAGAATGATCAAATGCCTGAATTACAGTGAAACCTCTCTAAGTCGGAAACCCTGGGGACCTCGCAGAGTGTCGAGTTTAGAGAGGTTCCACAGTAGCAGACTCCTGCAGCCGATCTATATACTGTTTGTTAGGAGCATGACGGGTGTTTCATTGATGGAATTGCGAACAGTGCCGATCCTGATCAGACTGCGCGGATGCGCAGTCTGATCTGGATCGATACTGGTCGCATAAGCCATAAGCCATAAGCACAGTTTCTCCAGTCACATCCACATTTCACCTTTATTTAATGTGGAGCCTCATGCGGAAAAATATTCCATCCCGCTTGTTAAACTGAGTCGGAACTACACTGCTCAAAATTTAACTTGAATCCATTCTGACAAGGCCACATGCCGTCGACATGGTGATAGGATGGTATAATACACTGTTTTTTACATGTCAAAAAACAGTATATTAGGCCATACAAAGGTACTTTGGTTCTCAGACGCGGGGTTTCCGGAATGTGACGCGGGAGGACGGATGTTTTTAATTTATTTACATTTTTTAAAAACAATTTTCAAGTCGCCAGATGCATATGTGTTTTATACAGTTACTATAACCTCGTTAGCCATGACACATCACCAGATTTTCGTCAGACATTATTGCATTTAACATAAATTTGCATGGTAGTGTTTTTTGTTGATCACGTGCTTTTACAGTACGATTTTTATTTCTCCATATGACAATAAAATGCTTGATGCGCAGGGATTATTCAGACGCGGCGATATCTGAGAACCAACGTACTTGTTTGTATGGTCTTACGTGTATGTATGTCATTCTATCACCAATACGACGGCCTGTGGACAAGACGACTGACGTATGTGATTCAGCGCTCCAGATACGCTGCGTATTTGCTTAAATACCTAATTCAAATTGCCAAAAACCCAATTGAACTCAGAAGTAGCGAGTATCAATAAGCAATAACAATTTATCATGCTGCAGAAAACAATAAACAGGCCACAACTGTATAATTTTTTTCTTATTTTCCATGAAAACACATCTTGGTATTTCATTAGAATTGTCTCCAAAGAGACAATTCTAATGAAATACCAAGATGTGTTTTCATTTCGAAGCAAACTATTCAATAATTGCTGTCTGTTGATGTGTAAACAGTAGTGTGATTCTATTTTACCCAATTACAATTTTGAAATACCCAAGTGCTTCAGAAATGATGGAGTGAAAATACTCAATTACTAATTCCTTATCTGGAGCCCTGTGATTGCTTCACAATCGACACATTATGACCAACGTCTTATATTAATACGAGTGATAGGACGAGCATGTTCCTGAAATGTCATGTGAAAAATCATTGCATGCTCTAGACTAGCAACTACAAACACACGAGTGGCATCGCACAGTGCTATATATAC
The DNA here is from genome assembly GCA_029237695.1 of Conchocele bisecta. Classification (NCBI taxonomy): domain Eukaryota; kingdom Metazoa; phylum Mollusca; class Bivalvia; order Lucinida; family Thyasiridae; genus Conchocele; species Conchocele bisecta. The sequence continues at coordinate 183,458,103 of CM055265.1, read as the reverse complement.
TGTCTGTTTCACGAAAGCTGCCCAAATTTTACGCCCATATAAACAATTGAAAACAATACTATTTTCGATAATATTAAATTAAAGGAAAATTTAAGAATGAGCCTTCTTTTTATTTCGTGAAATTCGGTCAAATATTGATTTTATTACGAAAAATTGATTTGTCTATGGGAATTTAACATGGGGAAAAAGAGGTAGAGGACTTGTGGGAGGAGTCAAAAAACTTTTTTTTTTGTAAATTGACTCCGAAACCTAGCTAGATAGCTTGGATATGATCTAACTAAGAAAACGAAAGTTAAATTTTAAAAATCGGTCCAGTATTTCTGAAATTCAAAAAAAATTCCCCATGTTAAATCCCCATAGACATCTTCACTCCAAAAAAATTCCCCATGTTAAATCCCCATAGACATCTTCACTCCGTGAAGATGTCTATGGGGATTTAACATGGGGAATTTTTTTTTCGCAATAAAATCAATATTTGACCAAATTTCACGAAATAAAAAGAAGGCTCATTCTTAAATTTTGATAACATTTAATATTATCGAAAAAAATATTGTTTTCGAATTGTTTATATGTGCGTAAAATTTGGGCAGCTTTCGTGAAACAGACAGTAGAAGCTTGAACACCGTCATGACCGTTGTCTAAGCAGATAGTATTTGAACTTTCAACCATTCGCCATTTCAGTCCAGCTTGCTTGCACAGCACATAATACTATTTAGTTTTAGTTCAGGTTTAACCTGTAAAAGGGAGAAGTATTCCATAAATTATGTCAAGTAACAGAATCACAAAAAGCGACTAAACAATTCGTTCCCTCGAATTAACAATTTGTTCCCACGAAATGACAATTCGTTCCCGCAATGTAACAATTCGTAACCTCGAATTAACAATTCGTTCCCACGATATAACAATTCGTTCCCGTGGGAACGAATTGTTAAATTGAGGGTCGTTCCCGTGGGAACGAATTGTTATTTCGTGGGAACGAATTGTTAAATTGAGGAAACGAATTGTTAATTCGTGGGAACGAATTGTTAATTCGTGGGAACGAATTGTTAATTTGAGGGAACGAATTGTTATTTCGTGGGAACGAATTAATAAAAAAATGAATTCGACGTCCTCTGCGGGACTCCGTGTTCTCGTGCTGTCTTTCTGTTGTGTATTAAGTGTGGCTGTCACTTGAGAAATGGGACTTATATACGTTTTGCGATCAGTGTAGATCCTGTAGCCTATTTCATGAACATTGCAAAGTATACTTTAGTAGCAAAGTATACTTTGAGGGAGAAATTTTCAATTTTTTTTTAAATTTATTAATTTTTATTATACTGAATTTATTACATTATCACAGCCATTTAATGGCTGTGATAATGTAATAAATTCAGTATAATAATTCTGCATACTTTTAATCATGAAATATATGCATTTGTTAGTTCTATATGAAATAATGCATTTCAGGAAAAATAAATGATTACTCCCTCAAAGTATACTTTGCTAGTAAAGTATACTTTGCAATGTTGATGAAATAGCCCAGATGCGCCTGTCTGATCAGGATCTGCACTGTTTGTGATTCCATCATGAAACAGTCTACAGAAATGTGTTATTTGATCAGGTCACAAATCACATAATACATGTACCCATTTCTCCAGTAACAGCCACAATTGATATATCTCACTCAAGCAAGGGTTTCGTTGGATTCTGCTTTACTATCACATTAGCAAGATACGTGTCTGGTTTAGCAGGACTCTCTACACTGAATGACGGGTTACATAACAATTCTTCAAATAGTGCAGAGGCATGTCAATGGAAATGTAATAAAACAAACTTACTCATAAACCGATAGCTACTTACACAAATAAACCATATGTGTTTAAAGGTACATGCCCACTCATTAGGCACACACTGTTCTTTATAGGAATTAAATAAGTGTATAATTGTGTCACTATTCCACCAGTTCTAAATATTACGAGTTCCCGCTATACAGCTATAATCATGTAGTAATATTTATTTTACTGATAGTGACGCGCGGTGGTATCAGGCTATTTTAGGCGTGATATTTTTAAATTATTTATACTAATTAAATGCGTCACCTGAACAAAATAATATTTTCGACAGATTATAAAGTAATTGCACATCAAAAAATAAATACAGAGAATAAATAGTAATGTCCGTTAGCATTTTAAGGAAACACAGTTATCGCCCCTGATACCAGTGTGAACATTTACCTCTGATATAAAATTTATAATAATGCCAATCAATACGTGGGGTAATGGTGAATGAATGTTTATTTTGCCAGAAAATGTCTCAGATGATGTCTCTGATATAAAGAACAGTTTGTGCCTACTGAGTGGGCATGTACCTTTAATAAGTCGTTATGCAGATAATGCCAGCAACGAAATCACACCATATTCTGTAGTTAGAAAATAATAAGCACATTTGTTTGCTTTACATGCACAATTTGGCTTCTACACACCTGTGTAGAGACGTAAATATATACATGTGGTACATCAAAATTGGTCTGTTATATGGATATTACAAGTGTGTGTGCATTTTGTATTGGTATATGGTTTATTTATGTAAGTTACTATTGTTTTATTAATATATTTTTTATTAGATTTCCATAGACTTTACATGGGGCCACAAGAAGGGTACTACTACCTTAATAGAAGTACGTGCATGCACAGGTGGATAACGCGAGGCGGTGAAAAAAAATCCTAATATTGTTTAGAGACCAGCAGAAAGTCAGAGAAATAAAAATTGGCATGCAAACAAAAAATCTTTAGAGGCGATGTTTTGTTTTCATGGCGAATTGTATTTATAAAAAAATGCTGGTTTCTAAACATAATTAGGATAGTTTAACCATTGTACCAGCCCTGCCACGCTATTCTTAACTCTTTGCATGCTGGGAAATTTGTAGGCTATAAATAGTTAAAAACTAGCGGACAAAAATCATCATATTTTCTTTTATTTCTCCTTGTAAATATCATGAATATGTCTTGGAATTTCATTAGATTTGAGTCCTGAGGACTCAATTCTAATGAAATTCCAAGACATATTTACAGAGAGAAATAAAAAATATACTCCTACATAATTTGTCTGGCGGATATTTTCACCGCTATCATGCAAAGAGTTAAGCACTATTTATAAGCATATGTCACACATTAAACACACTGTGGCTATGTGTATAGTTCATCGTACCTTTCTGAGTTTAAATATATATGTCTTGTAAATAACCGTACGAAGCTTAGTGACAACACTTTCTGTCTGGGTATGCCGGCTGGCCGCTCATGACGTCACATTATTCACTCACGTCGTCTCGTTCACTATGGGCCAGTGGCTGATACTCTATCTTATATAAGACAAGCCATGATATTTTGATTTAAAAGCGGATATTTTCACCGCTATCGTGCAAAGAGTTAAGCACTATTTATAAGCATATGTCACACATTAAACACACTGTGGCTATGTGTATAGTTCATCGTACTTTTCTGAGTTTAAATATATATGTCTTGTAAATAACCGTACGAAGCTTAGTGACAACACTTTCTGTCTGGGTATGCCGGCTGGCCGCTCATGACGTCACATTATTCACTCACGTCGTCTCGTTCACTATGGGCCAGTGGCTGATACTCTATCTTATATAAGACAAGCCATGATATTTTGTACATAAGACGATGTGCTTCTCATAAAGAAAATATTTACAAAATGTACCATATTTTCTGTAAATGTCGAAAGTTGACGCAATTGTTATAAGTCCCCTTTCTCCAGTCGCAGTCGTATTTTATTTTATCAGACACTGGCCCTAGTATCGTTTCATTTTCACAACCGATGGTGGACAAACTGACCTAGAGACTTTCCGAAACGTGTACATCATTGCACAGTCACGTGGTATCATTTTCACTGAGATAACTGTTATACATGTACGTAGTTGCAGAAACGTAACCCTGCAAAGCACCGTTCGTAGAACTAATGAAAACCTGGGCCCAGTTGCTCAAAACCTCTGTTAGCTTAACAGACTGTTAATTCCTTAGCAATGCTAAGGATTTAACAGTCTGTTAAGCTATCAGAAGCTTTGAGCAACCGGGCCCTGGTTGACATAACAGCGGATACATAGTTCGTGACTGACCAAAACCTACAATGTTTGCACATGAGCTGTGAGGTAAATCTTAGTTTACATCAATACGACTGCGGTTTCTTCCTACTAATGACGACCATGTTCCAGTCGTTAACACTACGAGTCCGACGATACCAAATTTAGCAACATGGTTTCTGTAGTTAGTCTGAACATTCTGTATAGAACTGTCGGATAAAAGTATTTTGCATTTGGAAGCCGTGACATTTCTCTACAGAATGTTCAGACTAACTACAGAGGTAATGTTGCTAAATGTTATTGTCGGAATCGTAGTGTTAACATGGCCATCATTAAGGAAGCAACCGCAGTCGTATAGATGAAACACATATAATTTACCTCACAACTCATGGGCGCCGCTATTACGCAAAGCCGAAACAACAGAACACGTGGTTTTCCACCGTGGTTGCATCACCTCTGCAAATGTATTACACAAATAGTAATGAGGGTGGGAGCCCGATCCTCAAGTGAGGAGGAAGTGTGACATGATTTCCTGACAATTTTTCCCGCCATATTTCCCGGCTTATCAGGATCTTATCAATTAAACAACTTCAAATCAAAATCATTACATCTCACTCAGGCGCATGCGTATTCAGCATCAACATGTTTACCAGCATATATCCTCTATTCGCTAGTGAGGACCCAATAAGGGGTCGATGAAGTACAATGAGGAGCCAATCTGGGGTGTTTTCACGATATAACAATTTGTTCCCTCGAATTAATAATTCGTTCCCACGAAATGACAATTCGTTCGCTCAATTTAACAATTCGTTCCCTCCAATTAACAATTCGTTCCCACGATATAACAATTCGTTCCCACGAATTAACAATTTGTTCCCATGGGAACGAATTGTTATTTCGTGGGAATGAATTGTTAAATTGCGGGAACGAATTGTTATTTCGTGGGAACGAATTGTTAATTCGTGGGAATGAATTGTTAAATTGAGGGAACGAATGTTGTACCAGTATATAGCCTCTATTCGCTAGTGAGGACCGGAAAAGCGGTCGATGAAGTACAATGAGGAGCCTATCTGGGTGTTTTCACAAACTGATAAAACGCGGGTTAGTGGTCTCATGCTGCGAATAAAACTGATAAAATGCGGCTATAACCACTCGAGATTTTGAACTGAAGTGGTTTAATTGATAACAGATAAGCCGGGAAATCGTGTCACTCTTAGTCTTCACTTGAAGGTCAGGCTCCCACCCTCCATACTACTTACACATATCGTAACCTTCTGTAGGACTTTTTGTCTGCCTTTGGTCATTATGTTCTGTTTATGTGTATTTGTTTTATTTCTTGCTAGGTGGGGCAGGGGCCGGCACCCCACCCCTGGGCGCTATCGCCTTATGCCCGCTCCTCTGTCTGTTGGTACTATACTGTAGCTTGTAGTCATTAGGTGAGCCCAGGTAGGAATCGGGCATGCGAGCACGCTATGCCACGTGTATATTCATTCAAATAATCGCCATGTGTTACATAGACGCCAATTATGGGTTTTATTTTTCTTCTAAACTGACGGAATGCCTATGAGTCATAAACTAAGCTTCACTCTGGTGCATATTTAGCTGAAGAAAGGTGGCATACTCACTGTATCGATATCATGTTATGTGTAAGAGTTAACGGTGGGAGACAACTTACCTCGTAGAAATGTAGCATCATCATCAACAACAGTTATGCTGCATTTGTACTGACTGACACACCCGTAAAAGACAAGTTCACATGCATGTAATAGTTATAGTTCATATATTGGATTTTTAATAAATTAATTTCGTAGCGAGCGCTAAATCAAATATGTGAACTATAACGAACTTTTGTTTACCGCCCTGTCGCGAAGCTCCGCCCTTAACAATGATTTCGAATCGATATACTAGTATGTAAGTGGCGGTGTGACACAAAGTGAGCGCGTGTGTGGGCGGTAATATGCTTTGCGTCTCGTGAACTGATGACGACAAGGCATACAATCAGTTCTAATATAGCGCTGAACATTTAATGATTAATTTAATACATTTTGGCGAAAGCGTCGCAATATGTGATGAATTGAGACGAAATGTCGTTCTTTCATTGGTCGAGAAACTAGGGTAAACAATAAACTATGATATAGTTGTGTTGTAACGGCACTCTGGTGTATCTATTGTACATGCCAGCACCAACCATTGCTCTGTCGCGCGAGCAGCATGGCGTTAGTGCTTAAACACCAATTGTATGTTGTGTTTAGAATAACCGCTAGAGTATTTTTTTTTTGGGTGGGGGGGGGGGGGGGGGGGAGTGATTCGGAGATCGTGTCAGTTCGAACACCGAAGCTCGCAATCGATCGTGTCTCTTTGAACTGTTTTCTGTTTTAAGCACATTACTTAAAACAAAAATGTGAATGAATATCCACGTGTGCAGCAATACGTTTCTTGACTGTCATAATTACATACACGCCATGCCATATGCGTGTCCATAGATATATATTTCTGCTAGAAGACCGCATTTGCTTTGAAAATATCGTCAACTTTCGATAACTTTTACAGAAAATATATCAGTTTCTGTAATTAGTTTTCATGACACATCGAACATCTTCTTAGGTACAAAATCACATGGTTTGTCTCATTTGTACATGTATGAATGTTTATAAAAAATAATGTTCTCATATGTTATTATTTGAAGCGGACACGGTCAGGAAACGTTATACTATCATTTTGAGCTTCTTAATCATTCTAATATCAGACGTGCTTTGTGTCCATTATTACTGATACATACTATATTCTACGGTGGTACACAGGGGACATGGAACTATTTTTTACTTTCGCGTGCGGTTTTGCGTGCGCACGCGATAGGTTTTGCGTACGCACGCGCTCACAAAGCCTATCGCGTGCGCACGCAAAACCTATCGCGTGCGCACGCAAAATCCTATCGCGTGCGCACGCAAAACCTAGTGCGTGCGCACGCGAAAGTAAACAATATTTCCATGTCCCCTCTGTGCCACCGTAATATTCATATTGAGTAATTAATGTTGCAATTTGGAAGTTTAACATGTGCGTACATATATAGATACTCATACAGCATGCTGTGTAAATGTTGTAAACTTTAAAACCAAACAATATTAATAATTAGATAAGTTTTAAAATAAATATGTTCGTTACATTTATACGTGGATCTGACTAAAGATCAATGATAATGTTCGTGTATACAGGTATTTTGATATGACTAAAGAACAATAAAAATGATCGTGTATACACATAATTTGCGTAAATGTTCAAAACTCGAGATGTTTATCTTCCGTAAATGTTAGATTTCCAAACCTGCGTTGGTTTCAGTTGATATATCTTTGCTGTATGTTTCATAATAGTATTGATGTTCGGTGTTACTATTATTAGCAGGGTCTGACCCGGCTAACGCAGAGAGTGGTATGTAATATTTTGTTATGCTGTAGTTGAGTGTTTCCCAGTAAATGAGGCGTTTTGGACGATAATGCAAACGAATACATGTATCTAGTCTAACCATCGCATACACGGGCGGTCTTTTGAAACTAGTTGGGCCGTCGGCTGACTAAATGTGCCTTGCGACATTCATGGCCAGTGTACATTATCATAATGTATCATAATGTACACATGTGAATAAAGAGCAGGGTGGTAAAATGGATAAAATGTTCATAATTATGTTTGGAATCAAGCAGAAAGTCAGAGAAATAAAACTTGCGATGAAACCAAAGTATAGTTTCTAAAGGCCTTGAACCCTTACACCGCTATTGTCGTCTGCTGTTTATTTTCCATTTTCCATTTTTATCATGAAAAACATGCTTTGACATGCTTTGACAGCATTTTACAATAATTAACAACATGCTTTGGCAGCCCTACAGAATCATTTCCATTGGAAATGATTCTGAAGTGCTGTAAAACCATGTTTTATTGAGAAATAAGGCAATATATAAAAGCAACAGCAGACGACAATTGTTGTGTGTAGCGGTTTAAGGGTTAAAGGCGATTCTTTTTTTCATGGCAATTTTTATTTCTCTGACTTTCGGCTGGTTTCTAAAAGGTGCCATGAAAACAAAAAAAAATCGCCTCTAAACGCCTTATTATTTCTTTGACTTTCTTCTGGTTTCTAAACATAATTCCGAAACTTCCGAAATCTAAATTGTTATTCATGGACAATGTTCCATTGACGCAATGGTGACCAGAGTAGACTCTGATCATATCTGGCGCTACGCTGGTAGCAGATTAATTATGGTACATTTTCTCAGACACAGGCCCGTGTACAGTGGATCTATGGTACGGTATTGCAAATGTCAAAGGTTCATTTGCTTTCATGTGCCAGTCCATTCAGTAATGCATGCACGGGTATGTAATCCCGAGTCGCACGGAAATTTCTTTAATACACACTGTATCCTTTCAACCCTACAGACCAACATATAACATGCGCAAACACTGTAGATCCAGATGAGACGGCTCGTAACGAGCCGTCTCATCAGAATCTACAGTATTTGCGATTGTTTTAACGATTTTGAACCAATACCCGTTTTTGTTTAATGAAATAGTCCAAAATTAACATGGAACACATCATGTTATATATTTAGGGGTGAAAGGGTAAACTCTTGCCTTTATATCAGTAGCCGATTTTACCAAAATTTCTAAGTACACTTAACTACCTAAGTATACTTTGCGGGAGTAATTATGGGTTTGTACTGAAATACATTATTGAACTAATGACTTTATATTTAATGCTTAAAAGTATGCAGAATGTTTAAACCGTGTAATACATCATCACAGACATGTCTTTTGATAGAAACTATTTTTCTTCATTAAATAAGAAAATGAGTGATTTATGCATACATTGAAAATTTCTCCCCAAAGTACACTTAAAGAGATTATTGTACTTAGCGATGTTGGTGAAATTGGCTGCTGTCAGGTCCAGCACGTCTCGGTTATGTCTGGCACTAACGACTACCTGTTTCTCCTCCTCTGTGCACGGCGTTATATCCTCACTGCTTTCTAGTGTGCCGATAAACTCTTCAGTGACTTGTATATCAGTCTCGATCTGGGGTCCGTTTCGCTAAACTTCGTACGACTAAAATGTTCGTAAGTGCAAATTCAGGATCGTCGGAAAATATCAATTGATTGATTTACATTTATTGAGCATAGGCTGCATCTGCAGCCTATGGTCAATAAATGTAAATCCAATAATTGTTTACAGAAAAAAATATTGTTAATGTGAAATTTACAGAATATGATAAGTTTGCACTTACGAACATTTTAGTCATGCGAAGCTTAGTGAAACGCCCCTCTGAATACTGGTAACGGATCTTTGTTGAATCACATCTAACTAAAGTTTAACCTAGTCCCATGTATAGCAGCATACAGGTTTTAGTGTTATATTTCTTTCGACATTTCTTTAGATATCTATCCAATTGTTAACATTTACTCGTATTATATATACGAGTTATCGGGTATTGCCAGGTCCAGCACGTCTCGGTTATGTCTGGCACTAACGACTACCTGTTTCTCCTCCTCTGCGCACGGAGTTATAAATGTACCCTCACTGCTTTCTAGTGTGCCGATAAACTCTTCAGGGACTTGTCTATCAGTCTCGATCTTTTCGATTTTGTCTTATTGAAATCTCACAAGTGTTATAGTATTTGCTACTTGCTAGTGTGTCGATGAACACATCAATAACTTGTCTATCAATTTCAATCTCGTACACCACCACCGTTAATCTTGCCAATACATCAACGTTTCTGAGTATCTATTGGCAATATCAATTCGCAATCCAGCAGTAGCACAGCTCAGGCTCAGTCAATCAAGCTGCTCACATTGAAACACAACATTCAAGTATTTTGTAATACATTTACAAATGTTGGCAAGATTAGCGATGGCGGCGGTGTAACCCGAGTTTGTGGAATAAATCACATTTAACCAATGTTTTACCGAGTCCCATGTATACAGGTTTTAGTGTTAGACGATTTTGTAAGATCTACTTTAGATATTTGTCCAATCATTAAAATTTACTCCTATCATATATAGACGTCGTGTACGTTGTTGGTGATAATGACGTGTTCGATCGTACTATTATGTATAAACAGGGCATTACTGGACACCAGTAATGTAAATGTGCACATGTCATACACCAAAAGAAAACTAATTGGATATTCATTTGAATTATCAAAAACAACAGTGTGCTCCAATGTTACCGACCAGCGAACGTCATTTACGTCCAAATTTGCGTGTAGACGCGTACATGTAACAACAATCAACACTCGGGTGAACGTTCATGTTATTATTTTACCTTTCTCGTCGTCGGAACTCATTAATTGTTGTACTAATGATTAGGGTTAAGATGTGAAATGCGTATGTCCGTGAAGTATTATGTCAAGTGAGTTATTTTGGAATGACGTCGTTTTTTGCGGTGTAGTAAACCAGTGTAGACACGTTAAAAATAGAAAATAAATACCCCATATATGAAGTTAAGATATATTGATACTCAAAATATCTTAAGAATTCAAGGCCAGTGATCATACATAACTATTAGTGTTGTGTTAAGTTATAAAATTATAAATGATTTGTCATTTCGTAGCCAAATCAATAAATAAGAGACGAATTTGTAATTTGGAGAATTATGTCACAAATGAAAAACGTTAGCAGGAACATACTTTCATTCGCAAAGCGAGGCGACTAAACAATTACTTCGGGTATATATTATGCATATTGCTGAGCTTCACACTTTTCATTAGGGTATAAATAGTTTGTGTTATAAAATTCAGTGGGAAATCTGAACACGTTATCGATATATTTATAGTTGATGCTATGCTACAATAGGTGTCACATTTTGTCACAACGTCGTAAATGCGCATTTTATTTTAAACATTAGAAAAGTCAATCGAAGAAAATTCATGTCCCACATTCAAAAAACTAAATAATATTAACTTATACAATGTGTATTTTGTAGTCTTTCTTGTGAACTACAATGTGTAGGATCCGTGTAGAAAATGAATGAAAAACTGCGCATTTCAAATTGTCTAATGAAAATGTCACACTTTAAGGATTACGTCGCGAATGCACATTTTTTAAAGTTACGGTAGTTTGTGTGATGCAAAATATTTGCTGAATTTATATAGCACGATAATTATATGGTATCCACAAAATGTGTTTTGTAACTTCTTTCTAGTCGTGTACATTGTCCGGCGATCGCACATAATCATCATAAAAAACTTCGCATTTTAAAATGTCTAGTGGAAATGTCACGCCTTGCAAATTACGTCGTTATTGTGCGTTTTATAAAACGTTGCCGTAGTTTATGTGATAAGAAATTTCTGTCTAACTTTCTTGTACGATAATACTAATATAATTACGAAATGTGCATTTTATCTTTTTTCTATTAATGTAAATTGCATGGTGGTTGCCCATAAACTGAACAAAATAATACATACTTCAAAATGTCTAGTGGAAATTTCACATCTTGCGAATTACGTTACAACTTTACATTCTTTTAAGCGTAAACGAAGCCTGTCGGGTATGGAATATATGCCAGCATTTGTTATAAAATAATCAATATTGTAATTACAAAATGACGTCGTTTTGACGTTATCAAAAGTATCACCAACAACGTACACGACGTCATTATAGGAGTAATTTGTCTTATTAAGATCTGATGTGATAACATGTTTCTATAACCTTAAAGGAAAATAGTATGTATTTTGTGTCGCTGTAGAAATTTCATATTGATAGCAGGTGCTTTTAAATGTTAAAGCGTGTTATAGTATACAGGGGACCGTTTCACTAAACGTCGTACGACTAAAATGTTCGTAAGTGCAAAATTATGATAGTCTGTATATTTCACATTAACAATGTTTTCTTGCAAACAATTATTAGATTTACATTTATTGAGCATATGCTGCATATGCAGCCTATGCTCAATAAATGTAAATCTATCAATTGATATTTTCAAACGATCCTAAGTTTGCACTTACGAAGATTTTAGTCGTAAGAAGTTTAAGTTTAGTGAAACGGCCCCCAGAACTCTATACCTATTTATTTCCCTCTATAACAGTCTACCTCATTAGTGGGAGTCTATATTTAACTCACGCGCACAAAGGTTGTCATCATTTCAGGAGAAGCGTGTCGTAAACTATTCGTTGTGAAAAAACAAATAAACTAGCATCTGCTATGGACTGTACGGGAAGTTTTTATTAGTTACGTTTCCACAATTCCGTTGTGGGGGTGATTGATAAAGCTATATACATGTCTGACAGTAATGTTACAAATACCGGTATATTCAACATTAAAGCGTACAGTCCATCGGCATTATCAGATTAAATAAAGCACATACAATGATTAACCTTGTTTCATTGGCAGAGCTTTGTATTTGTTTCAGCCATGTTATTCTCCTTGATACGATTTACAACATGATTCGACAGCACATCAGAATCATTTCCAATGGAAATTATTCTGAAGTGATGTCGGAGCATGTCATTATTGATAGTGTAGAACGAATGGTGAATTTTTTTATTCACATCTTTGTGAATAACTGAAATAAAACAAAAAAAACTAAGACATTATAATGAAGCTCTTATTGATTGTACTTTATTATTATTATTATTATTATTATTAAATTCACGAATAAATGCTGTTACACATATTCCTTGGCTATGCATATATTAATGTATCCGTTTGTGCTTCTGTTCTCAATGCTTGTGCGTTGGCTTCACATTTTCATTTTCTGACTTTTTATGTTCACGTTATACACGCAGTCACGTTCGTTGTGATTATTAATTAGGAAAGTTTACTAACGTAGGCCAGTCGGTTTTAAGAGACCATAACAGAACAAAGCCTTAATTTGCAATAATCTCAGACCAAACAGTGGTATAAGAGTGCATACAGGAACAGAAGAATGTGTATTATCAAAAACAACAACATGGCGGATATACATACATCCACATGTGTTGCAAACAGAATAGACTAATACTTCAGTTTAGCTGGAATAGATTGTGTGTTATCACCAGTATTGAGAATGACTTTTGTAGAAAGGAAGTAGTTGGGGATAAATTGTACAAGGATTGAAACCACTATCAATAACAACATCGTTTAAATACGCACAGACACTTCCCCGCCATCTTCGCCACCATTTTTATTTTGATATATGCATGTGTCCTTTGTGTCAAAACTTGCATGTAATGTCTGCAATAGAATGAAAAACCGTCTTAGAACAACGATGCTTAGTAAACCACGAACACACTGTTGCAACGTTTCAGCACAAGGCAACGATACTGAAACGTTGGAACGGTGTGTTCGTGGTTTATTAAGTATCGTTGAACATATCATATTACTGCGGAAAGCCAGTCGAATTCCGTTGGCTAGAGAATGGTAAGACACGTCACCCCTGCGTTCCACGAACTAACGCGTGACCCCGACTGAATTTCCCTGCAATTCCATTAAAACGACCTGGGGAACGTCTATTTCGAGAAGGTAGAACAACACCCATGGCGTCGAATGTTCCTCAGTGTAAACACCACTGTAAAAAGTATCAAAGTCTCGAACATGTACATATACATCATTCCCTAAGTGAAATAACATAATCAGCTGATTGTCCATTCATCATTATTTCGTTATTATAATCACGATATATACGCCTACTGTGTTAAAATTGTGGCGAACAAGCATACAATTACACGACAATGTCAGAACATCCATTGTAATCGCTGACCACGAATACCAGAACAAACATATAGTGCACGTGCTATTGCACTTGTTCATTGTGTGCGATCGGGAAATTGATAACAACATTGGAAGAAGAATGTATCCATATGTTCAATTGTCACTTCTTAACTTGCTAGTTCAGTAGCCCATTTCACTAACATTGCAAAGTATACTTTTCTAGCAAAGTATACTTTGAGGGAGAAATTTTCAATTTTAGGATAAATTTATTATTTTTTATTATGCTGAATGTATTACATTATCACAGCCATTTTGGCTGTGATAATGTAATACATTCAGTATAATAATTCTGCATACTTTTAGTCATCAAATATATGCAGTAGTTAGTTCTATATGAAATAATGCATTTCAGGAAAAATAAATGATTACTCCCTCAAAGTATACTTTGCTAGATAAGTATTCTTTGCAATGTTGATCAAATCGGCTAATGATCATAAGAATTTCGGCTTTAGTAATCCACATGTACTTGTTTGTACATAATAGTCAGAAGTTTGGCCAAATAGCGAATGAACGGTAACCCTTCCGGTATACCCACCTACCTCAGTCACTCTGGATGCAATGTGGAACATCATACCAAAGCAAAATATATACTCATCGTCTAGTGCTCCTTTTCCCGCCGCATATACCGTATGGTTTCTGGTGTATTTGATGTGTTGCAGTTTTATGTTATTTAATTGTTAACACTGATAGTGATATCAACTTCATCCACGGCTCTTGCTTGGCATGAACAACATGCATTGTTCGCAATTCTTTGTCACGAAACCCAATAGAAATCATCATAAGTTTCGAAGATGCCTTTTTCACCACCCAAATGCCCACTATATACCGACACCACTTGATACTGGAGACGGCACCATACAAGACACGCTTTCATCTTTGGGCGATTTCCAGAATTCAAGATGGCCACCTTGAATTTTGGAAATCGCCCATATATTGAATATTGTCTATATTTTCAGAATAAAAACCATATATCGACGGAAACGCATCTATGAATTGAAACTAAACCTCATTATTCTCCCCTTATACACGTAGTAAGCATTCTAGAATATACAATTACAGGGATATAGTTGTACGCCAAGTTAACAATTTCGCCCTATTATATATTAAATCGACCTTGACTGCTCCGTGCTTATTTCGGACTATTCCTTTAATCAGAAATTCACTGGCACACACTGTGGATCCTGGTGAGACGTTTTAGCTACGAACATACTTAGCTGAATCTATACTGTTTGTAGTTGCGGGAAGTGACTCTGCAAAACTCCCATACCGTCCGCGGACGCGGACGGTACGGGAGTCTTGCATAGTTACTGCCAGAAATTACACTATTTGTAATGTTTGGCTATATTGCATGTAGTGGAAATGGCTACGTACTCGTATGTATAATGTCTGAAATACTAGTGCTCTAATCACTAATTACGGTAATATGCTTTGAGTATTGACTGACATAGTCGCTTTCGGCGATTGAGACCAGTCGCTGTGCATGGATATAATGTATGCCATTGGTTTAGAACTTTGCTCTAGGTAGGGTAAATCTGCATATGATATGAGACACGCCTTGTGATTTTGTACCTAAGAAGATGTGCCGTATCTCATAAAAAATATGTATAAATGTACAATAGTGTCCTCAAATGACATCGAAAATTGACGACATGTTGAAAGCGAATGCGGAATAAAACGTCATTTGCAGAAATTACCACAGTTTCTTTCAATACTGTTCATGAAAAATCGCACATCTTCTTAGGTAAAAATGCGATCTTATGTCGTATAATGCTGACGTCATACGTTGGCAGGGCATTCTAGTTCCTGACAAGTCTGTGCATTTACGCAGTTGGGAAGAAATATAATTCTTCATTTGCTATGTAAATTTCGTAATCTTTAGACGTCATTTGCGGAAAATATCGTAAATTCTGTAAATATGTCTATGATATAACCCGCATGTTCTTAGGTACAAACTCACATGGCGTGTCGCATATGTGGCTGTGACTGGAGAAATGGGGCGTATGGGTTGTAGCGCCAGTAGCCTATTTCATCAACATTGCAAAGCATACTTTTCTAGCAAAGTATACTTTGAGGGAGAAGTTTTCAATTTTAGGATAAATTTATTATTTTTTATTATACTGAATTTATTACATTATCACAGCCATTATGGCTGTGATAACGTAATAAATTCAGTATAATACTTCTGCATACTTTTAATCATGAAATATATGCATTTGTTAGTTCTATTTGAAATTATGCATTTCAGGAAAAATAAATGATTACTCCCTCAAAGTATACTTTGCTAGAAAAGTATACTTTGCAATTTTGATGAAATCGGCTACAGATCAGACTGCATCAGTACAGTCTGATCAGGCATACACTGTTTGTCATTCAGTCATTAAATCACATGTTCTGCTTCTAACAAACAGTATACAATGGAACGTCTCTAAACCGAACACAATAAAACATATGTGATCTTATTTTTGATCATTTTCTTGGTCATTTATCTCGGGGGGTAATGTCTGTTTATGATCGCATAGCACACAACTATGGCTCAGAATGGTCAAATGCATGCTTTACAGTGAAACCTGGGAGGTCCCCATGGTGTCCGGTTTAGAGAGGTTTCACTGTATATCGATATTAGGCTGCAGGAAGTTCCGGATCTAGACTGACCAGAAATGTCATAAGCCCCATTTCTCAAGTCAGGGTCACAAGTTACGGTCACGTACTTAGTTGGATAATTGATACCAATTCACATTTGTCCATAAACACGAATCTGACAAAGGCACCCTTGTGGCAGCTCTTCATTTTCCAGAAATTAAAATAAAATAGATTGACATAAATGTAGTTGTAATTAATTTCTATTTCACAGGGAATAAAATGATAGTTTTTCCAGATTTCAACAAAATACTCGCGTTCATTCCTTGTATGCATTTCCACGTAAAAATCGGTGACGTCACGTCAACATATCAAGATGTTGTAAACCAGAAAGACGTTCAGAACAATGTAAAGCGAGTAAATGCTAGTATTGCTCTATCTATTGTGTTTTTACACGTGTGAAAGTTCGATTCTTCATCAAATTTCAACTCAAGTCATATTTCAGAATGTGGCTCCTCGCGAACACTGAAAATGATAAATTCCAATGCATACAGTCGAGTTGGAATTATATAAACATGTATATAAATGTTAGAGAAATGGAAATTACTCACGTGTTTGTGTTGATATTTACACGAGCGTTCAATTCAATAATGAGACAAGGCTTATGATTTTTTACCCAAGATGTGCGATTTTTCATGAAAGATATTTACAGAAACAATGATATTTTCTTTATTTGGCGTCGAACGTTGACGATGTTTTCATAGAAAGTGCGGCATACACTTTCGACATCATTTCCACAAAATATCATCATCTTCTTAGGTACAAAATCACATGGCTTGTCTTTAATGCGTTTTTGTATGGCGCTCATTTGTTCACTGCCTCTATTTCACAGGTCCTAAAAAAGAGGAGGTAAAATGGGTGCATATCGCCATAGGAACGTCTATTTCCGTCTTCTTCGGTGTCGTCATTCTCATCTGCGGCGTTTACCACCGGAAGAAGTTCCGAACACGTGACCGGCATGCGGGTAACAATGATCACGTGGAGGTTCGATACGTGGCCGCCACTTCCGGTAGTAATACCACAGACAGACTGCTCACCTTAGACAAATCAGAATCTGGTAGCCGAAACCGGTCCCCCGAGCGGACAGAAGCCGAGCCGGGAACCAACCATACCGATGAAGTGGTGCACATTAACTCAATCAACGCCAACGCAACTAGTGATAGTATAGACTATGTTCGTGAACAAAACGCTGCGAGCAGTGTCACGAAGCAAAACCACACACACAGTGCTTCCAATTCGCTGGAGAAAGAGACGCCGAAACAATTGCCAAAGCCGGTAAGCGCGCCGAAAATACAGAAGGTTTCCATCGTGTGATGAAGGCAGAAATTAGGATTAATATGTTTCAATGGTGAGATGAAAAGAGAGTGTCGACATGCATAATATATTATGATTTGACGGATGGTAGATGGGCGGGTTATACGAATGACGACAATGAGCAGGGAGAGACGCAGTGAGATTTAATGGGGCGGTGTATTACATGGAATATACACATACCGGAGGCGATGGCGTGGCGTATGTTAGTCTGTCGTTGAAACAGATAGATTGACTGAGCGTGTTGATATTGGGTGGGCCGGACATGGTACTCGTCACGTGTGTGAGGTAGACACGCTATACACACGGACGTGTATGTTACCGGTGTCGTGTCTATCAGTGTGTGTCACCGACATGTGGTGCCACCGGTCGGGTGGCAGCGGTAATATGGTGGCCATGTACTAGAGTGATGGCACCATTACCAATGGACGTATCGTCATGGAACGCCCTTAGGTGAAACTGGCTGCAAATACACTACCGCCCCCGCTAATCTTGCCAATATTTGCCAATTTCTATTTTTCACAATACTATAAAATTGTGCTTGAACTCAAACAGTTTGATTGATTGAGCCTGAGCTGTGCTAGAGCTCAGGCTCAATCAATCAAATTGTTTGATTACGATCTAATATTTGCCAATTTCTATTTTTCACAATACTATAAAATTGTGCTTGAACTCAAAGAGTTTGATTGATTGAGCCTGAGCTGTGCTACAGCTCAGGCTCAATCAACCAAATTGTTTGATAACGATCTAATATTTGCCAATTTCTATTTTTCACAATACTATAAAATTGTGCTTGAACTCAAACAGTTTGATTGATTGAGCCTGAGCTGTGCTACAGCTCAGGCTCAATAAATCAAATTGTTTGATTACGATCTGAAATTGCCAATATATTTTCAGTAACGTTGATAATCTTGGCCAGATTAACGCAGGTGGTTGTGACAGGGCAGCGTTCCTAAGTGCCTACATTTATATATCGACTGATCACGTGTCCACGTAGTACAGACTGGCGAACACAGGCGTTCACGTGGGCTCTGACGTATTGTGTATCCGGCGTGTACACGTAGATACGAACTATTCTTTAGCCATAGTATATTTATCATAAAACACGACATGTTTACATGTGATAAACCGTGTGAACGATGTGCTATATCTCCTGAACACTATTTACACAATTTATGATAATTATATTCCGTATATGACGGCAAAAGTTGACTAATTGTTCAGACCGAATGCAGAATAGCCTTACGGATCTGCTGTGACAGTTTCACCAACATTCGTCGTCTTTTATAGAAAATATCAGTTTCTGTAAATATTTTTCAGGAAAAATCGCACATTGTTTTACTTACAAAATCACATGGCCTATCTCAAATTTCATACATGCTCGCGGTAAATGTTTCATACCACATGTGATGTGAAAGTCTTCCAACTTTCGAAATAATTCATTTGTCGGTATTTATCTCTAACAATAGTAGTGAAAGATATCACTTATCGTTTGACGATATTTATTTATAACATGATATGTAGTTTAACTGAACTACAACTGACATTAGAAATGTACGGAGCCCCGCAGGGGACATGGATTTTCTTTTATTAATTCGTTCCCACGAAATAACAATAACTCAATTTAACAATTCGTTACATCGAATTAACAATTCGTTCCCACGATATAACAATTCGTTCCCTCGAATTAACAATTCGTTCCCACAATATGACAATTCGTTCCCTGAATTTAACAATTCGTTCCTTCGAATTAGCAATTTGTTCCCACGATATAACAATTTGTTCCCACGAATTAACAATTTGTTCCCGTGGAAACGAATTGTTATTTCGTGGGAACGAATTGTTAAATTAAGGGAAGGAATTGTTGTTAATTCGTGGGAACGTGGGAACGAATTAATAAAAACAAAAATCTACGTCCCCTGTAGAAATGAACACCGACACACGATAAATGATGTCGACGGCTGGCAAGAATTTCTGAACAACTATTTATAGTAACGAATGCGAATATACAGCTAATATTAAACATAATGTGGCTGTGACTGGAGAAATTGGGCATCCGCACAGTCTGATCAGGATCTGCACTATTCGCCATTCCATCAAAACCCATAAGCCCCATTTCTCAAGTCACAGCCACATGTTTGTTTGAAACATGTCTTCATTTACCGTGATTATATTATGTATTATGTATGAATCAATATTGGCAATATACTGATAACAAGGTGTGAGATCACGTGGTTTCCGAACCCGATTTTCCGACGTGACGTAATCTGTGACGTCATTTTTACTCTTTAACATATTTCTAACAAACGGACGGATTTTAGTGATATGTAGCGCACCAAATACGATGGCATATGTGTTTTATGGGTACTCTGGAAGTTATTTACAATAATTTATAACTTTCACAAAGAATCGAGTACTGTTTATTTCTTACATTCACGTGCTCTAGTTTTTATTTACATTTACAGTAACCGATTCTTCGTCAAAACGACAGAATTATGACAATATATAAAAGGGCAACGTGTAAAATTATGTCATTCCATTAGAAAGAATGTAAAATAAATCCACTGTATAAACACATCTTAAACAAAAATGACGTCACGCCGTTCGGAAACACGTGATCCCACACATTGGATAAGACAGATAATCCCATACATTGGATAAGACAGATAATCCCACACATTGGATAAGACAGATAATCCCACACATTGGATAAGACAGATAATCCCATACATTGGATAAGACAGATAATCCCATACATTGGATAAGACAGATAATCCCACACATTGGATAAGACAGATAATCCCACACATTGGATAAGACAGATAATCCCATACATTGGATAAGACAGATAAGCCCATACATTGGATAAGACAGATAATCCCACACATTGGATAAGACAGATAATCCCATACATTGGATAAGACAGATAATCCCATACATTGGATAAGACAGATAATCCCACACATTGGATAAGACAGATAATCCCACACATTGGATAAGACAGATAATCCCACACATTGGATAAGACAGATAATCCCATACGCTGGACCGGTTATAATTTACTATAGGAATGAATGGCATTTTTGTGGAATTTATCGGGGATATAAACTTGGAAAAGTCGCGGGAATACTGGACGAGGCCGGGAAGGCCTTCGTCCAGTATTCCCGCGACTTTTCCAAGTTTATATCCCGGATACATTCCACAAAAAGGCCATTCATTCCTTATAATTCCAGCATTTGAAATAAATTCATCAAGAAAATGTGTTTATTTTGACAGACGGCAGCCATTTGTTTACATTGACAGCACTGACAGCGCACCTGTAGAAAGTAGTTCGGTCGTGGGAGTTTACTGGGATATAAATTTTGGACAGAGACTTGCTACGGGCCAATCAAATGTTAGGGAATTGTGTAAATATGTTTGTGCTTGAATTATTGAGTTGTGTTTTTACGGCATCCATGGTGCATGTCATTTGTGTTTCCCTTTGACAAAGTGGGGCTTTACATACGGAGATTGTTTTATCTTTTTTAGTTACTTTTGTTTTGTCATTAAATGGTTTATTTATATCACAGTAAACTGTTAGATACTAAACTGGCAAAACGGGGCTTTGCGTTCTCTTTTTTAGTTTTTCTTGTCATTAAAGGGGCCTATCGGGATTTTTTGAAAAAATACTATGAAAAGATACAAACGTGTTTTCATCATGGCCCTGTGTAAAGTGGTTTAATTGACGATATATAGTAAATACATGGTTAGTGCCGTCGAATATTAAATTTATTCGGTTGAGCCTTAGATAGCTTTATCGGGGCGAGCTTTAGCGAGCCTCTTTATAAAGTTGTCGGGGCGAAACCGAATATATTTTATATTCGACGGCATTAACCATGTATTTAATTTATACCGCATACTAAACTTGAAGTGCGTCACTCGCCATACGTCACAAATCTAGCGACGTCATTCAAAGCAAAATGGCGGCGTCCACGCTAGGTAGATTCGGTATTGTATCTGATTAAATCTCCGATTTTGTTTGCGATGAGCTTCAATATTGGCTAGCTTTAGACTCCACAGTTGTCATAATAATATAGTAAACTTACATGTTGCCTGCGTGACACGACACCCAATCCATGTCCCGTGAAGGCTGTGCTAGGTCCAGAGTCCAATGTCGGGTATTGTGTCATGTCGGGTACAGGTTATACGCACATGTAAAGTGTACTACCAATACAAGTGAGAACACTATATGATACGACTAATACAGTACTATATAATAGGACAATATCTCCTAACTATCCCTGTGTGAGTGGAGAGTATCCCACGTCCAAAGGCCCAGCCTTTAGGAGATCCTGTCAATAGGTGTTGTCTGTCTGAAGTCCAAGTGTGTTCTGCCTATAGTGTGTAGGAATAATGGGTAGCCAGACTCGATTGTATGAACTGGTTCACCAGACACACTGGGTGTACTACCAGAATTGGCCTCGTACTACAATAAGCATTACAATCATAACGGACATATCCGTGTCGTTGGTTACGTCGCATATACTGTAAACATGGACAAAATTCAGCTGAATCGACAACGATTTCGATTTTAAAAGTCTCCGCCATCTTGAATTTGCTGTTGAGACTGACCAATCAGATTAGGGGTCAAAGGTGAAAAAATAAAGGCAAGAAACGGCACTTCATGTATATTAGGCTATTTCAGGTATATTGGGTTACGTCAGATATAAACAGCATTTATTCAACCCCCTTTATTATGCTATATGGATAAATGGTTGCGGTATAAATGACGATCTAGGACAGCTTTAAAAAATCAAGATTTTTTTTTAAGATCCTGATATGTCCTTTAAATGTTCTATTTATATCAGACTAAACTGGCACAGCTGAAAAAAAAGCCTTTTTTCTCACGGTGAGTCCCGCTTGGTTACATGTACGTCATTTATTGTTACATGACCGTGTACATATCATGAATCATTATTTATTTAATATTATACATTATGATACTATGGGGAATATATAGGTTTCGGGCCAGTCTAGGTTCTGATTGGCTGACATACTTCCAAGGAAGACGGGGTGTTTCATCGATTACCTGGTGGACGGTTGGTTGGGAGAATTTGAAGGGTAAAGTTAATGATGGGTTTCATCCTTAACCCTTTCACCCCTAAGTAACTGGAATGCTTTTTGATATGTTAATTTTGCAACCAATTCAACCGTCCCAAAACGGTTTTTAGACTAGTCCATTTATGAAAAAGGGGTGTTTTTGTTCTCAAAAATATTACTTTCAAAAAGTGCAGATCCTGATGAGACGGCTCGTTACGAGCCGGCTCATCTGGATCTGCACTGTTTGCATAAACCGCTATAGCGGACTTTCGGGATCAAAGGGTTAACATAATCTCAATGCAGTTATCTCTGGTTTGGCCTCTTTGTTACTACTGGAGAGTTGAATCCGGTTATACAGTACCCATTATAAAAGTAGTAAGAGTAGTACTAATCATATTTTACACTTTGGAGCTAAGTGACTCTCTAGAATGTGAGGACCTGCTACCAGGTCATGTTATTCTAGTTACAGGACTGAATGTATATTTGTTCTGTAAATATTCAGTTCTGATTTTGGGATTCCCCGCCCGCACCATTGCAACAGGGGAAATATGGTTTTCGACCCAGTTCACCCGGCCGAAAAAATTACCTTAGCTGTTGTTAGGCCGTTAAATATCATTAAATCAAATCCAATCATCGATTAACTGGCCAACCTTGTAGAACAGACATAATTGCGGGCAATAACTCTCGTAGCTACGGACGGTATGGGGATTTTGCAGAATTACTGCCCCTAACTAGAACAGTCCAGACCGAGAATAGCAAGTTCATTGTACTCTACATCGGTACAAACAAAAAGTAATATGGCTAGACTGTCTTGGAGATCTAGATAAAAAAGGGTCCCACTGTAATTCTGCAATACGATCAATTCAACACATGGGTTTTGCAATCATGAACAGACAATAACATTAGATATACATGTCAATGAAACCGAATCAAATTCGACAAACACTGGCAAGTGATTTCTCAGTGTCCGGTTTAAAGAGGTTTGTATGTACAAAGTGTTTAGTGCGAATGTGATTTTCATTTGGTGTCTCATATTTACTCTCAGAACCTCTTGGAAATTAATCTCAGAAATAGATTGTCATTGACATTCGTGTCTCACTCATCGCTATTCATGATACCGATATGGATTTCTTAACCCTTGAACCCGAAAGCCCGTTATAGCGGTTTATGCAAACAGTGCCGATCCAGATGAGACGGCCGTCTCATCAGGATCTGCACTTTTTTATACTAATTTTCATATTTTTGAGAACAAAAATATCCCCTTTTTATAAATGGACTGGTCTGAAAATAATTTTGTGACGATTGGCTCGGTTGCGAAGTATACATATCAACATCCATCCCAGTTACTAAGGGGTGAAAGGGTTAAGTTTACATGTATTATACGACACTGCCAAATGTCCATTTCTGAAAATAAAATAATTTATATCCTAGAAGATACTGGCATAGGAGATTTCCGTCACCTGTGAGTATAGTTGCGAGCGGTAACTCTTGCAATCTACTCCCGTACCGTCCGTAGCCAGCTGGATGTGTACGGTACGGGAGTAGATTACAAGAGTTACCGTTCGCAACTGCTGTGAGTATAGCTATGCTGATCGTGAACAAGATCAAGGTGTATGATCACGTGGTACTAACAACAACAACAAGTACTGAAGCTTCCAGAATCCATCTGATTCAAAGTACGTATTCTTTAATATTGTCCTAATTACGTAACGGATTTTGATGAAATATGGCGCATCAAATATTTTCGCCCAAACTTCTGTCGTTTGTGCGAAGAATCGATGTTCGTGTTTACCGAAACGGAAATGGATTCTTCGCAAAAACGACATAAGTCTGTGCCGAACTCCATGGACCACCAAATGCAGCTATTGAAGACGCGTTTGTTGCGCCATTTTTCATCAAAATCCGTTGCATATTAAGGAAAATATCAAATAATACTTACTTTGGAGTGGGCGACATTGTTGTTGTTGTAACCACGTGATCATGCACCTTGAATATGTTGCAATTTGAATATGAGCTGCCCTTGCGGCGTATATTTGATTTGAATGGGTCAGTGGAATAAGAGGGCTAGCTACATCAGGGAGTTAGCCACTTATTCCACTAGCCCCTTCAATTGTGTGAGAAATATTGAAAATGTAGGCGATTATGTACTGACTTGTAACATACTGTCGCCCACTGGGGTTTATATCCGTGTTACGCCGAACTGAAAACTGACGTTTCATTGGCCGAACAGCGTCAAATAAAGTTACCGCATTATGTCGTTGTGATGACTCAACGTGAACAAGCATAAAACGTTACCTGATAAATAGAATACAAAGCTAATATATTTTGATATCAAGTTTATCAGACTCGACTCGAAAACGGTAGGAATTCCTCTGCTAGCCTCGGAATTCCTACGCGTTTCCTATCCTTGCCTGATAAGCTTCATATAACAACACACTAGACTGGTATTCTGTATGAGTTGCACCGTGGGCCCGATTTCTCATGAGTGCTCACGCATGTAGACCAGTCTATTAATAGCTTACCGAACTTGGTAAATCGCAAGTAACATCCCTCAGAAGTACTTCCGGGGCATACTCAAGGTGCATGATCACGTGGTTACAACAACAACAACGTCGCCCACTCCAAAGTAAGTATTATTTGATATTTTCCTTAATATGCAACGGATTTTGATGGAATATGGCGCAGCAAACGCGGCTTCGTGAGTTGCAGCAAACGCATCTTCGTGAGTTGCATTTGGTGGTCTATGGAGTTCGGCACAGACTTACATGCATGTAGTTTTTGCGAAGAATCGATTTCCGTGTCGGAGACACGGATATCGATTCTTCGCAAAAACGACAGAAGTTTGGGCGAAAATACAGAGACCATCAAATGCAGCTTAACAAGACGCGTTTGATGAGCCATATTTCATCAAAATCCGTTACGTAATAAGGACACTATACAAGAATACGTACTTTGAAACGGTACTTGTTGTTGTTAGTACCACGTGATCATACACCGTGAATATGTGACTGTGCCTGGAGAAATGGGGTTTATGGCATTTTCGGCCGGTCTAGCTTCTATTTTGCTATCACATGCCCACAGTCTGATGAATAATATACTGTTTGGTAGGGGAAGGGCTGGCGGCCGTTTCACTAAACTTCGTACGACTAAAATGTTCGTAAGTGCAAACTTATGATAGTCTGTAAATTTCACATTAACAATGTTTTCTTGTAAACAATTATTGGATTTACATTTATTGAGCATAGGCTGCATATGCAGCCTATGCTCAAGAAATGTAAATCCATCAACTGAAATGTATAGACGAAATTTGCACTTACGAACATTTTAGCAGTACGATGTTTAGCGAAACGGCCCCCTGATGTTTCACTTGCTGAGTGGCAGAAAGTGCAGACACCGATCAGACTGTGTGGATGTGCATGTTGATCTGGATACACAGGCTGATCTGGGGTTATACTGATCGCATATCCATAGGCCGCATTTATACAGTCACATCCTTTGCACGCCCATGACAGAAAGATGATGTTCGTTCATATGTGGCTGTGACGAGAAATGGGGCTTAAGGGGTTTACAACCAGTATAGATCCAAATCAGCCTGTGAATCTGCAGTCTGATCAGGATCTGTACTGTTCGTCATGTCATCAATAAAAACCCCAATCAAGCGTGTAACAAGCAATATAGATCGTTATCAGGCTACAGGAGTGTACTATTTGATCTGGATCTACACTGGCCACAAAGCCCATAAGCTCCATTTATACAGTCACAGCCACAAATACGTTTTTTGTTACATATTGTGCAAACCGATGAGAGAAACACGGATGTTCGTGTTTATCATATCGTGTTGCATCCGGTACTACATATCAGACACGCCATGCCTGTGATTTTGTACCTAAAAATGTACCTAAAAACATGTGTGATTTTTCATCGTACATTCACAAAAACTGATTTTTTTCTGTAAGTCGTCGAAATATGATGAAATTTTCATAGCAAGTTTCGCATTTACTAAATATTTTCGTCACCTTAAGCTTTCGACATCATTTAAGGATAAAATCGTAAATTTGGTAAATATTTTTCATGTGATATCGCACATGGTGTTAGGTACAAAATCACATGGCGCGTCTCATATGGAAACAAGGACAGCGATAATCGTGTTTATAGTATCCGGCTGCATACAAGGTATGGCTGATCAGTAGTCTATTTCACCAACATTGCAAAGTATACTTATCTAGTTATAATTATAATTTTTATTATACTGAATTTATTACATTATCACAGCCATTTTGGCTGTGATAATGTAATAAATTCAGTATAATAAGTCTGCATACTTTTAATCATCAAATATATGCAGTCGTTAGTTCTATATGAAATAATGCATTTCGGGAAAAATAAATGATTACTCCCTCAAAGTATACTTTGGTAGATAAGTATACTTTGCAATTTTGATGAAATCGGCTACTGAAAACAAAGTATTTCAGCTTGAATGGGGCGTCATCTTAACGTCATTGAACTCCAAACGGGATATTTTGACGTGATTTTGACTATATTTGACGTCAGTTCGGGGTGATTTGACGTAATTGTGGCGGTAATTGTATGCGTGATTTCACGTCAATTCGGCGTGCTTTGACGTTCCCAGAACTGTTACGTAGTATGTGGAAATAGTTCTAGTATTTTTATGTACACACAATAAATTATCAATGTTATATGACATGACGTTTTTGTCTTGTTATTTACTATAGGAATGAATGGCCTTCTTGTGGAATTTATCGGAGTATAAACTTGGAAAAGTCGCGGGAATACTGGACGAAGGCCGGAAGGCCTCGTCCAGTATTCCCGCGACTTTTCCAAGTTTATATCCCCGATAAATTCAACAAAAAGGCCATTCATTCCTTGTAATTACAGCATTTGAAATAAATTCATCAAGAAAATGTGTTTATTTTCCGTTTTCTTAAGAATTATTTTAACTGCGCCTCACGGTTACGGAAAGTAGTTCGGCGTGGGAGTTTACTGGGATATAAATTTTTGACAGAGACTTGCTATGGGCCAATCAAATGTTAGGGAATTGTGTAAATATTTTTGTGCTGGAATTATTACGCCGTACACGTGTTTTGTAATGAAACAGACTAAACTTAAAATTAACTCTTAGAGAAGGTCAGAACCGGAGATTATCGTCTTTTTTTTATATTTTTGAGATATATTTTAACAATATTATACATGTTGACTAGCACATAAGAATTGTCTACACTGGAGACAATTATCAGGTGCTTACAAAACTAGGTTTTCATTTCGAACAAGAAAATGTGGCCTATCGGCACACGAATACCACCGGGTGACAAATTTATTTTCGAAACTCTTAATCTGCCGGACAGACACACGGACACACAGTCCACACACTATAATTGAACAATTCGTTCCCACGAATTAACAATTCGTTCCCACGGGAACGAATTGTTAATTCGTGGGAACGAATTGTTAATTATGCCACTGACTCGACCGACACCAGTGGAAAACTGAACATAAACGGCAGACGACAAAATGGAATTCAGCATTGTAAGGGTTAGTCATGCATATACAGACATGAATACCGAAAATATTATGTGTTTTTGTTCTCAAAAATATAAAAGGTTAGTTGCAACAAGAGTGCCGAAAGTCACAATATACGCCCGTCGAGGCAAGGCCAGTTAACAAGGGGAGACAAGTCACCGACAATTAATAGGGTTCTTGCCGTGATAAACATTTATATTGAATTTCGTCACAATCTGTCAAAATAAATAGGCTTCTTCGTCTTGCCGTGATAAACATGTATACCGAATTTGTTTACGATCGGTGAAGTAGAACTTGAGTTATTTCGTGGACAAGGATACAGAGTGCGAACATTACAAATGGCTGCCAAGGGTAGATAAGTCATCAGAAATTTTTTAAAATCAATATACTTGTTCGTCTTGCCGTGATAAATATGTATACCGAATTTGGTTACGAGCGATAAAGTAGAACTTGAGTTATTGCGTGGACAAGGATACAGAGTGCGAAAAATAAAACCGGCTGCCAAGGGGAGATGAGTTATTGGAAATGTTTCATAATCAGTAGACTTCTTCGTCTTGCCATGATAAACATGTATACCGAATTTGGTTACGATCGGTGTAGTAGAACTTTTTGCGTGGACAAGGATACAGAGTGCGAACAAATAAAAATGGCCACAAAGGGGAGATAAGTAATTAGAATATTTGGAAAACAAAGAGGCTTCTTCATCTTGCCGTGATAAACATGTATACTGAATTTGGTTAAAATCCGTCAAGTTGAACTCTAGTTATTACGTGGACAAGCTGTGCCCGCCCGCTAGTACAATATGAATACATAATACGTCCCGTTTTTTTCAAACGGGCGTATAAAAAGGTCAGATCCTGATGAGACGACTCGTCACAATCCGGCTTTTCCGGATCGACACTGTTTATCAACACCACTGTACAGGTACATGTATGTGGTGTTGAAAGGGTTACACTGAAGATACATGGTATCATGTTTGCACAAAAGGAAGCATTCAATTTGTTTAATATTTAATAGGAACAAACAGACATAAAACTACATTTACATACGCATATACTTAAATAACACACACACACACACGCACGCACGCGCGCACACACGAGTACATAATATACAATGTAACCATGGCAAACATCTTTGTTGCGTTGTGAAAGCACTAAATTGTATTTGCTAAAGTATGCATGTATTGCGTCCTGTTGCAGCCACTTTATGTATATTCACGCATGTTCATGTTCCAGACTTATACACGAGCTGGGAGATTGCGAGAACGCGAGGCGAGATTGAGAGGACGCTAGGTGAGACTGAGAGGACGCTAGGTGAGACTGAGAGGACGCTAGGTGAGATCGGCAGAATGCGAGGCGAGAACGTGACAAATAGATTTTTAAATATATTTTTATTTGTGGACCGATTTTCAAAATCTAACTTTTGTTATCTAATTTACGTCATTTCCAAGCTATCTACAGAGGCTTCCGAGTGAATTTCCATTTTTTTTTCTTTACTCCTCCCCCACTGGTTCCACCTCTTTATCCTCCATGTTAAATCCACATAGGAAAATAATTGTTTCGCTATAAAATCAATATTTGATGGAATTTCATAAAAAAAAAAAAAGGAAGGTGACGGGTTTGTTATTGGTGAGAAAGTCTTTCGTTTAAATAGTTAATAGCCAAAAGTACATCGGCAGAAAAACGTGCAAAAGACAGTAGTAAAGATGCCAAAGTTTGTATTGGAATAGTAGGGCTAGCGCTGGAACACGGTCATCATTGTCTGAAGAAAAAAAAAACCACGTGATACCCATCGTGAAATGGTTAACTCAAAACATCTATGAAAATATCACATGGACAATAGTAATACATATTAACATACATTAAATACAAAATATAAGTAATTTAACTTCGTTTATATATTTCTCAGTTCCTTATAGAATACGATACGTCATGTAACAGTACAGCAGGCATTCCGCTGGCGATCGCCACTTTCGCAATCGCCACTTTCGCCACTTTCGCAATTGGCGATAACAATAAACAATTGGCGATAAAAAATTACAATTGTCGAAAAAAAAAAAATTGTAATTTTTTATCGCCAATTGTTTTATTTTTTTTGAAGTGGCGATTTTTTTATTTTCCCCAGCGGAATCCCTGGTACACCATAAGTGTGACATGGCTAAACAAATTAACAAATACAATAAAGCATACATGCACATTGTATTTATAATATTAAATGCATTTATTAATTTAGCACACTTTTGTGTTATCCTTCCATCCCACGATGAGCATTGCCACATATTGATACATGTAAACATACATGGCTATGATGGATACATGGGGGCTTATAGACTTTGTGACTACTGTCTGTTTCACGAAAGCTGCCCAAATTTTGCGGCCATATAAACAATTCAAAAACAATATTTTTTTCGATAATACTAAATTAAAGGAAAATTTAAGAAGGAGCCTTCTTTTAATTTCGTGAAATTCGGTCAAATATTGATTTTATTACGAAAAATTAATTTGTCTATGGGAATTTAACATGGGGGAAAAGGAAGTGGAGGAGGAGTCAAAAAAAGATTTTTTTTGGAAATTGACTCCGAAACCTGGCTAAATAGCTTGGATATGATCTAACTAAGAAAACAAAAGTTAAATTTTGAAAATCGGTCCAGTATTTCTGAAATTCTAAATGATTTCCCATGTTAAATCCCCATAGACATCTTCACTCTGTGAAGATGTCTATGGTGATTTACCACGGGGAAATTGTTTTTTCGCAATAAAATCAATATTTGACCAAATTTCACGAAATAAAAAGAAGGCTCATTCTTAAATTTTCCTTTAATTTAATATTATCAAAAAAGATATTGTTTTTGAATTGTTTATATAGCCGTAAAATTTGGGCAGCTTTCGTGAAAAAGACAGTAGTGTACGTCTTGATGAGCTGGTGCATCCGCACTGATTGATCAGGATCTGCACACGTTCACCATTCTATAAATAACAAGTTGAAGGGATTGAGGAAAATATTTTGTGTTAACGAAACTTTGAGTTAACTAATCATTTTTAATATGCGAAAACATGTAATTGTGACCTAGAATTTCACTTTTAGCTTTCAGTAATTCGGCTTTAGAGAGTTTCAGGTATCGAGTGTAGTGTAGTTCGTAATCAGGCTATACTAGATGTGCTAGTTGATCAGGAGCTACACTGGTTACAAATAACACAAGTCCCATTTCTCCAGTCAGCCCAAATACACAGTAATTCGAAAATCTGAAATATCAACATTCAGACATATGTCCCCAAATAGTCTTAGATCAAAGAAGGCTCTGATTGATGATTGTATGCACGAACATATTTGAAACTTGAAACTGCATCTTATAATGTCACGATCAACACTTTATGCCTTCTTGTCACATAGCATTGTCTCTGAATGGGTCAATATGCTCAATACGATGAATAAGTGATGTGGAAGTTCCAATATAGTTCACAAGCTTTCAAAAGCACACGGTGCATACATATGGAATGGCCGGTACATACATGTATAATAATTCCAGCACAAAAATATTTACACAATTTACTAACATTTGATTGGCCCGTAGCAAATTTATATCCCAGTAAACTCCCACGCCGAACTACTTTCAGTAACCGTGAGGCGCAGTTAAAATAATTCTTAAGAAAGCGGAAAATAAACACATTTTCTTGATGAATTTATTTCAAATGCTGGAATTATAAGGAATGAATGGCCTTTTTGTTGAATTTATCGGGGATATAAACTTGGAAAAGTCGCGGGAATACTGGACGAGGCCTTAAAAAATTACAATTTTCGAAAAAAAAAAAAACATTTTTATTTTTCGAAAATTGTATTTTTTTATGGCTTCGTCCAGTATTCCCGCGACTTTTCCAAGTTTGTACCCCGATAAATTCCACAAAAAGGCCATTCATTCCTATAATACATACTTAAGTTATTGCAAAAAAAAAAATGGAATTCTACTAAGTTTCCTCTTTTGCAGATTCATATTTGCATTTACGTGACCTTTTTACGTTTTCAAACAACCTTGGAAAGTAAAACAAAAAGGATTTTGAGTTTAAGCATTTTCCAAGGGTGTCGGAAAACGAACACAAGAGGTTAATTGCGGCACTACATCGTTCACCTGGTTATTGTATATATGCCAGAATTGTATAAATTCCAGTAAATCTGAGAGAGCTTTATACATCCATTATTCCTATACAGTTTTGTGGAAACCAGTCTGGCGATTATAATGAGAAGACCTTGTTTAAAGAGTTTGTCCAACTGTATACGGCGGTCATCTTGGATTATGTGACGATCTCCAATTTGACAAATATGTTGATGTTTCACCGAAAGACAATAATTATGAAGTTTTACCAGCATCCGCCACGCAGTTAATAAGAAAATGCTGTTTGAAAGTTCTAATAAAAATATTCCAAATGCACTTTAGGCGGCCATCTTGGATGACGTAATCATCCGATTTCGATACAAACCGCTTCAAAGCGTTCGACTCCTCAATACGTTCGATTTGATATATGGCACGACAATATTTGGTAAAATGTGATATTGGACCCCTAATTGACCTTCCGCACCCGCCCATTTTTGATCCCGGCGTTATTATCTGAAACAACATTGACTGTCGATCATTGCAGCCAATTTCGTTGAAATCGGTCTGGCGGTTCGTGTATTATGTGTTCTTGTATTATGCGACGACCTGCAATCTTACAAATATGACGTGCCACGACGCATATATCATCGCTGTGTAGTTTGACCAACATTGGCCCGGTGGTTCTGGAGGAGAACGGACGACGGACGACGGACGAAACGAGGTAACAATAGCTCAGTTGAGCATTTGGCTCAGGTGAGCTAACAACGACGTAAATAAACACAAATATGCACCTGCAAAGAGGAAACTTAGTAGAATTTCATCTTTTGCAATAATCTGAATTACATGTACAACACCAGGGGCCCGTTTCACTAAACTTCGTACGACTAAAATGTTCGCAAGTGCAAAATTATAATAGTTTGTGAATTTCATATTAACAAGGTTTTCTTGTAAACAATGATTGGATTTACATTTATTGAGCATAGGCTGCATATGCAGCCTATGCTCAATAAATGTAAATCAATCAATTGAAATTCCCAGACTATTCTAAATTTGTACTTACGAACATTTTAGTCGTACGACGTTTAGTGAAACGGCCTCCTGGCTTTCTGGTTGGCTGGTGCTAACAATGGGACAACGTTAAACTATGCTGGAATCATACAGAGGAAACAAACATCTGTGAAATATACAAATACAAAGTATAAGCACTTCAGTACACACTACAGAACAGAACAAAACAAAACAGAAACTACTTTTATATAAAGTCAGGTTACAAGGTAACAACATGACTGAAATTGGTAATCTATGTAGGTGGGTAGACATGTTTGGCAATGTAACGTATTTATGTCAGATATACCTCTGAGGGGGGGG
The DNA here is from genome assembly GCA_029237695.1 of Conchocele bisecta. NCBI lineage: Eukaryota > Metazoa > Mollusca > Bivalvia > Lucinida > Thyasiridae > Conchocele > Conchocele bisecta. Next base: position 183,424,276 of record CM055265.1, on the reverse strand, counting down.
GGGGGGGGAGAAGCATGGAAACAGTAAACAAACATGTATAAATATGTGATAATTAATGTTTGTGTATGCTAAGCGCTGTGGAAAGCTATGAACGGTGACGTCTCTCGCCAGTCTGTACATCTATGCAGTCGGGTCAGAGTCTCCGCCGCTCTCTATTACATCCCAAAGAGACAATGTTGATGGTTTAATTTCGGTGATGTTTTTATTTGCTTGTCGTTGTTGTTTTCTTAAATTTCTAGAAAAAAGTGTGCATATTAGCAAATAAGTAATTGTCGTTATCTCTCAATTTATATAGTCATTTTGACATGGCATACCGTACATACATACAAACATATTACTATAAAATAGGATGTATTTACTGTTACAAATGCACATGCCGTTCGGATTCACGAACATAAACAAAATATTAAATATATGCAAAGTATGTGTCATAATGAGCCATCGACATGTTATATGTATCATCGTGTATACATGTTACTGGAATAGACGTCAAAATCGTAGAAAACCAATGGGAACACCTGTCTAGACAGGTGCGTGCACAGGAACCACTTGGTCATTCCTACATGTATTCGTCGTCGACTGGGGGAAATGGGACCTACTGTCTATCCACCTTTTTCTGCCGACGAACTTTTGGCCATTAAGCACATTAAATATTAAAAATATTTAAGAGAAAGTACTTTTTCATCAATAAAAAAAAGTCACCCTACCCAAATTTTGTAATAATATTGATTTTATAGCGATAAAACGATTTTCTTATGGGAATTTAACATGGGGAGAAAAGACGTGGAAGTGCTGGGGGAGGAGTCAAAAAACGAATACAAAATGGAAATCGACTCCGAAACCTGGCTAGATAGCTTGGAAATGATGTAACTGAGAAAACAAAAGTTAGATTTTGAAAATCGGTCCACAAATAAATAAAATATTAAAATAAAACCTATTTTTAGCCCCCATGTTAAATTCCCATAGGAAAATAGTTTTTTCGCAATAAAATCAATATTCGACGGAATTTCATCAAATAAAACAATTTGGGGACGGTGACTTTTTTGTTATTGATGAAAACGTACCTACATTTAAATATTTTTAATATGTAATGTGCTTAATAGCCAAAATATCGTTGGCTGCAAAACGTGGAACAGACAGTAGTTATATTTACGGCCTATAGGCTTGAACCTGTTTATAGTCCTCGCTGTCTGGTCCGAGCCTACGCCTCTACACCATAATACATTACAACATAGGTTCGATGCAATTTGATAAAATACGGTAAAACAATTCTCTTGACGGTGACTACATCCTATTTCACATTACAATAGATCAGCGTGATGAACGCACGATTGGTACATGGGTACCTTATGCCAAGTGAAAAAGGGGCACGGGTATCCAAAATGGCGGCGCCTAGTATATGCGGCACCACACAGTTGGTAAAGTTTGTTTGTTGTGTATTGGTGTTTAATGGCCTATCAACGGCTAAGGTCATGTAAGGCGGGGCAAACGGGTTCGATCCCGTTTTATCCTGCTGCATTGGGTGAAAAAACCCAAAATCAGAACAGAATTTTTACATCAAGAAAAAATATAGTCATCCCTAACATTAGAATAACCTGACCTGGTGCACAGCACACCAAGGTCAATTGGCCCCTTCCCCTAAATTAGGATTACGAATTATCATAATACTCACACAAGGGGTATAACCAGATTCAACTGTCACATACAAAATACGAAAGACGTATTTGAGGGCCAAACCAGGTCTCCAGTCGGAATTCCGGTGAGAATAAACCCCGATCGTTAAATTACCCATCGCATGCTCCCACCTGCCACCCACGGCAACGTTTGTATTTATTTTCTCTACTTACACTACACATTGAGTAAAGATATACTAGTATATGCGAAGGGATGGCGGCTACTAAGAAATTCCTGAGGCATCATTCACTGTAAAGTTATTGTAGGTACAATTGACGCCGGTGTGTTAACAAACGGGTTTCTGTGACATTTCCGACACAGTTTTTATCAAAAATATGTGTTTCATTGCTTATTGTATGACAATATTGCCAACTAATATTTAACATATTGTTCGGGAATACTATGTTCACACATGTCATACGCCGGAGAACACTACCACAGGGAAACACGAACCCGCACACTCACGTCCCACACGTCACCCATAACGTATTTGGTCTAGTGGAATACCGTCGTCTATCTATTACTAGTATTAGCAAACATAAGCCTCACACTCACACTGAAAAAATACACTCCAGTCACAAACGCATGTATATGTACAACGATACAATGTAATGGCCTTTTATGAAATATATTATATACCACTACATCTTCAGTTACAAAGTTAACATGATTGGCAACACAATGTAAGCAGTAAATAAACAACTACAGGGTACCCCCCCCCACCGCCGAAAAAAAACACAAAAATAACAGCAAACCAAAAAAAACAACAACAATAAACGGGGACCTAATTCAAATAGCTGTAACATGTTTAATTGAATGATTACATGATAACCAATGTTATTGTGTATGTACCATTGAACACAGTTATACATATTCGAAGAATAATGCAGATATACCACCAATTTTCAAAGTTATCCAGATCTACATCCCTTGATGAATTTTACACATTTTCACCATTTGGACCATGAGGTTAGGGAGTATTCTGTGTGAATGATGGTCACACAAGCATCAAATAATTTCTGGATATGTACAGAATCATTAAAATTGTATACTAGCATAGTTTATATTGTACTGTCCCGAATATATTTAAATATGTTTGGCCTTTGGGTCGAATACCAGGCATTCTTCTACTGCAATGGTACACTTTGTAGTCATCATTCCTTTAAAACGTGGCTCAGCTTTTACGACGCTTAGCCAAATGCAAACAAATGATGTCATCAATAAACAGTGACGTCACTTGTTATGTTGAGCATATCTGTTAAACTAAAAGTAGAATGGGAAAGACATTTCACTGCTCGATATTATTTGAAAAGGAAACAGTTCAATATCTTGAAGCAACAAGTTATAGCTATTATAGAATTAGTTCCACGTTTTTTTTGGACACCCTATATTTCATGTATGATATACACGTTACATTGTACTATAATTCCAGCACAAAAATATTTACACAATTCCCTAACATTTGATTGGTCCGTAGCAAGTCTCTGTCCAAAATTTATATCCCATTAAACTCCCATGCCGAACTACTTTCCGTAAACTTCAGGCGCAGTTAAAATAATTCTTAAGAAAACGGAAAATAAACACATTTTCTTGATGAATTTATTTAAAATGCTGGAATTATAAGGAATGAATGGCCTTTTTGTTGAATTTATCGGGGATATAAACTTGGAAAAGTGGCGAGAATACTGGACGAGGCCTTCCGGCCTTCGTCCAGTATTCCCGCGACTTTTCCAAGTTTATACCCCGATAAATTCCACAAAAAGGCCATTCATTCCTTATATCATACGAAATGTCCCAGCGAGATCATACATCATGATACAACATGCTAAGCGGTGAATTGTCTTGCATATTATGCGTACGTCAGGGTGATTGCCTATCTCCATTCCTGTTTAGCATGTTTGTAAATGAGCTTGAGGTTGAATTCGAAACTGAGGGTATTGAAGATATCGGATAGTATAGATATCAGATTTATAAAAGTATTTATTTTAATCTATGCTGGTGACATTAATTTTTTAGGTTATTTTCTCAGAATCGGAACACGGGATGCAAATAGGCTTAATCTGCTTTCAGAATATAATGTTAAATGAAAATTAACTGTCAATACGGTAAAACAAAAAATGCTTGTATTTAGAAAAGAAGGTATATTGCCATAAACCTAAACTGTTAATATGTCAATTATATTATCGAAATAGTATATATATGTATATATGGTCTTTACTACAGGTGGTGCGTTCATGGAAACACAATCGCTATTATCGGGTCAAGCACAAACAGCTATTTTCAAGTTTAAGGTATTAGGTCATAGATAGATACACTTGGCTTCATTTATAATTGCTTTAGAAGAGTGAGGCGATATATAAATATAACATATGAGAATATTGTCGTCTCCGTCTTCTTTGTATATACAAGCCATCGTACAGTTTCACCCCTTCGTGCGTTTGACACATACAGGTAATACTATGACAGTGAATCAAAGACAAATGTGTGCAATCAATCATAGACAGATATGACACTAGCAATAAAACTATATAAAGGACGAGGCACTTGAGCATTTCTCCAATTAATCTCAAAATTATGTTGTGTAAACTTTTCAATCCGATGCACAGCCTATTTTTTAGTGTACACGTTACCATTAGGTAAAGCCATATTTACTTGCATAGTAGGTGAGTAGTCACCAGGAACAATGCACGCAGGTAACTGCTTACATGTCACTGAATTAGATAGCTAATAGCTGAGTACAGCAGCGGGTATATATGGTATGTGTTGTGTGGTTTGCCAGGCAAAAGTGATACACTGTGCTATTTTCTGTGTATAAGGCTATTTATAATGGCAGTTCATGTTTTTAAAAACACAGGTACAAACCTGTCCAGAAAACTGACATATTTTACAGTTTGGTGTAATATAATTGATAGGAGCCGTTTCTCCTGACTTTTCTACATGTGATTAGCTACATTATATCATATGTTCTACTTCACAGTTTGCGTTCTTTGTCAAACGGCAGACCAGGTGAAACTGGCTGATGGCTTGAACATATGCCGTATAGAACACAGAAACGAGACAGTGATCACATATATGTTATACATATATTCCATCACATTTACGAAGAAATATTATTTGAATCAAACGGTGATCAGGTATAGAATGGGTCCTTAACCCTTTCAACACCACATACCTCTATAGAGACAATGTTTTCAAACAGTGCAGATCCAGATGAGCCGGCTCGTAACGAGCCGTCTCATCAGGATCTCCACTGTTTGGTAATAATTTTAAACGTCGTACAGATTACCCTTTTAGAAGAATTGGATAATTTGAATGAACAAAATTAATGAAATAGCGTGAAACATTGGCATGGAACATCCTATTAAGTTACTTGGTGTTGAAAGGGTTAACAAATATCTGTATAAATGTACAGACATACTACCCCACACAGGTTACACATAGACGATACATCAATACAACCGATTCTTAACTACGGTGCTGACATATGGGGATGTGTGCAGGGAAATCAAATAACAAAGGTTCATTCGCAGTTTTGCAAAAGTTTACTAGGTTTTAAGAAAAACACGTACACTTAATTTATCTATGGATAACTTGGTCGTACCATACTGGACGCTCGTCATCTAAATATAATTAAAGTCTGGTTCAAATTAACAGCTTCTTTAGATGATCATAAATACATAAAACATGTTACAGCATGATGCTAGAAGATATGCAAAGCAATCCAAATAAAACAAACTGGGCGTTGCTAATCAATAAAGTGTTATGGAACCACGGATTTCTTGGTGTTTGGTTGAATCAATGTGTCGGAAATATAGAGGTTTTCTGGTACTTTTCAAGCACAGATTGAATGATACCTTTATGCCGGAGTAGCAAGCCATAATTAAAGAACATAGAAAAGCGTTATAGTATAGAAATGTATGCGATTTCATAATTCCATATTACTTAAAGGACATCACAGTGAGTCTCACGGAATGTAGGTACGCCTTTGCTAGACTAAAAGTACCGTCCCATAGCATAGAACTAGAATCAGACAGATGGAACAGAACTCCAATTGAAAACCGGAAATGTACATTGTTTGAACATTTCGAAGACGAATACCATTTAATTGTAGAATGCACAATGCATAGGGATCTCAGAAAACATATATATACCGTTAATATTTGAACAGGCCAATTATTGTTAAATTCATAGAGCTGATTAAATCAGAACATTCACAAACTGTAAGAAACTTAGGCCAATACATAATTATACCAAGCGCTTCAAATAAAAAATTAAAATGTATATTTACGTGACTCAGGTCACCTTCTCCCAATAAATAAGGAAATACAAATCAATACAGCATACATATATAGTTGCGAATATTAACCCGACATTACTGCATGATATTTGACGGTTCGTCAGGTTGTAGTGTATTGTCCTACACTAGACGAATGCTGCACTGCCATAACTCGATGGATTTTCAAAGATTAACCAAGACTGTTATATTGCTTGATGTGCATGCTATTCACTAAAGTCTATTCCCCATGTGCTATGGCAAATGTTCGACGGTGGCATAGTTGCATCGAATGTAGTTCCTGTATTCTTAAAGTTACGGGTTATCTACCGGCTGCTTGTCTTTGTCATTCATAATTTAACTTCTGTTACATGTATATTACTTTAGGGGTCATGTGGCTTAAAGTTCGATTTCTCAAGTCACAGCCACATATTTGTAGCACAGGTCACATTGAACAACACATCCAATACGCATTATCCCCTTATGGATATCAAAATACCTGTGAAGTAGTGTGGCAATCGGCCAAACAGTATTCAAGGTATCACATCGGAAACGAAGTCGGACCTTCGGACGGATGGACGGACGCAACGAAGGACAAGCTTAACGTTACATGTCCCGGCACCAATCGGTACGGGGACATAACAAAACACTAACAATACATATGTACAATTATTTATATACGCTACCAGAAGGTTACTACTTAAATAATTATTCCATAACTAGGCTAACTAATTAGTACACACACACTTATTCTAATGATCTATAGCAAAGCGTTTTGTCTCCTCAAATCCGAATGTTCTGTCTGTAACGGGTTAGGTCTTATCTTGCATCACATATTGGCGTGTCGTCAAATTAAGCAACTGATTCATTAGACTAACTAATTAGTACATACACACTTATTATAATGATTTAAATTAAAGTGTTTCGTCTCATCTAACCCGAATGTTCTGTCTGTAACGCAGGGCGACTTCTAAGTCGCCCTGCGTTACATACAGAACTTTCGAGTTAGGTCTCCTCTTGCATCACATATTGGCGTATCGTCAAATTAAGCAACTGATGCATTGGGTTTCTCGCAAGCTGGTGAGCCGTACTCCATCCAGGCTGACTGTGGTTGCTGGAAACCAGATTTCCCATTCGGGTTTTGATGTTCATAGGCCGGTGGTTGTTGTCCAAAGCGAACATTGCCAGGACTCGGATGAACATTTATGATCATAGGCCGGACGGTTCTGAAATAGTACATACATACATGCACAAGACAAGACATGTGATTTTGTACGTAAGAATGTGTGCGATTTTTACGTATTTATTTGGAACATTTTGTCAACTCTCGACGTAATTTACAAATGTTTCGACGTAATTTACATAAAATATCACCGTTTCTGTAAATGCGTTTCACGAAAAATCGCACATCATCTTAGGTACACAATCGCATACAAGTAACTTGTCACATATGCACACGATACATGGATGGAAGAGTTTGCAATGAAGGTTAATATTAATATAGATTAATTAATTCGGCTTGTATTTAAGGGTGGGAATTGGCTCGCACACCTTCTATGTCCGGGATAAATATTCTACCACTGCCACCAATTTATTTTGGGACTGGAAGTCGTCACGCTTTATGTTTTGCAATGATGGCCTCTTAACAATAATTGTACATACTTTAAATATACATTACGATGAAGACGACGACCGAAATAAAACATTTGTATTATGAGGTCAATGCAATTACAATGCAGTGGTTAATTAGGCCACATATACCAATTACATATATACAGTGAATTAATAAATAAACACGTTATATACTTATGTTAATACTTATACGATAAAATATGTACATAACACCTGCAAACAATCGATACATGTACGTAACAATCCCATATGGTAGCGTAACAGTGAATCTTGATTCAGATGCATTTGATTCTTTATTGGCGACAACTGTACCGTAAATGTGTATGGGCATTATAAGTACAGTTTCCCCCGGTACGATTTTCATTATAGGAATGAATGGCCTTTCTGTGGAATTTATCGGGGTATAAACTTGGAAAAGTCGCGGGAATACTGGACGAAGGCCGTAAGGCCTCGTCCAGTATTCCCGCGACTTTTCCAAGTTTATATCCCGGACAAATTCCACAAAAAGGCCATTCATTCCTTATAATTCCAGCATTTTAAATAAATTCATCAAGAAAATGTGTTTATTTTCCGTTTTCTTAAGAATTATTTTAACTGCGCCTCACGGTTACGGAAAGTAGTTCGGTGTGGGAGTTTACTGGGATATAAATTTTGGACAGAGACTTGCTACGGGCCATTCAAATGTTAGGGAATTGTGTAAATATTTTTGTGCTGGAATTATAATACATGTATACATGTATTATGAAGATTGCAACTTTAATACGGATACATACATATACATGGTTAGTGCCTTTTGATGTCACGTGTACATGTATCAGACTCGCACTGCGGAATTCCTACGCATTCAATAGTATTGCCTGATAAACGTAATATTAAAAGACACTAGCATTGTAGTACAGTATATCAGGTAATGAGTTTTGTATTGGCTGACTACGTACTCACTGATATAATAGTGTTGTATCAGGCATTGACCTGATAGGCACATGCAAGTTACAACACATTGGAAACTGACGTTTCATTGGTCGCACGGCGTCACCTGACGTTACCGAATTACGTCTATTCATTGTAATGACGTCACTGAAACAAGTCGGCCTTCTTTTCAACGAAAACAACGTCATAATTGCTCATTCTGTAGCCTAAAACGTTTCCTGAGAAATAGAATACCATGCTAGTGTATTGAGATATGTAGTTTAAACGGCTAGCCTCGGAAACGGTAGGAATTTCTTCTCGGTGAGCCTCCCAATTCCTACGCGTTTCCTAGCGTTGCCTAAGCCTAATAAATGTGATATCAAAAGACACTAGCCTGGTATTCTCTATGTATATGTAGCGGGTACCTTTATGTTACAAGCTGGGAATCAGAAATTGGTTGTAATGAATGCGAACTTGCTTTCTTCTGTAACGGCATCATTCGACAAAAAGAAAGGTCAGCGAACGCGGATTGAAGCACAAGTGACCAGGATATTCGTATCTAGCAATGTATGATACGACAATTCGTTATCATTTCGTGCATTAGGTCACTGCAAAGCTCGTTACCTGATAAATGACAATTGCTATAAACTTACTGTGGCTTTTGGAAGTGCTTGTAAGCAACTAGAGCAGCTATGGTGACCAGCAGGAGGAGTCCAGCAATAGCACATACCGTTGCCACGATAATGATCTTGCTGTTGCCTCCGTCATCCGGTGATGCTGAAGTTGTTGTTGTTGTTGCTGCTGCTGCTGTTGTTGTTGTTGCTGCTGCTGCTGCTGTTGTGGGACAGTTCTCTGCAATATGTCATATACGTTTTACCATTTTATATACCAGCGATTGTAATAAAGTTAAGATCACCGAGTGTGCTCTGATCAAACATCATACTAGTGTAGCCTGCTAACGCTCTATATTGCTTGTTAGAAGCATGGCGTGTGTTTCATTGGTGGAACTGCGAACGGTGAATGCCATGATCAGACTGTGCGGATACACACGCTGATCTGCATCTACACTGGCCGCAATGGCATCTGGTGTGTCAATCTCACATAGCAATGTAATGGGATTATATAGAACTAGTGCGTGACAACAACACCGGTGACAAAAATGGTCAATACAAAGTTGCGAAATGTTAAGATCCACGCTCTCCCAATGCAATTCTGTTTTTCCACATTTTTCTACAAACGAATTTTGGCTATTAATCACACTAAATGTAATACTTATTTACAGGTACGTATTTTTCCATCATTACTAAATACGTTACAATCACTATTGTTTTATTGTTATGGCATTTCATCAACTAGTTTGCGAAACAAATAGTTTACTTCGGTATTTCAAGATGGAGACAAATGAGGTGGAGAGTGACGAGGATGGTAGAAAGTGATAAATGCATGCCTATTATGTCAGTATCGACGCTTGGATACTTCTACAGTACCTGGTGTCCAGTCGAACAGTGCTGTGCTGTATTTACACACCATGCACGTGTTACCGATGTCCGCCGTTCCATCGGCGATACAACTGCCTTCGATATAGCAATAACCAGCCTGAAATGTGGTTGTGACGGGATAATTGGGGCTTATGGAACATGTGACCAGTGTAGCTCCTCATCAAATAGCACTCTCATGCAGATCTACATTTTATACTACACGTAGTATTGCTTGTTATGAGAATTGCGGGTGTTTCATTGATGCAATGACGACTATTTAGTTGGCATGGCTGTACTGGTTGATCACAGTAGCGATTTATGTGTATACAATTATTTGCTATGGGAAACAAACCCCAAAACAAATGGTGTCCACGGAAAAGTTTGATAATCAATATAACGTATATGTTCTTGCTACGATAAACATGGTTAAGAATAAAATCGTTAATATCGGCAAAATAGAACTTGACACAGAATTCATGTACACAGAAGTGGATACATAATGCGAACATTCACGCACTGTTTTAAATGAAATATATCACTGGAAAAACTGCAATGACGGGAGGTAAAGGGACTAAAACTGTTGGTCTGTTATTAGCATTTTCTGGGGATTTTTTGTCAGTACTTATTTAAGTAAAATATATACTGCTGGCTTATTTGCAAAATACATTTTCTGTCACCTCGTAGACCCACGTGCTACGCGATACACTCAATCATGTATACACAATGTCCTACCTTAAGCGCTACGACCTCTGTGCCGTTGCTGTCTGTCAATGTCTCCATACAGGTCGTGTCGAGCACGAACACGTATAGCATGTTGCCATAGGTGTTACCATCATTGCTCACGGACAGTCCAAGCTGCTGGCCCACTTCTACCGTGTTACTGGCGGCGGCACGTCGACGTCTGCTGTCCACGTCGGACAGACAACAGTAGACTTCGTTCAGGCTGTGGTACCTAGCACCAATACCAGTGAATGTCTCTGTCGTTGTCGTTCGCGACCCGTCGGCACGATCCTGTAAATAGTAGGATAGAGCAACTTCATGAAAACAGTCATACCCTTAATGTCACCAACAACTGTAAGACAATGCGACTACTGGCGATTGATTGCACACACGACGATTGATTGGACGATCCGTCATTACACCGGTCATTTTAGTATACCCGGGTCTACTGTCTGTCTCAAGCAGCCTGCCCAAATTGTATGGACATATCAACAAGCAAAAACAAGATTTTCTTTTCGATCATATTAAATTATAGGAAAATTCACGAATGAACCTTCTTTATATTTCGTGAAATATTGTCAAATATGGATTATATTACGAAAATATTAGGGGATTTAATATGGGGAAAAGAGCTGGATAAGCTACAGGATGCGTCGAACAACGAAATAACTTGTATATTGACTCAGAAACCTGGCTAGACAGCTAGGAAATTATCTAACTAGGAAAACAAAAATTAAACATTGAAAATCCGCCAACAATAATTTCTGAAATTAGCAAAATGTCCCCATGTTAAATCCCCATAGACATTTTCACTCTATATACCGATAAAGCAACGTTTTATGCAAGTCATTTGGCATATACCTTAGACATGCAGGCCACACGTGTAGTCTATGGAATACGCATACATGTATATATGGCAGATATGAAAAACAATTCCATGAACGCAGATTATTTTATATAATCTTGAAAAACAAGACGTCGTCGGGGTGAATATGGGGTGGAACACTTTACACAATTATATGATGTTGCATGAAGGATAATATAAGTTAGAAGAAATTTGCGAAATGTTACGTGTACATGTATTAAGGAACAAAGCCATACGTGAATGGCCTTGACCTTTTGCTAAGGTATGATGGGTCTTGTTGTGTATAATGATGCAAGATTATTTAGCCAGGACGTCAGCCAAATTTAGGAAGTGTTAATGTCATCAGAGAGCAAATACATATTAACCCTTTCACTCCTAAGTAACTGGAATGGATTTTGCTATGCTAATTTTGAATCCAATCCAACCGTCACAAACTGGTTTTCAGACTAGTCCATTTATGAAAATGGGGGTATATTTTGTTGTCAAAAATAGGAAAATTTTGAGCCGGCTCATATGGATCCGCCCTGTTTGCATAAACCGCTATAGCGGGCTTTTGGGTTCAAAGGGTTAATTGAACGGTCTTGACCTTGATAGGAAGGCGGTTGTGAATTGTATGCAGACTTATGTAGTATGATGTTAGGAAAACATCCGCCATATATGAAAACATTAAATGAATGTTAATATAAAAGAGACGAAATTTACGAAATGTTAAGATTATAAGAGAACAAAGCCATTTGAATGACCCGCTCGTTCTTCCAGCGATTTTATTATTTTCCCGATGTTTGGTGGTCGTTGAGCACGACTGTCTCTTTTGACAGTTACATATATGCACATTTTACTTACTTCTGGTATTAATCCTTTCTTTCTCATATTAAGTCTCCCTTAAGCAGAGGCTATGAGGCATCTGTGTACTATGACAATAAAGCATAGTCCGTGTCACAATTGAACGGGTGAAATAAAACCGCACTTAACGCTTTCCCAAATAAAAACGGATTTTCCCAAAAAATCCCTTTCTCATATTAAGTGTCCCTTAAGCAGAGGCAATGAGGCATACTAAAACTAAACAATTAGAGCTGCATAAATAGAGAATACCAGACGCATGTCCTTTAATATCCAGTTCATCAGTCAAAGCTAGGAAACGCGTAGGAATTCTGAGGCTCGCCGGGAAATTCCTACCGTTTCCGAGACAACCCTGATACACTTGATATCAAAAGAAACTATCATGGTGTTCTATTAATTTTATCAGGTAACGTTTTAGGCTACACAATGAACAATTATGATGTTTTCGTTGAAGTAACGCGGACTTGTAAGTGACTTCATTCCACTGACGTCATTCGATAACGTCATGTGACGCCGTTCGACCAATGAAACGCTAGTTTTCAATTTGTTGTAATCTGGATGTTCATATCAGGTCAATGCCTGATGCAGTGATATGTTATCAGTCATTAAGTATTCGGCCAATACAAAGCGTGTTACCTGATAATTAACAACAAGGACATCGTTATCAAAAAGCTAATCCCCTCGCTGACAGCCTGGATAATATTATTTGTTAATTTGTTTGCTTTGCAATCAAGGTGAACATAAGTCAGACGTAGTTCGTATGAAAAACAAAGTATCTTCCTTAGACACACATAGTGGCCAAATATTATCACAATCGGTGAAGCGGTTCATTATAGGAATGAATGGCCTTTTTGTGGAATTTATCGGGGTATAAACTTGGAAAAGTCGCGGGAATACTGGACGAAGGCCGGAAGGCCTCGTCCAGTATTCCCGCGACTTTTCCAAGTTTATTATAGGAATGAATGGCCTTTTTGTGGAATTTATCGGGGTATAAACTTGGAAAAGTCGCGGGAATACTGGACGAAGGCCGGAAGGCCTCGTCCAGTATTCCCGCGACATTTCCAAGTTTATATCCCCGATAAATTCCAACAAAAAGGCCATTCATTCCTTATAATTCCAGCATTTGAAATAAATTCATCAAGAAAATGTGTTTATTTTCCGTTTTCTTAAAAATTATTTTAACTGCGCTTCACGGTTACGGAAAGTAGCTTGGCGTGGGAGTTTACTGGGATATAAATTTTGGACAGAGACTTGCTACGGGCCAATCAAATGTTAGGGAATTGTGTAAATATTTTTGTGCTGGAATTATAAGCTAATGAAAACTAAAATATGTTACTAACACACGTACGTACGCACACACGTGGACTAACACTATATCCACTATATATGTCGGCGATTGATAACAACACAGTATAAGAGCATACTTACATACATGGATTTAGTTTCTGTAATACTGCATTGCGCTACACGATAAAAGCCGCTACCGACCAGGAGAATGCACGAACAGTCTCCATATACACTGATATCACAGACACCGCCGCCGGTAATGTCATTGAGTGTTACAGGGTCCGCTCCATTCAGCAAACATTCATCAGTGCCGTAGCCTGCTTCACATACGCATTTGCCTGTAGTAAACAACATAATTAACACACTGACCAAGGTGTAAGACGACAGATGCACGGATATCGCAGGTACTCAGAAGCAAACCAAAATCATCAATGTTTATGCACATATATTGGCACTGCCATTTCGCAATGAAGCAATTTGATTTGTCTGAGTCTGAGCTGTAGCACAGCTCAGGCTCAGACAATAAAGTTGCTTGGTCTCAATCACAATACTCATGCCTTCTGAAAGAACACGATGTATAAGCATAGTCAAGAGTAACACAGATGGTGGTTTAGCCACGTTAGGATGGATACATGTATGACTGACAAGGCTAGTGTATTTTGATCAAGTACAGTTACTGTATCAAGTATTTTTGATTAGGCTGTCGTGTACCAGTCGCGACAGTTAGTATTGTGTTTTATGTCCTTCTTTGCTTTGCATATAGCTATGTTACATTTAGCATGCCAGGTTAATTTATTTTGGTATCAAGTTTATAAATTAGGGGATAGTAATATTGAGGTTTTCTATTTAAAGCGATATGTGGGCGATGTTATGGTCTAAGAATTATATTTATGGCTACGAGTTCGCGTATATGTGTGGCGATGTGTCACACATACCGCATGTTTCCGTATTCAAATGCATTATAATGTGTCCCACGTAATTTTTGAAACGATGGAGCATATCACGATAGTTTACAAACAAATCATCTGGTCGTTGCGGTCATCGATAACCGAAACACAGAATCAAAGAATAATCCATGAACTTCAGAGGAGAATGTGACATTGAGTTCATATGTGTTTTAAAAAATTGTGCTATTTTTAGATGGCGGTCATCTGAAAATGCTTCACCCAAGGATCTTAACTTACTATGAAGTTTGGCAAGCATCGGCCATGTGGTTCCTGAGAAAAAGACGTTCAAAATCTCGAATAAATGGACCTTTTGGCGGCCATCATGGATGACATAATCATCCGATTCCGACAAATATTGCACCGGAGCAATCGCCTCATCGATACCTTCAATTTGATATATGACATGAGCATATTCAGTCAAAAATAAAATTTGACCCCACGAGCTACGCCCATTTTTTACCCCGGAGTAACCATTTTAACACCTTTGAAAGAGCATTCTACATCGATCATTCCTACCAAGTTTCGTCTAAATCCGTCTAAACTGTGAAGTTTGGCCAACATGGGCCAAGCGGTTCGTGTGAAGAAGAATTTTGAAATCTCTAATAAAATAATGACCTTTTGACCTTTCGGCGGCCATCTTGGATGACAAGACCATCCAATTTCGACAAAAATGTACCAGAGCGATCGCCTCTTTGATACCGTCGATTTGATATAGACATGACCATATTCGGTCAAAAATAAAAATTTGACCCCAATTTAACCACACCCATTTTTGACTCCGGGGTCACCATTCTAACAACTTTGAAAGTGTATTGTACATCGATCATTCCTACCAAGTTTCGTCGAAATCCAGTTGGCGGTTCAGGAGAAGAAGATTTTTTAAGAATTTGTGCTATTTTTAGACGGCTGCCATCTTGGATTAGCGACGACCTCTGTTTTAACAAATCTGAAGAGGCTTCACCCATGGACCATAACTGTGAAGTTTGGCCACCATGGGCCAAGCGGTTCGTGTGAAGAAGAATTTTGAAATCTCTAATAAAAGAACGACCTTTTGACATTTCGGCGGCCATCTTGGATGACATGACCATCCAATTTCGACAAAAAAATGAACCAGAGCGATCGCCTCTTTGATACCTTCGATTTAATATAGACATGACCATATTCAGTCAAAAATAAAATTTGACCCCAATTTGACCCCACGGGCCACACTCATTTTTGACCACAGGGTCACCATTTTAACAACTTTGAAAGAGCATTGTACATCGATCATTCCAACCCAGTTGAAATACGGCAAGTGGTTCATGAAAAGCAGATTTTTTAAGAATTTGTGCTATTTTTAGACGGCGGCCATTTTGGATTAGCGATGACCTCCATTTTAACAAATCTGAAAAGGCTTCACCCATGGACCATAACTTTTAAGTTTGGCTACCATGGGCCAAGTGGTTCATGTGAAGAAGAATTTTGAAATCTCTAATAAAAGAACGACCTTTTGACATTTCGGCGGCCATCTTGGATGACATAACCAACCGATTTCGACAAAAAAATGCACCAGACTGATCGCCTCGTTGATACCTTCGATTTGATAGAGACCATATTTGGTCAAAAATAAAATTTGACCCCAATTTGACCCCACGGGCCACGCCCATTTTTGACCCCGTGGTCACCATTTTAGCAACTTTGAAAGAGCATTGTACATCGATCATTCCTACCAAGTTTTGTCGGAATCCGGTTAGCGGTTCTTGAGAAGAAGATTTTGGAAGAATGTGTGCTATTTATAGACGGCGGCCATCTTGGATTACGTAATGACGTCATTTCAACAATTTAGTAATCCCCCTACCTAAGGACCATGACCATGAAGTTTGGTGACTATAGGCCCAATGGTTACCGAGGAGAAGACGTTTGAAAATGTTCACGGACGACGACGACGGACGACGGACGACGACGGACGACGGACACATTGCGGTAACAATAGCTCACATGAGCTTCGCTCAGGTGAGCTAAAAATAACATGAACTTGATTGCAATGTTTATTTTAACGTTGTTATTGTTTTCTACATGCAGTTACACCATTTATTTGCTTTTATTCATTTAAGAATCATGCAGCAATTCTGTCGAACGGTTTCCAGTGATTTTATGACAGAAATGTAAAGAGTTGCCAACTGAAGTTGCCAGGATGTGCGACTAATTCAGGTGATTGCCAGTTTATTATGCATATTCATGTATGTTCAAATTGGAATTCGTAAAATTGTAGGTGGATACTGACCTGAGTTTGCATTCGAGAAATTGAGTTGATCATTAGTTTATTGTGTATATATGTATTTTAGGGTGAATGGGGCAACATATATTTCGATATGTTTGTTGAAGCGTCACATTGAAGTCATCTTGGTTTACTCTCGCTCTCTCTCGCTCTCTCTTTCTGAGTTGGGCTATACAGGTCCAGATTACAGAATATATGACCGAAAATGTGCCGAAAATGATTTGGAACACATTGCGATTCCCCCGCCGCCATTGTTTACAAAAGCGGACAGGGATACATTATATATCGTAAAACACAAACTGACAACATTGTTTACGGTTCACCATATTCAGTGTATTATAATCTCACAGTCATGAGTTTCTTTAATGTGATCATGTTGAGTAAAGTGTTTTATGGAGCTCACTGACTTAAATCTGAAATGTAAAAACGCGGAATTACACTGATACCGTTTGCTGAATAATGGCGCTAGTTCATGTTTAACCTTTTGAACCCGAAAGCTCGCCTATAGCGGTTTATGCAAACAGTGCAGATCCAGATGAGCCGGCTCGTAACGAGCCGTCTCATCAGGATCTGCACTTTTTGCAAGTAATTTTCATATTTCTTAGAACAAAAACACCCCCTTTTCATAAATGGATGAATCTGAAAATCATTTTGTGACCATTGGATTGGTCGGAACATTAGCATATCACAGTCCATTCCAGTTCCTTAGGGTTGAAAGGGTTAAAACAGGAAGAGAGGCAACTACATAAAGGCTGCGTTTTAGTACAGACACATATGTAAAGCCTATCCAAATGTTTCTCATGTGTTTTAAGAGTGAATATGTACCATAGCATATGCACCTTGAAATATCTCGGGGTACATGAACTTGAAATTCACGTCATTTCTGCATATAATTATTATGTTACACAAAACGCTACCTGATACATGCACGTATAATACCACGCCGACTCGCCTCAGAAACTGTATGGTAGGAAATGTTCGCTAGCCTCGAGCTCGGAATTTATACATGTTTCCCAGCCTTACATGTTTCACTTGATATCAAAAGACATAAGCCTCGTATTTTATATAAAAACGGTTGACGTAAAAACGACCTCACATACCGTGAACACAAGAACCGCGACTGTTACACGTGGGGCAAGCGATTTCCTTCATGCCAACCGTTTCCTGAACATGAGTCTCCTGGAACTCTATATTCCTCTCCAGCTCGCCGGCCACGTGCATCACGTATACCTCGCAGTACGAGCCTTGCCAGTCCACGCTGGCGTTCAACTAGAACACGATAGTCTGATGCAACACATATAATACTACAATATGACAAGCAATCCATGATCATCACAGAGAACGACTAGCAGAATGACAATACATATTTAACAATGTCTGTTTAACCCTTTGAACCCGAAATCCCGCTATATCGGTTTATGCAAAAAGTGCAGATCCAGATGAGCCGGCTCGTAACGAGCCGTCTCATCAGGATCTGCACTTTTTGAAAGTAATTTTATATTTTTGAGAACAAAAACACCCCCTTTTCATAAATGGACGAATCTGAAAATAATTTTGTGACAATTGGATTGGTCGGAACATTAGCATATCACAGTCCATTCCAGTTCCTTAGGGTTGAAAGGGTTAAATGTACACACTCTGGTCCATTTTGTATGTGGTGTTTGTCACTGGTGCGCTGTAGTAGCGTCGCTTTTACAAAGCGATATATAACATATAATATTTAACATGCTATGCTTGAGTGTCGTATGCTACGCGTACACGTAATATACGCGGCTGCCGTGGTTATACAACTACATGTACATGTACTTGAATGCAGACTTTAAATATTAGGCTTTATGTTTGCATGTATTTAAAAAAGAAAGTGGATAAACCTTGTGATAGAGAGCCGGTATTTCCATGTAGAATGTTTAGTGAATTACACTTGTGTAATCATCAGCATATTGACCAAATATAATATGATTATCAGATACACTGTATATTTTAGAACTGTAGTGCCAGCGAAACAATGCTGCTATTATAATAATAACGTGTGCATTCAAGTCATGTGGTTGCGGCAAAACCAGTTTGTTAGTACATGTATATGCCGTGTTCATTTCGGACAGGTAAGGACAGTACACACTGCTGTTTACAACACCGCCTCCGCTAATCTTGCCAATATGTGTAATCATTTTTATTTCGAAATACTTGAATATTCAGCTTAAAATCAAACAGCTTGATTGGATGAACATGAGCTGTGCTACATCTCAGGCTCAGTCAATCAAACTGCTGTATTACGAATTGAGTTTGCTAATAGAAGGTCTAACATGTTGGTATCTGGGAAAGTTAACGCAGGCGGCTGTGTATTATAGCATAGCAACGTACAGCGACATCCTGTGCACATTCCTGGAGTGTCTCGTTTGTGGCCGCGAAGGGGGCAATATCAGCATATCTGTACGTGGGACAGTCCGACACAAAGTACTGTTTGCATAGTTCCAGTGCTTCTGTTTCATTGATGCTGTCTTGGTTAACTTCTGCTTCGCGCTGGAATGGATTAACCCTTACAATGTATATTTTCTAGTTTCTGACATAATGTACTTGAACATAGCGCACATTTGTTTTAACGATCAAATACAATAGGCCGATTGATTGATACACCATGTATGTGTCTGTGACTGGATACATGGGGTTTATGAGCTTTACGACCAGTGTAGATGCAGATCAGTCTGTACATCCGCACAGTCTGATCAGACTGATCAATAAAACAGCCATCGTGCTTCTAACAAGCAATACAGATCATTATCAGGCTACAGGAGTGTGCTATTTGATCAGGAGCTACACTGGTTACAAGTCACATAAGCCCCGTGTCTACAGTCGCAACCATACACTTATTATATCGATGGTCTAGTAACATAAGGTCGTAACTGCTATGCTAAAGCATAGCAGTTACGACCTTATGTTACTAGACCATCGATATCGTTTATTGTGCATGAGGTGCAAAAACTCGCATTGGAGATGTGCATCGTCTGAGACACGGTGTGCTTAATGATCATGGGTTCATTGATCTCCGCTGGTCTCCTTTGTATATATAGAGGATCTTACATGAATGATGATTTAATATGATATTTATTAAACGAGTTTACTGATTTCACAAGAAACGAGGCTTTGCCGAGTTTAATAAATACAATCATCACAAATGTTAGATTATATTTATTGCATAAGCACCTCATTGTATAAGCAGCTGTACTGGTCAGCAAATATATTTTCTAGTCTAATATTGTTACATAAAGGATATTCCATCGTACATTTTGAATAGCGGGAAATAATACACGAGTGTGCGTCGGATTCCGCGTAAGCAACGACTGAGCGTAGCGAATGAGTTACTTGCACGGACACCGACGGAGACGAGTGTATTATATCTGCTATTCATTATATCCTATTTATTACACTTCCACGTCGGATATATATACACATTTAGTCTAGATATTTTTGAGATTAAGATCAATGAATTGTGATGTGCGCATGAATAGTTGCATAATGACGCGTTTTTCCACGTTTCGACGTTACGTTGTGTTACGTCAAATGTGACGTCATGTAAACCATGAAATCCAAATTACACAGCTGTTTCTATGAACCCGATATATTTGAGTGCATGTTTGGAATGTGTTCAATCACATTAACATTCTAGATTAGTCGAAACCCTTTCCAAGTTTTCAAATAACTTTATTTTGACTGTAATAAAAAGTAAACATTTTGCATGATAGCTCGTGGTTTCCAAGAAAACAGGCGCGCAATTACGGGTGTTCTCTTCGCGGTGTATTATTTGTAAGGAGTTGATTACGGGTTTTCTCTCACAGCCAAGCCCATGCAAATAACTTCACTCGCAAGAGTGTAAATAAACTGTGTTATTAAACTGTGAGTTCCCATTGCATGTAATAAATTGATATATTGTATTCATGTGTGTTCACTATGGTGGTATCGTTGGCAGCAATACCAGTCTCCCATAAGCTTATCTCGCAATCAATTAATGACAGATAAACGAGGCGACATTCCATTTTCGCAAAATTGTAAATGCACTCCCCACACATAATTGCAGAGTACATATTCTGGTGGACGAAAAGAGGAACAACAATCTGACTTCAAGATGCTGAGTACACCATCGACATTTATTGTTACATGTATCACCCCTGTATAAGCTCAATCATAGGAATGATTGCTGAGCTATGTTAAGTGAGAATTTGGCTCGATAAAATAAAAGGCGACATGTCATCTCTTGCATATTTTTGTAGGGACGTCCTATGAACATGACACTATGCTTATCCGGACCGCCAATGATTCCGATTACGGCAGGATATTCATACTTTTTGCGAGATTGCCTAGTTTTCCAGATCATTCGAGAAAACTACCGGACATGCCCGTCCAAGTATCTATTTTTGATCAATTTTTATTTTCCCAATGTGCATTCCCAACATTCAGCAGACGACGAATTCTCGAAAACGTTTGAGCTGTAAAATCGGACCGTTTGATGCGTTGACAGTGTAATGTATTTTCAATTTGATGCGCGGATATAAGGTGTGATGCGGAGCATTGATGACGTTCAAATTAACTGGAAATAATGTGTGGAAAATGTTCACCATGACGATTGTTTATGCACGTATTTATAGCTCACCTGATATGAGCTATTGTTATCGCAAAGTGTCCGTCCGTCCGTCGTCCGTCGTCCGTCCGTCGTCCGTCCGTCCGTGAACATTTTCAAACGTGTTCTCCTCGGTAACCAACAGGGCCTATCGTTACCAAACCTCATGGTCATGGTCCTTAGGTAGGGGGATTACAATTGTTAAAATGACGTCATTACGTAATCCAAGATGGCCGCGGTCTAAAAATGGCACAAATTCTTCAAAAATCTTCTTCGCAAGAACCGCAAACCGGATTTCGGCAAACTTGGTAGGAATGATCGATGTACAATGCTCTTTCAAAGTTGTTAAAATGGTGACCACGGGGTCAAAAATGGGCGTTGCCCGTGGGGTCAAATTGGGGTCAAATTTTATTTTTGACCGAATATGGTCATGTCATATATCAAATCGAAGGTATCATCGAGGCGATCACTCTGGTGCATTTTGTAGAAATCAGATCGTTATGTCATCCAAGATGGCCGCCGAATTGTCAAAAGGTCGTTCTTTTATTAGAGATTTCAAAATTCTTCTTTACATGAATCGCTTGGCCCATGGTAGCCAAACTTAAAAGTTATGGTCCATGGGTGAAGCCGTTCATATTTGTTAAAATGGAGGTCATCGCTAATCCAAAATGGCCGCCGTCTAAAATAGCATACATTCTTAAAAAATCTTCTTCTCATGAACCGCTAGCCGGATTTCGACGGAGCTAGGTAGGAATGATCAATGTACAATGCTCTTTCAAAGCTGTTAAAATAGTGACCCCGGGGTCAAAAATGGGCGTGGCCCGTGGAATCAAACTTAATTTTTGACCGAATATGGTCATGTCTATATCAAATCGAAGGTATCAAAGAGGCGATCGCTCTGGTACATTTTTTGTCGAAATTGGATGGTCATGTCATATCAGATGGCCGCCGAAAGTTCAAAAGGTCGTTCTTTTAATAAAGTTTTGAAACGTCTTGTTCTCGTGAACCGCTTGGCCGATATTGGCAAAACTTCACGGTAATGGTTATTGGGTCAAGCCTTTTCATTCTGTTTAAATTGTGGTCATCGCGAAATCAAAAGATGGCCGTTGTTGAAAAGTAGGTCAAATTCTTAAAAAATCATCTTCTCGCGAACTGCCCTGCCGATTTTTACGAAACTTGGTATGAATGATCGATAGTTCACGCTGGTTTAGATTCCTTCAAATGATGGACCCCGGGTCAAAAATAGGCGGGGCAGGAGGGGTCAAGTAGGGGTCAAATGTCACATTTGACCGAACATGGTCATGTCATATATCAAATCGAAGGTATCGACGAGATGGTCACTCTGGATTTTTTTTTCTTCTCACGAACCACCAGACCGAAATTTGGCAGAAATGATCGATGTACAATGTTTTTTCAAATTTGTTAAAATGGTGACCGTCAAATTTCATTTTATTTCATTTTAGACGGAATATGGTCTTATAATATATCAAATCAAAGGTATTGATGAGGCGATCGCTGTGGTGCTGTTTTCATCGAATCGGATGATTACATCTTCCAAGATGGCCGCCGAAAGGTCAAAAGGTCGTTCTTCTTCTTCTTCTTCTTCTTCTTCTTCATTCAAACCGCTTGGCCATTTGTGGCCAAACTTCGCAGTTATGGTTCATTGGTAAAGCCTTTTCAGTTTTGTTAAAATGGCGGTCGTTGTTAATCCAAGATGGCTACCGTCTAAAATTAGCATAAATTCTTAAACAATCTTCTCACGAACCACTAGACCGATTTTGGCGAAACTTGACAGAAATGATCGATCTACAATGCTTTTTCAAAGCTGTTAAAATGGTGACCTCTGGGTCAAAAATGGGCATGGCCCGGGGGGTCAAATAGGGGTCAACTTTTTTACGGAATATGGTTATATACTACATAAAATCTAAGGATTGCAATAAAAAGTAGGCTGGACGCATCCTGTTGTGGTCTTCAAACCTCTCAAAGTTGTGTAAGATATATCTGTACATATCGCGAGACAACTCCTACCCTGGTGACTTCTCAAGTTTGTCGCATTGACATTTTGTGCCTGTCATGGGCTTATTTTGATGTATATGTAGTGACAACTGACTTTACATACCAATATTTGCTTGATTTGTGTGACATTGCACAGGTGAGCAATATAGGGCCATCATGGCCCTCTTGTTTATTGTTCTGTTTAACTGTTAAATGTTATTTTATTTCATATAATTGATCGTATTAAAATATTAAACATCCACCCCATATTATCTTTACCACAATAACACAATAGCCGATGAATGTATAACGCCATTTCAGGGTTGCTTCAAGAAGGTAAATATATTGTTTTATGATGCGAGAATAAAATTGATTGAATCTTAGTTTACGCTAATTTGGCATAGCGGCCTTGTCAATCAACCACCTGGTGCCGTTGATAACGTCGTTAAGATTAATGACCTCGTCCAGTATTCCCGCGACTTTTCCAAGTTTATATCCCCGATAAATTCAACTAAAAGGCCATTCATTCCTTATAATTCCATCATTTTAAATAAATTCATCAATAACATGTGTTTATTTTCCGTTTTCTTAAGAATTATTTTAACTGCGCCTGACGGTTACGGAAAGTAGTTCGGCATGGAGTTTACTGGGATATAAATTCTGGACAGAGACTTGCTACGGACCAATCAAATGTTAGGGAATTGTGTAAATGTTTTTGTGCTGGAATTATAGAAACTTTAGCTCGGTGGTAGCGTCAATATTGAAACGGCAAAGAAATTTAAATTCTTACAGCGAACATCGAATATTTATTTATCCTGCTAGTCTCACTAGCAATGTTACCTGGACAGTGTCCACGCACATCGTAGAAATAGCAGTGAAATCGCTGCTTATAATTTACCTTCACGATATGAGAATGCTTCCAGCCCTGGCTCGATTTTTTCAACCTGCGCGTCATGTCCGGATTGAGAGACCTGGTCGATCTATAGTCTCGTTTTCCCTGATCTTTCTTATCTCCTCCACGGTCAACACCGACGTGCACGTGGTGTCTTCATTGATGGAACACAGGGGTTCATCGAGTCCGTCGTTTGGACAAACACACATTGATGTGTTTGTAACACTATCCCATAAGTTGCTTTCAGCATTCTCAGATAAAAGCAGACTTTGTGATTCCAGAAGTCCTTGGTGTCCCAATCTACAAGACAACATAAATGATAGCATGTTCCAAAAACTGAATTAAAACTGCAACTGGAAATATTATCTATAAACGTGGCCGAACAATTTTTGGACAGTTTTCTTCATTTATAATCGACATTTTAGGTTTTGAATAATGATTTATTCAACGTTCAGATATCCGAGACAATTGCATGAAGTGATACAATGATAAATTAAACTGTAACATAATGCATAGTGTCTGAGATATGACAATTTGAAACTACTGTCTGTTTCACGAAAGCTGCCCAAATTTTACGGCTATATAGACAATTCAAAAACAATATTATTTTCGATAACATTAAATTAAAGGAAAATTTAAGAATGAGCCTCCTTTTTATTTCGTGAAATTCGGTCAAATATTGGTTTTATTACGAAAAATTGATTTCTCTATGGGAATTTAACATGGGGGAAAAAGAGGTAAAGGAGTGTGGGATTAGTCAAAAAACGAAAAAATTTGGAAATTGACTCCGAAACCTGACTAGATAGCTTGGATATGATCTAACTAAGAAAACAAAAGTTAAATTTTAAAAATCGGTCCAGTATTTCTAAAATTCAAAAAAAATTCCCCATGTTAAATCCCCATAGACATCTTCACTCCGTGAAGATGTCTATGGGGATTTAACATGGGGAAATTTTGTTTTCGCAATAAAATCAATATTTGACCAAATTTCAAGAAATAAAAAGAAGATATGGATACCACTGTGACGGTAATGCAATCACATTGACATTCCAATACATATGTGGCTGTGACTGGACAAATGGGGCTTATGTTATTATTAAACCAGTGTAGCTCCTGATCAAATAGCACACAGCTTCAGCCT
Source organism: Conchocele bisecta (assembly GCA_029237695.1). NCBI lineage: Eukaryota > Metazoa > Mollusca > Bivalvia > Lucinida > Thyasiridae > Conchocele > Conchocele bisecta. Next base: position 183,398,754 of record CM055265.1, on the reverse strand, counting down.
ATATTGATTGTTACAGAAGCATGACTGGTGATTCATTGATGGAATGGCGAGCGGTGCAGATCCTGATCAGACTGTCCGGGTGCACATGCACATCTGGATCTACACTGATTGCAATTTCTCCAGTCGCAGCCAGATGCAATTTGTCCTTTGAAATCAGGACCATATATGGCCACCATAGATGTATGACACCAAACGTCCGGTTTATAGCGGTTCACCGTATTATAATACCACATACCCCCAAGATTTCGAAAAGTCGTTCGGTACACCCCACCACCACCACCAGTGACCATATACGGTTTCTATAGTCCCGTCGCTGCTGGTGAAATCGTCATCCGGTCTGCCATTAAATTCACCGCACAGACCCTGTATGTTGCCTACGTCATATGGTGATGCTGTTATGATGACATTGACGACAGATCGCCATGTGGAGACGGACATTTCCACCACTGTTCCGTGTTGGAAGACGACCTACATGTAGAAAGACAAGTTAAAATGATGTTGAACATGTGCCGTTGGAATAGGCGGAATTATTCTGGCCATTATTCAATATATAATACATTTAAATCCGCCTTTACTCGAGTGCCACTATCAGTAAGTGTGCATAATTATTGTCCGCTATTTCTTTACAACATCGTAATTCAAGTGAATGATTACGCCCAAGCTTTCAAATACAACACTACATGCCAAAATATATTTTATTGTGTTATGGTGGTTGTACCCTTCTTGTGGCCCCATGTAAATTCAATCGAAATGCAATACAAAACCTACTAATAAAACAATTATAGCGACTGACATAAAATACCATATGAATGTGATATGTAAGTCATTATGCAGATACTGCTACCAATAGAAATGCACACAAACACCTGCAATATGCAAATAGTAAACCAACAGTGATGTAGCACATGTCTATTAAATTTTACTTTCCTACACAGGTGTGTAGAAACCAAATTATACAATGTAAAGCACAAACTACACCATGTGGCGTGAATACTTTGTTTGCAGCATCTGCAAAAAGACTTATAGAACACACACATATGTATATATGATTTATGAATGTGAGTAGCTAACGGTTTATGAGCAGTTTTTTCCATTAAATGTCAATATATTTTACATGGGGCCACATGAAGGGTACAGCAGCCTTACAAACCGCAAAAGGCCAGGGGGTAGTTTCACTAAACTTCGTACGACTAAAATGTTCGTAAGTGCAAAATTATGATAGTCTGCAAATTTCACATTAAAAATGTTTTCTTGTAAATAATTAATGGATTTACATTTATTGAGCATAGGCTGCATATGCAGCCTATGCTCAATAAATGTAAATCCATCAATTGCAATTTACAGACGATCTTAAATTTGCACTTACGAACATTTTAGTAGTCAGAAGTTTATTGAACGGGCCCCATATGTTCTAATCTCACCGAACATTCGCCTGTATGACATCACAATGAAGAAAATAAAGGAACGCCGCGGCCATGGCGCCATTGAGTCGCTACTTGAGTAATGATGCACGGATTGTGTGGCTGTGACTGGAGACATTAGGCTTATGGGTTTTATTACCAATGTGGATTCAGATCAGACTGTTCGCCATTCCATCAATAAAACACCGTCGTGATTTTAGCAAACAAATTAGAACATTACCAGGCTACAGGTGTCACAAATTGTAGCCGGCTGTCTTCTTTATCAGCCATGATTTGTAACACGGGTTACACAATTACACAATACTCGAGCATAATACTCGAATAACCTTGTAACGACTATCGAATAGGTCTTCGTATGTGAAATATCGCTCCCGTGGTATACACCGCTGGAGAGAATAGCGCTTTATCCGAAACCGTGCACGTACCACCAGTATTGGATTTTACACCGGTTATATCTGGGTGATTTACACTGTGTATGCATACGTTGATGCTAGCCTGAATACCGAGTAGGTCATATCTACTTATGACTGAATTATTTCAGATTAATTCGCCAGCTATCTCAGGAGCTAGACTGACTGTTAGAACATTAGTCCACTTCCGCAAAATTGTAAACAAAATGTTGGCACGGAGTTCTTATATTGACAAGCGGACAATTAGAGAAAACTTATGCACTAGAGTATGTATATAAACTATCGTATCCATATTCTAGGAGTCGGACATTCAACCATTCTTGTGATCATTTTATGACACAAGCTTTCACTGGGAACTGGTAAGTACATATGTTTATTATTTACTTTTAAATGCTGCCAATAACGTCTGACTCATGCCAAGACCGGCAATTCACCGCATTATTATCGTATCCTCGATAATACTGCCCTATTTCGTTTACCTGAGTTCTTTGGACCCATTTCGACCAAATGCTTGGTCAATAAAAGCCGTATGGCATGTATCCGCTGGTGTAGATTATCTCCCTTGATCAAATCGAACTGAATCATTAATAATTCGTGTTTACGTGTAAATGATAACGATTACAGGTTTCGCATGTGGGAGCAATCCGTGAGTATTGTACTGGCATATTATTCTCATGTGTTTTGAACATGTCACTCAGACTAATTGCAGTAGCAATTTATTATATTTGTAAACGAAGGGCGAACACGATTGAAATGTTTACTAACATTTCCTATGCATTTTATATTACTATTCAGTCCAATATCAGTCATGCGCCCTGTACTATACATGAGAATATTGCCAATTTTAACTTGTAACAAATGTAACGTGAATTTTCCGGACGACTTTCATTTACTCTATGTTGGACACATGTAAAACGCCAATCCAAGTCGTCTGTACATTCATGTTATTAAGTCATGTACGTTCACAGTGAATTGTAAATAGTGAAAATGCTATTGCGACCAGGATATACCAGATCAGACAGTTCTGCTCTAAATGCACTGATTTATACGTCAGTAAGCTGTAATAAGGACATGATGTGAAGTATAATTTATTTCAATCCCTGATTATTTAGGTCAGCCTGTGGAATCCTGCAGTCTGATTAGAGTCTACAGTGTTTATCATTAGTAATGTAATGCTGTGAGTCTGCACAGGAGAATACTTGGCATAGTTGCTCTTTATTAAATTAGCGCAGTTGGCCACGGGCAGTCTGATCAGGGTAAGGCTGGGTCGGAATTAAATGTTTGTTTACTAATGGTAACTAACTGTGAATAACATATTCACATGTATGGCTGTGAATATATATATACCGTTGGATACACTAGATATAGTGGCTGTTCATTAATGTGTTACAACGCATTCTCCGACATATGAATTCCATCAGTCCCCATCTTCCAACTAGTGAACATATATTTGTGTACTTTGGAATTTATCATGTTATATCATTGTAATTTATGATGTTGTCTAGTATTGCCATGCAATCATAATATTGATTTCATGTGCACTACTGTGACTATTATGGAGACTATAACACGTTACACTCTGGTAACAACACCGTTGGTGTTTTGTAGTCCCAGTCAGTCAGCCAGCCAGCCAGGCAACCAGCGACGGCACGTCTATCGGGTGTTCTTGCGTAGAACCAGTACGCTGCACCGATATTATTCTGGGGTCAACTACACGACATCGTGTACCAGCGGAGACTCTGCTCTGTGTAGACCAGGGCGTATCGAGTGGGGCTTATTATTCTGGTGACGTCATTCCGTTCAATGACGAGATGATTCTCAAAGGACGTCCACCCATGTGAAGTATTCCCCCATCCACCCAAGTAGTCTATAACATTGTAATATAACTTAACGACGTCATATAACGTCACCCTCATCATGGCGGAAACCTGAGTTGGAAGATATCAACTTTAAGTCCGTATCTTGAACGTGAGGAACATTGTTATACGATACTTACCTGTTCCAGAATCGTGACTGTGCCTTGGTTGTGTGACTGAGCTTTGGTGAACCATCGAGAGGACATTGTCGGTACTGTCTTGATTATTCATTATTTGTGTATATCATTATTTGTAAATACATCGTCATTGTAACTATATACCTTGTTGTCTCTTTCCACAACGTGCTTAGTGTTCCGACACAAGAATGAACTATCCCATTGTCACCCTGGCGTGACAACAGGAGTGTGTTATTTGATCAACAGCTAGACTGGCCTCAAATGCCATATACCCATTTCTCCAGTCACATCCAAATATATGTTATTTTGAATGTCATTATTATCATCGCTTGGCGACTTACCTTTGTCTTGGTGCAAGATATATCGTACACATCCAGTGTCCCGTCCATAGCTGAGATATACCCCGTAATGGGGTTGGCCCCACAGTAGTTTACCGTGTAGATATCCCGCCCCTGTCGAACAGTTACCGCGCATATACAACTGGCCCAACCACCGTTACATGACACCGTCTTTATCTGCACCTACAAATAAAATAAGTGTAGGGTCAGTGAAAGAAGGGATTAACTCCATGAGTGAGTTACATGTAGCCTCTTTATTCCAGTATCCCTTGCATTATTGATGTGACTTGACAAATGGGTCTCCGCCGGTGTAGATCCAAATGATGACCAACTGGTTCAAATTCTAGATACATGTAACAGCATATACTGTTACAAATGTTCACACCGTCACGTATCAAGTGTCTACATATTTACACACTATACTCATTTCAATATATATAGGAGATGTGTGACGGACGGACACACTGTCCAAACAATACACATACGTGTATAATCGTATGTCATCAGTTCTAAATGGAACGACACATCTACATAAAGTCAAATCATTATAGGTACATGTACATGCCCACTCAGTAGGCACAACATGTTCTTTATAGGAATTAAATTGTATAATTGTATCACTGTTCCACCAGTTATAAGAATTACAAGTGCCCTCTATACAGATATAATTGTTTAGTAATATTTATTTTACTGATAGTCACTCGCGTTGGTATCAGGCTATTTTCATATGCAAATGAGGCAGGATATTTTTTAATTATTTGTACTAATTAACTGCCTCATCAATACGTGGGGTAATGGAGAATGAATGTTTTTTTTGCCGGAAGATGTCTCTGATGATGTCTCTGATATAAAGAACAGTGTGTGCCTACTGAGTGGGCATGTAACTTTAATGCTATCTCTAAATAATTAGAGCTAGCTCGACAGGTGGAAGACCCAATAAATGGCTCATTTGAAAATCGTTATCACACTGACCCATTTCCGTACACTACACAGTATAGCCTTTTCAAGGTAGACAAGAGCTTGGGAAAATGCCATAGACAGGCTCAGTTTTGGGCTCACTCAAACACTGCTCACTCAAACTGCTGACATACGCCTCTTGAAAATTATAAATGCCGTAGGCCCCCAAATGAATTCACTTTAAATATCTGTGTTTGGTATATTGATAGTTACACCCAGTTTAGCTACCCATGTTACAGAGAAATTTCTCTTTCCGAAAGAATGCCACACACTGAGCTTCACACATCGCCACCTGATTGGCTGTAGTATATGTAATGCTCCAGTTTAGGTTTTCCCATGACGTCATTATTGATCATTCTGCGAATATACCAAAGGAAATCCGAAAGTAAAGTTCACAAATCAAAATAAACGCACGTTTTATATTATTCAAGGTGCATGGCACTTAGTCGCAAATTGTAACATCGGACTTCAAGTCAATATGTTCAGACTGGGATTTCAGCCAGATTGTACACGTACTTTATTCTTCCACAGCCCACACAAATGTGTGACATTCTTTCGTACACAGAATTATCGCCGTGTCTTTGGTAGCTAATTTGACCGGAACCTACGAAATGGTAAAAGCAGATGTTTGAAGTGAATATATTTGAAGACCTAAGACATTTATCGATTACCAGAGGTAGAAGTCAGCAGAAAAATCGAAATGGGTCGTGTTTGAGCGAATCCGAAACAACGGCATTTTTCCAAGCTCTTGCCTACCTTGAAGAGGCTATAGTGTCTATTTTAGGGAAATCGGTTGGTGGGGTAACGGTTTACAAATTAGCCATTTATCGGGTCCTATGTCCGAGACTTCCACCTGTGCCCAATTCATGTTCTCTCTAAATAATTTACAAGTAGCTTGCAATGAATTAGAACTAGCTCCAAATGATTTAGAGATCACTTCGTGTGAATTGGAGCTAGCTCCACATGAATTAGAGCTAGCCTCAAATTATTTAGAGGATATATCAAATCGATTTTAAGAGAGCATTATATAATATGTCTTTTTGACTTTTCCACAAATAATTTAGGGATAGTTTTAATTGATTTAATGCTAGCTCTAATTCATTTTAGCTACCTCCAATTCATTTGAAGAGCTTTCTAATACATTTGGAGCTCAATCAATTCGAACTAGCTCTAAAAGCCGGTCTAAGCAATGCTCAGTCGAAATCATTTAGAGCTAGCTGGAAGTAAATTATCTAGCAGCACCAAATGCTTTGGAGAGCTCTTCAAACAAATTGGATCAATCTCCAAATGAATTAGAGCTAGCTACAAATGAATTAGAGCTAGCTCCAAATGAAGAGGTAGCTCGATATGATTTTGAGCTAACTCCAAAAGGAACTATAGAGCTCTTCAAATGAATTGGAGCTAGCTGTCAATCAATTCGAGATGGCTCTAAATACTTAAAGCTAGCTCTAATTATTTAGAGCTAGCATTAATTTATTGAGGTTATGTAGATTTGGCGTCGGTCAAACGCGACGGCGTACATTAACGGTAGGGGTTCCTCTTTATAGGAATCACGATTTGCCTGGTTTGGTACGTTTTTTATCTTTAATTTGTTTGTTACTTAGCAGTTAAATTGGGTTATTGCCCATTATAAAAGTAGTAAGATTATTACTGATCCTACAGCTTTTGGGTGGGGGCCAAGTGAGTTTGGTGCGGCGAGGGCCTTGCATCAGATCAGGATTATTCTGATCTCAGGGCTGAATATATAGATTATTTATTGTAAATATTCAGTTTCGATTTTATGATTTTCCACCCATTTGTACACTACAGGTAATATTTGGGATTTAATACTAACCCCATTGACCCGGCCTTAAATGACCTTAGCTATTGATAGGCCGTTGAATCCCAACAAACAATCCATAGCTCTTCCGCCCGTTCATGTGTAAACAATAACGTTACACTAGTTTAACCCTTTGAACCCGAAATCCCGCTATATCGGATTATGCAAAAAGTGTAGATCCAGATGAGCCGGCTCGTAGCGAGCCGTCTCATCAGGATCTGCACTTTTTGAAAGTAATTTTAATATTTTTGAGAACAAAACATATCCCTTTTTCATAAATGGACTAGTCTGAAAATCATTTTGTGACGGTTGGATTGGTTGCAAAATGAACATATCCAAATCCATTCCAGTTAAATAGGGTTGAAAGGGTTAATGACTAGGACAATGAGAAAGCAGCAGAAAACACGTTATCTTCCACGTACATGTATGATGCAAAAACAGAGTGTAACATGTGCGTTGATTTAATATGATATGTATTCAACTCTTTAGTTTAACCCTTTCACCCCTAAGTAACTGGAATGGGCTGCGATATGTTAATTTTACAACCAATCCAATCATCGCAAAATGATTTTCAGACTATTCCATTTATAAATAGGGGGTATTTGTTGTTCTCGAAAATATGAAAATTACTTTCAAACAGTGCAGATCCTGATGAGACGGCGCGTTACGAGCCGGCTCATCTGGATCTGCACTGTTTGCATAAACCGATAAAGCGGCCTTTCGGGTTCAAAGGGTTAAACATGTTTTATTTGCATAATGTTTACAAGTTCATTGTCAATGTCAATGTTACTATATACAGTACTATGCAAATGAGATTGGATTGAAAGCAAGCTTATTTAAATCCTCTCCCTTACATATGATTAGATATCATAGGATGCCGAAACCAAGACATTCCCGCCATCAGTTTTAGAACAGTTTATATTCTGTGACAATTTATATTTTCTGGATTATAAGTTGTTCTGGTTTCAGCATCCTCTGATACACGGTAATTACATTAAAGCAATTAAATTTAAAATTTCCGAAAACTATAGTACACTTTGAATTAATTCATTGTAATTCGATACTCATTTCGTACGAAATAGGTAATTTCATATAATTTATTATAGTACCTCTATTGGTAATATCTTGTGGCGATACATGATGAATTCGTCCACTAACTGCATGCTGAAGTAACTGAAACAAAGAACATAGACACAAGGCCCTGAAATTACATCTGTAACCCTAGACACGTCATCCATATTCGGTTTCCGCTAATCGACATACATTTCCACTGAAATTGACGCACATTTTACGTTTAATCAGATGAGAGGATTATTCTGAATTAGTGCACGAGTAAGTATGTCCTTACTACGGTCATAAATCTAGATGTATGTTGGGGTGTGTGGGGTGTGGTGGGGTGGTAGTAGTGATAGCGACTCTCTCGTGATTCAGAGGGCGACTATATTTTCTGGAAAGGTAAAACTATATATCCCAGCATATCATTCCCGCATGATAGCAATTTAGAAGGCTTCGTTTAAAGTGTGTGTACCCCTATACGATAACCCCCCTAAAACAGCAACATGTTCAGCTCGTAAAAGGGCTGTTTTGCGAACAATCAAATACAACTGCCGTACGATCGCATACACACATTGTAAAGCGTACTGAAAACATTGGCACCGGTAATTTTGATTGACATACAGGTCCAACACCACCAAATATTGCTTTCTATATAAACTAGCCAATGACCACACATTTTGCTATTCTCTGCTACTTTCGTTTTTCGTATGAATGTTGTGGGACCTATTCTCCCTTAACCTGCAGCCATTCTGCTCTGGATATTCACGAATTAAAATTTATCCCGTCAACACAGTGCGTATGTGCCGTGAAACACGGTGCCGTGAAACATTTTTGATATCCAGTCAATACTAGTTTTGCATTTTACATCCATGTGTAGGTGTTGACGGGATAAATAGAATAGTAGGTTAGTGCCGTGAATGGGAAAAATATCTGGCGCGGCACGGAAACGGGATGTGCTCGGCAGAGCCTCGCCCATCCCGTTTCCTGAGCCTTGCCAGATATTTTTTCCCATTCACGGCACTAACCTACTATTCTCTATATAGCTTTAATTAGTGCTAAGATTTATAAATTCAATCTCCTGTGACCACCCTGGTGGTGGCGCAAAATGTCAGCGGCTGGAATTGAAACCGCCCCACATGACAAACATGGTCAGGCTTACAAAACAATTCAAGAGCATATGCTTGAAACTGATTTAAATGATACATTAACATGTCTGTAAAGTGGATTAGTGCATCGATTGACTGGTTTCTGCAAGCAAACAGTGTATATGGCATAACAAGTCTGGCTTATTTTGTTAACGTACTAGTTTTGACTACAGCGTGCATGAATATCAGATGATTTAGTGTGGTTGAACCTATAAGAGCAACTTATGCTTATAGATCTGTCAAATGACCCCACTATTCACAGCTATGTCATATTCCCTGATATAGTATGACGTCGTTTGGGGCTAAGGTATCCAGTAGTTTTAGTATAATGACCGTTCAACTCCAGCCAGTGACTTGTCGCAATTCGCGCCAACTCGAACAGATAGACAACTTTGAAGCTTTCAAGAGATTAATGCGACAACCACTTCACTATCTGTGTTGTAATATGAAGAATTGCGCCTACCTAAGAGCATGTTTAACATTTCTACAGTCACAGACGAGTACACAAATCTAGCAACATATTAACCGCTATAAACGTTTTTGTTGGAAAAGGTTACGCCTTGGAACTGTCAGTCAGAAAAATTGTTTTATTGCTCAGGAAAGGTCACAGAGCTGGTTTATGCCACTGCTAGTGTATGGGTATTGATCATATATGTGGAAATAACGTCAGGGTATCTATGTTTGAATACTAGGTTGGCCAGTTTGTGTCACCAGGGCATATTTGATTACTTGATCTGGCTTCCAGCGGATGTCGATTTTGGCCGAAAACATAAAAAAAAACATTATATCGAGTAACAATTGTTGATTTTCATTAAAAATCACCTGAATATTAATTTTTCACACTCAAATTGCACGTGTCAGCAAATAATGTAGTGATAATGGAGATTTTTCCTATTTTTACGTAAGCGGTTCAGAAAAATGTCGCCCAACGAAGCTTTATGAGCAACAGTTTCTGTGACGCAATGTTTCACCGTTTAAAGTTTACGTTGATGCAATTCCTATTCTTCTCACTGTATCGACATATTTAAGAATTCATATCCCTGAACTAATTATTCTCCAGACAGCTGAATTCACTATGTGGGCCTTATTGATACTTAAAGGTCCACAACCACCAAATAGTTTTCCTATACAAACTAACCAATGACCACACATTGGCGATGCTCTGCTACTTTCATTTTTCGTAAGGATGTTGTGGGATCTATTTTCCCATAACCTGCAGCCATTCTGCTCGGGATATTCACTAATTAAAATATAGCTTTAGTTATTGTTAAGAAAGATAAATTCAATCTCATGTGACCACCCTGGTGGTGGCGCAAAAAGTCAGCGGCTGGAATTGAAACCGCCTCACATGACAAACATGGTCAGACTTACAAAATAATCCCAAAGCATATGCTTGAAACTGATGTAAATGATACATTAACATGCCTGTGAAGTAGATTAGTGCATAAATTGACTGGTTTCTGCAAGCAAAGAATGTATATGGCATAACAAATATGGATTATCTTTTGTAACGTACTACTACACCGCGCATGAATATCTGATGATTTAGTGCGGTTGAATCTACAATCGAACTAGAACATTGTCAAACAAAATCCAAGATTGCCACCAATACACCATTACCTTGCCCCACCACACTAAACCATATATGAATATATTCTATTTGACCAAGTCTTGGTGTATTCGTCTTGGATTATATTTAGTGAAATACAAGCTTAATCCACTTCAATAAATATGTACTGCTTGATCATTTGTGTATATAAATATAAGCATTTTAAAAAAGTAAACAGTATACATTTACGCAGTAAAACAAAAGTAACACATACTTGGAAAACCAAAATCTAAGATAGGCGCCATAAGTTCACATTGTACCGCAAATATGTATTAGTATGCACTATTTAATAGTGAACAAGACACGTGTATAATCTGGAAATTATTAAAATATACCCTAGCAAGAATGTCCGTTGTATGAAAATGACATAACCACTTTGTTTCTTCGGTTTTGGTATATTTGAATTCGTGTAAATTATAATTACCGGCTGTCACGTTCTTTTTCAGTGCTTTTTTTCGATGTCTGAATGCGAGTTTATATTGTTGATTGTTGTTTTTTGATGACAACTGCACAGCAGAAAATGTCGTGTTAGGGGTGATGTCCACTTATAGGGCATGCAATCCTTAAACAAAATTTTGAAGACATACACATTGTTACGATCATACTATAAGTGCAAATGGTAACGATAACCCTATTTGCATGGGTCTGACTCGCACACTAAAATGTAAGAAATGCATATAAACGGTCACCAGCATACGATTGGTAAACATGGTATGGGATTACATGGTCTATTGTTTACACTTGATTAATGGTGGCGCCCATGAGGTCTCAGGTAAATCTTACTTTATCACCATTACGACTGCGGTTTCTTCCTTTTAATGATGTCCATGTTTCAGCGATTTACACTACGAGTCCGCCAATACCAACTTCAGCAGCATTGCTTATGTAGTTAGTCTGAACATTCTGCAGAGAAATCGGAATGTGAATTGTGATATTGGTGGACTCGTCGTGTTAACGGCTGGAACATGGTCATGATTAAAAGAAAGATACCACAGGCGTATTGGTGAAACATAAGATTTACCCGATACCTCATGGGCACCGCCATTAAAAATATGTAAACAATAGACCACGTGATCCCATACCCTGGTTAATATATCGGAAACCCGTGTTTTATTCTCAATGCTCATTGTTGTTGTACACATGAACTAGCTTTGGTTCTACCGCCTTTTTTTGGGAATCTTTGTTATTATTTTCTACATAAAATACAATAGTAAATGGCGTCGTATGTTGACTTACCTTTTCGCGCTTTGAAATGTATGGTACCTTTGTAATTTGCTGAAAATATGTTGTTGGGAAATAAAAATAATAATGAAGCTTGTGGATTATTTACTCGTACAGGCGGACGAACCATGCCTCAATGTATGACATGTGCCACATCATGACCATATCAGGGGTTGGAACAGTTCCCAATGCCAAATCCGGAAAATTGAAAATAGCCTAACAAACATATTTTTTTGCAATATATGCTTGCTTAGCCATTTTCAGCACTTGGCAGTATGAATAAATGTGTGATTCCAATGTTGTAACAGTATTTTTATTTGCAATCATCAGGAACCTCACATCCTGATTTCAGGATATATCCTGAATATTCCCACCACTGATTTATGGAATGTACTCACATGCCGTCCATTGTCCTCAGACGGGGGTCGTTGTTGGCGTGGCAAGTTTTGTGTTGCCACGTCGTTTGTTCCACCACCGTCACCTACGATATAATGTACGACATGTGTGGCTGTGACAGGAGAAATGGGGCTTATGGGATATGTGAACAGTAAGGCTCATGTGAGCAGTGAGGCACATTCACGCAACCCGATATCGATATACATGTACATTGTATATAGCTTCTAGAAGTTAATACACTGCGAGCGCCCATTGTATGCAAACATATACGACATAATTATGAGATATGCCATGTGATTTTGTACCGAATAACATGTACGATATATCATGAAAAATATTTACAGAATTTGATATTTTCCGTAAATGACGCCGAAAGTTGATGAAATGTTCGGAGGAAATGCGGATTTTCGACGTCATTTACAGTTTCGGTAAATATTTGTAATAAACACTCGCACATGTTCTCAGTTATAAAAGAACATGGCGTGTCTCATATGGGGTGAATAAATGTAACTGATATATCGGAATCTTACGTGAATGATTTAATATGGTATTCGGTAAACGAATTCCGTGTTCCTTATGAAATAAGTCAACGCGTTAACTTTACAAATATCCTAGTTTTAATAAAAGTCTACGCAAATGTTAGATTCTATGCTCTATACAACTGGGGCCCGTTTCACTAAACTTCTTACGACTAAAATGTTCGTAAGTTCAAATTTATATTTATGGATTTACATTTATTGAGCATAGGCTGCATATGCAGCCTGTGCTCAATAAATGTAAATCCATCAATTGTTTACAAGAAAACATTGTTAATGTGAAATTTACAGACTATCATAATTTTGCATTTACGAACATTTTAGTCGTACGAAGTTTAGTGAAACGGCCCCCAAGACCCACAGCATCACTACTGCTTCTTTAGATTATATAGAGAGTGTTCGTGTTACATGCATTTTGCATTCGAGAAACGAGACACACCCTTTCACCATGCACACACGACGTCGTACGCATCGGTGACAAACGCATATTTATTACATATTTATTACACTAGTGCATTATGAATTGTATTACACCGTGTTAATACACTGGTAGCGTCCATTGTATGCACTAATATACGACATAATTACGAGACATGCCATGTTATTTTGTACCAAAGAACATGTACGATATCTCATGACAAATATTTACAGAATTTGATATTTTCCGTAAATGACGCCGCAAGTGATGAAATGTCGCACATGTTCTCAGGTACAAAAGAACATGGCGTGTCTCATATGGGGTGAATAAATGCAATTGATACATCGGAATTTTACGTGAATGATTGTATATGGTATGGTTAGATTTATTATAGGAATTAATGGACTTTTTGTGGAATTTATCGGGGTATAAACTTGGAAAAGTCGCGGGAATACTGGACGAAGGCCGGAAGGCCTCGTCCAGTATTCCCGCGATTTTTCCAAGTTTATATCCCCGATAAATTCCACAAAAAGGCCATTCATTCCTTATAATTCCAGCATTTTAAATAAATTCATCAAAAAAATGTGTTTATTTTCAGTTTTCTTAAGAATTATTTTAACTGCGCCTCACGGTTACGGAAAGTATTTCGGTGTGGGAGTTTACTGGGATATAAATTTTGGACAGAGACTTGCTACAGACCAATCAAATGTTAGGGAATTGTGTAAATATTTTTGTGCTGGAATTATTGCAATGTAAACATGGAACGACAGCATAGCTACGGCTTCTTTAAAGTATATACAGAGTGTCCGTGTTACATGCATTTTGAATTCGAAATACGAGGCACACACCGTTTCATCATGCACACACGACGTCGTACGCATGGACGTCGTATTGCCAATAATATGCGTACGGTTAAAGGTACCTCTCCACTCATAGGCGCAACCTGCCAGGTTATAACATAGGGAGACAGATATTTGTGTGTATTCTGTAGATATGACATTTTCTGACAACAAAACATTAATTCACCACTATCCCACATATTGATTGGCATTATTATACATTTATATCAGACGAAAATTTGCACACGGATATCAGGGGCGATAAACGTGTTTCCTTAAAATATTAACGGACATTATTATTTATTATCTATATTTATGTTTTGATGTACAATGATCGTACTATATAATCTGTCGAAAATATTGATTTTTCATGTGAGGCATTTCATTAGTATAAATAATTAAATAATATCATGCCTCATTTGCATAGGAAACTAGCCTGATACCACCGCGAGTCACTATCAGTAATATAAATATTACTAAATTATATATGTATAGCAGGCACTCGTAACATTTAGAACTGGTGCAATAGTTACACAATTATACACTTATTTAATTCCTATACATAACAGTGTGTGCCTACTGAGTGGGCATGTACCTTTAAAAAGCGAGGGTCAAATCATAAACATGTACTACATAGATTTCACACCCTGAATTCCAAATGATGTGTATCTGTCACATGCATGTGTCCGTTGTATAGGCTAGCGTAGCTACTGTTCGTTTCACAACGGGCATGTACATGTCTGTTCCCTGCTACCCACACCAAACCTACATTTATAGCAGCAGCCAGCTTTGTGGCCCAGAAGGCCGACGCCAGTCCCCGGACCACCGTACGGACCCGCAGCCGGAAATGCTTCCGTAGTTTGTACTTCCTGTTATTCTTCGTCGTTATGGCAACGTGTATGACACTTTTGGCGGTGTAGTCATCGCTGGTGACATCGGCATAGCTAGTTATTCCTGAAACAAGTAAGATAGATCTATGGGCCAGCTATGAGACTGCTTCATGCATGCATGTATGCTGGAATGGCTCCCTATAAAGCAGACGAACACGCGAATGAAATTAATATATCAACACCAGCACGTTGGGTGTTTTCATTGTTTTCCATCATATCAGACGTCTGCTTAGAGGGTTTTTGTTCAGACATAGACTACATGTATGCATGTACAATAGCAGTATAAAACACACCGAATTATACAATCTTTCATACTTTGATTTCTTAAACTCGCAGCTAATTTCACGAGTTTGTAAACGTGCATGCTATAGGGTCCATCAACATGGACTGACTTACAATTATATTAGGAATATCTGCAACAATTTGCTTGTCCTGAGCATATGTTGTGCCACCAATGCCATCATAAATGGTCCACAGATGCGCATACAGAATGTGTCATAATTGTATCTGTGTATATGTCAACACGACACACAGCTAGAGAAGATGTAATCCAAATATCGGAAGCTGAATTATGCATACGTCTCATGTACATATCGAAACGACACGCGTACACACGTAAACGTATAGATACAATATGTCACAAACAGCCAAATGTTGAAGTATTAAGCATCCATGTACGCATATTGCGCTATGATACAGACATTACATTTTCCAAAAAATGACGGCTAAGTTAGATTAAACATGCATGTACAACGAGATAAATAAATATATATTATGGAAACAGACCAGATTTTGTATATTGCAACAAGGCAAGCAGAGAACATAATTTTCCAAATATCCGAATGCTTACATGGATGTATATTTCAGCGGCATCAATGTTGCAAGGGGCGTATGTACATGGTGTTCTAGAAATAACGGGGACATAATTCAAACAGCTACACCTTTTTATTTCAAGACATTGAACCGTTTCCTTTTCAAGGAATATCCAACTGTGGAAGCTCTTTCCCATTCTACATTTAGTTTAGCAGATATTAGCAAGTGACGTCACTGGTTATTGATGGCGTCATTTTTTTTGCATTCGGCTAAAATTCGCCTAATCGATGAAGGGGTCATTCAACAATATTTCAGCGATATGTTTGCCGGCCTATTCTCAAAGGCGTGATGACTACAAAGTGTCTGAACACATGAATATTGTTACACATCATTGAAATGTCTTATAAAATGGATATACCTGGTGGACACTCGTACTTTAAATAAGAAAAATTAGGTCTGAGGACAATCAGATATCACTCCATATTCGGAAAGTCATGTACGAATCGAAATAGAACAGTGGTGTATCAACCTTAAAATTAAATATCGACAGCAGGAATGGCAATACGTGTTATATGTCATGTGTGCACATTGTCGTAAGACATGCTCGGTTAGAATGCACTTAAACAAAAGACTTCCAAACTTAATAAAGGTAGAATAATGTTTGGT